>CM060949.1:79965483-80392983 GCA_030765055.1 Mantis religiosa
GGTCCATAGAACTTACAGTTACACGACATTCGTTTTCCAGAACAGGGGAAAACCCCGGAAGAAACTTTATCCAGGTAACTGATCCTGACCGAAATTACGAACTCGGAACCACTTGAACGTGAGGCAGACATGCTTCCGTTTACGCTACCGAGGCTGGCTTTCTTCTGAGAATATAGGATACACGGAGATAAGTTATTTGTTATGCACGTGCCAGGAAAGTTAAGAAGTTACAACGGGAAATCAAAGAATTTACAAATAGGACAAAATAGGCTGGCATGTTCTAAGTTTGATTAGAGAGGGCTGCCCAAAAATATGAAATATAAAGTATATTTTATGGAAGACCGAAATATGTTAGTTAATCCACTTTCCAACAGGAAGAGAAGTTAAACGTATAAGCTTCCAACTCAGTGGATATGGATCTATATATAAAAGCAGCTACTATAAAATTCTTTCGAATATGCAATAAAACCTGACATTGGTATCAAAACAAGACGCAAACGTTAAATTCTTCCAGTAGAACTTCTCAATATCGTTAAAAAAGCAATGAGAGGAAGAAATCCTCGTAAACCGAAATTTATGTTTGAAATATCTTGGATGGGATTGCTCAGAAGGGATAAGAGTTTTACTAGGTAGTAAATTAAATTAACTAAAGAAATGAGCGTCAGCTGAAGTAGACCGAGAAGCATGACGGAAAAATATAGGCTTCAGTAAATAGAATTTACACATAATGTGTTTTATGGACCTCTACTCATTGACATATTTGGGATTATTCAGTACTTTTTCTGTTAAACAAACGGTTTCGTGTTTTGTATAATGTCGAGTATTGAATAAATTTTGTTATACTTAGTATTCTGGAATTGTATTTAAGTCGAAAGCTGCTGCTGCTGCTGCTGCTGCTGCTGCTGCTGCTGCTGCTGCTGCCTTTAGGCGCACGAAGCAACTAATTGCAAACGTGACGATTTGGTATTTCCCATCAGAAATAAACTGAACCATGGAAAACAGTGAGCTTAAAATGTGTTTTCTGATAATATTTGTATGAAACAATTTTGTGTATTTTCCCTTAAATTACTGCAAATTATTAATTTCACATCTGAAATTGAGGGGCGAGTGAGTGAGTCGTCAAGTTTTATCGTTCACATCAGATAATTAATAAATAAATGCTTATGAAAGACTGCAAAAAATTATAAGTAGTATTTTGATTAAACAGATACAAGTATATGCGGGGAAACAAGGAATCTTAAAAACTCAAGTATTTCTGAAGGATGGAAATTGAGAGAAATGTGTACAACAAAAAATTTTAAACGATACAGAGAAGATGCTTATTTAAACAAACAAGGTAACTATGAAAGTGTAGAACCAGACTGAAAAATTTTATGCCATAGCAGGAATTTGAACCACGGATCTTCCAGTCTCCGCCCAACTGCTCTTATCCATTGAGCTAATATGGCCAACATGCCAGCATAGCATTAACTTCTGCAACTGACTCGTGTTTTTCCCGGTAAATCAATAGGAATTCTCATAAACACATTAGGCAATTACTTTAATGGCGACTTACTGCGCTGTTAGTGACTTAAGGCCCAGGCTGACTACCTTTCCATGGTACGTTCTACACATGGTAAGTGTGAAATAACAATTTATTTCCACACAAGGTAACTGTTTAATACTTTTTTAAAAATGCAGAATTTATTAAAACCAAACAGCTCTCGAAGAGTTGGATCAGGGGAAGACAGGTAGTGGCGGTGTGACGTCAGCTCCTCAGCTCTAACCGCCAAATATGCCCCCGAACGAAAGGCAGGTTAGCGTGTGACGTCACCGAGCTGATTTCTACTGCCCAAGAGGAAGGAAATTGTTTGATGTGTTGCGGTTCCGACAGCATAGGAAAGACAGGAATACGTATTGGGTGTTAATAATATGTACAACTTACATCTTGGGTTTTGTAATATTAATGCTGACTGCTTTAATTACGCAATTGGTCACAGTTTATAAACAATTAAATTTTAGCTCTGTGCTATGATAAAAAATATATATAACTTCAACTCGTAGTTTATCTGAAGGTCGGGCATGTTATAAAGTAAATAAAATAAAACATAATTTTCGCTGCAAATTAGAGGAGACCAGTTCAGAACAAAATTAGGTGAACATTTTCCGAAGCTTTCTGTTTAGTTTTTCTTTAACTACTTTATCAATGTCAGGACGTAATGTCTGGGAAATTTGTAATCGAAGGCTGCATGTTAGATTGTGATCTGACAAGGTACTTCGGGGTTTGGACTTAGCTAATTTCATAATAGAGAAAGGTTGTTCGAACTCATATGACGAGCCAAACATACACAATATCCGTGCGGCAAATTAATACAACCTCGGAAATATGATTTTGGGGACATTCCTGTAAAAGTCAGCCAAGTCTTTCTTGTGTGTATATTTATCCTTCAATAAATCATCACATTGTAAATTTAACAGTTCCATTTAGTACGGGGCAGCTACATTGTTGTCATCGTGTGCACTGCACCTGACTGAATCCTCAGATTCTGGTGTCACAGCGCCATTTACATAGGCAACCTGGTGCTACACCTTTGTTGCCTGATGTCACACGCACTGCAGGCCTCGCTTCCGGCTGAAATACGTCACAACTCTCGAAACTGTCTTCCTCTGAGTTAGATTAATAAACTACACTATTTCGAGCAGAATATACGGATTAAAGATTTTGCATACACTTCTCGATTCGATGTACAAAATAGCATTGTTTTGTTACCTACCTCCTGCAGCATCTTTTACTCCCTTGAACTTAAAAACCAAGTATTACTAAAATTGTATAGGTTGTTTAGTCAGTGGTAAAAGTATTACAAGAGCTAACAGAGTCTTGACTATTAGTATTGCTAACAAGAATTTTCTTCCGCACAACAAGATGAAGGTGCTGATCGCGTATATCAAGTATAGTTTAACGTAATACATAACGTAATACTTAAGCACTAAACTAACCAAATGAATAGCTTCTTTACCAATGTGATATTAATCTGAATGTTTGAATATGAATGATATTAGTTTCCTATAGAAATTTTAATCCTATTTTGTTCATTACTAAAGCTGAAAATTAAGAAAATGCACATTATACAAAAATTTTACCTACTATACAACTTACGTTGTAGACTAAATTACAGATTTTCTAAAAGGAGCTCCCGGCTATAAGTCATCAATTAAGTACTTACGGAAACTTGCTGGTTAAGTGCTTTTTCTTTGTAATGTAACTTCATACCCTTAATGAAGGGTTTTGTGACCCCTGAAGGGCTTTCATGTTTTGATATCATATACGTACATGGGCTAGGCAACAGACGGGAGCAGCGGTAAGACTTGTTATTATAACTGGGATACGTGGCAACTTGTGTACCCTGCTTTATAGTAATATACTTTCCAAAGAAAATCTCTACAAGATGAAAGGCCTACTAATATTCATGAGAGCCTTTGAAGAGCAGCAGGTACCAAAGGTTTTGCAACTTCACTATTTCCCTTTCCTTAGAAAAGCTGATTATGTTGAAGTCTCTCTGTAGCGCTGCTTGTGGTAAAATTACAAGGTTCCATCATTTTGATTCTATGCTGAATAAAAAGTAACTTGTCTAAATGCTTGCATTGTTTTTGTATTCATTAGGTAACATCTTCACTTAACCTTCCCAATAATCCACTTAAGGTAATATAAGCGGTTTCACAGGATGTTTGAAGGAGGTTTTGTTATTTGTATGGTAGCTATGTTTCTCAAATAAAGATTAAAGTTACTATAAACATATGGATTATTCAGAGAACTCTTAATCATATTGTATAAACCTGAGAGTTGTTGCACCATTTGAGCAAGCATTTGTTTGTATATTTTGAATCAGGAACATATAACATTTTTTGTTTGTTTGTAATTTACGTCCTCCAACGTTAAGTCATATCGGATGGTGAATGAAATGGGTGAAATGATGCTCAAATGTGTCCAGGTTCCATGGAGCTTAGAGCTACCCCACATTCGTCTTTCAAGGATAAGGGAAAACCACGGAAGAAACCTTATCCAGGTAACTCACACTGACCAAGATTCTAACTCGGGACCTCTTGAACGTGAGGCAGACATGCTACCATCTACGCTACCGAGGCGGGCTATTCATTTGTTTATTATTTAACTGTTCTACCTGAGTATATACATATAGAATAGAGTCCTATTATTTCAAACTTCTGCATGTCTATATGCTGCACTTGTAGCCTGTTTCACCCAGTAACCTAAAACCTTCTCAGTTTCTTTGGTCTTACAAGTGATCTATCTACCGGCAAGCTAGCTATTGATATGTGAACTATCCTATTTGCCCGTTCGATATATTTGCAGTGTTTCAATGAATATTTTCTGCTATTTACAAATGCATTTATTTCTTGCACGTCCGGGTATTTCATTCCATCCTTTTTAATTTTATCTCTCATTGTTTATGTAGGACCTTTCTTAGAAAACACATCTCATGTGTTTTTAAGACAGGTTTTGCGTCTATTGCATTAGTTCTTCGTCTGAGGCATACGTGAGTACTGGAGGTATTATTATTGTATGTTATATAACGTTGTTATTAAATAAATATTGAGAGAATGCAGGCTTTTACGTTCGGTGTTACAATCGGAAGTTATTTCTAGGCTGCTATACCAAGAGCTGCTGGGGATGGATTTTCCAGACGTTTCGTCCATGAGACAGAAACTTCCGTCCAACCCGAAAATAATTATTACATAATTATTATTTATACATTATATATAATAATTCTCGTAAGGGAGATTTTATGACTTTGTTTTCTAGAAATCATTGTCCATGGATCCTAAGGGTAGAATACCTTTGTAGAAGTTTGGGCTTCAAATTTGCACCAGAGCGTCTGTTTTGGGTGAAAGTTTGGGAAAACAAGGAAACAAACAGGTCTCAGCAGATAGTTTTGCAGCCTATCAGAAGGCAGTACGCCACCCATCATATGTATAGTGCCAAAATATGGCCAATGGTGGTTTAACTGAAATGAAGCCACGGGGATGGTGAGTTGCGTATAAAATATTGGAAAACGTATGGCAACCCCCAGTTTCTGTTCAGACCTAGTGACGGGAAACCTGCGCTGCTTGCGATTAGATTATGGCGACTAAAATGGCCCGTAGATCCCGCGTGTGAGTAATAAGTGCAAGTGAAATCCGACAGCGAGGGAAATAATCCGGAATGCCAGCTAAAGGCATTCGTTCTTATAAGAGCCTGCAAGCCGAGGACATCAGCCAACTGACATCATCAGACTGTATCTGGTAGTTATGTATGGGCAGTAACAGAAAATAAAATGTGTCTATTACATTTCTTCGACGAATAATTCGAGCTTCCAAGCTGTCCATTCGACCCTGGATCTCCGACACCTGTAGCTAGTTCGGCATAGATAAATCCTTGCTCCCACTCTTGAGAAAGTTCCTGACGCAGCCGAGGTGTCCAACATCGCAAAGTCATCGAATAACGTCGGAGAAAGCAGCAGAAGTAGAAGCCAGAAGCCGCCATTTTGAGGGAGGACCTCAAAACGCGCTCTGCGACTTCACGGACGCCGCCGAAACTAGGTGACCCGTCTCATCCACAACTGAGAGTACCTCTTCAGTGGCGGGGTCGAAGTCTCCTAGGAGAAGGTTGGCTTGCGTAAATAAATAATGTAGCCGATATACATAATTCTTAAGCATAAATGCCTCCTGCTGATGTATGGTTTGCTACCTGGAACTCATTAAGGATACTAAATCCTAAGAATCGCGTCATTATTGCTAAAGAACTTATCCTTTCTGTACCTTGCGTACTAATTCAAGTAGATTGATGCACTTCTTCAGTGCAATCCAGGTCTACCTGCCTTGGAACTGTTTAGTTTTATTTTCTCCGTGCAGACCGCGCTAAAAATTCGCCAAATTTAAGAAATTGTAAATTTAATTCATTGATTTTTATTCTTGTTCTTATTACCCCATCAATCCAACAATTTCTTGTATATATTTAAACTGTGTACAGAAAATCGGAAACTAGTTCCAACATTACACACCTTCATTTCTTTGATTATGGAATCGTTTGGATCGTTTATTACAGATAGGACACTTCTGTGAATGGAACAGCAACTCTTTAAATTTGTGTTTGCTGCAGAAAGGAAAATTTTTATTCCGTTCTTTATTTCTATTATTATATTTATAAAGGCGAAGAAGTTACTTTTCTCTGTTCTAATGGACTATCTTATAGTAATATTTTGAAGGAACTTCATTTATATTATTCTCGACTTACATAGCACAATTCAGAGGGTGGCCGCGGCAACTTCACTCGGCCTAAATGTAGTCTATACCGGCACTAATTGCACTATAAATTCTGAATAATAAAGCATATGCAAGGATTTCAAGGTACAGAACTTAAAGGTTAATGAAATCTGCCAATAAATACTGTAAAATTATCCTAATATCCTTTTCTTACGAAGCATATACTCCTCATTTAGTTCTTTGGTTTGTTTATCAAAGCATTCCTATTGTATTAGTACGGCGCTGTTGTGCCTTTTTGCTTCTTGCAAGACGCAACGCTGTTGGTAAAATACAAATATAAATGTAAAACGTAAAGCATTCGTTCAGTTTTTAAGACTACTAAAAGCTTCAGTTTATTATATGCAAACAGGAAATAGATTTTATGTCGGATGTTAAACATTTTGCAGTTTGAATTTATTTCCATTTTAAGAAATCTGTAAAACGTCTCTTTATTTTCAACATATTTACAGCTTAATTGAAATGATTATAGTAAATATTGAAAATGTGTATCTTGAAACAAAACCATGAAATTATTATATAAATGAGGGAATATTCATGGATGGTAGACGTTTGTGTTGCATTTCCTTATAAAAGTTTCTATTCTATGGACTTGAATTTACACTCCCATCTCTGTAAAGGACTACCACAGAAAAGGGTAAGTTGGTCGTCTGCTTGTTTCTGCTCGATATAGCTGCAATGTGTACATACAAGTTTTAATGAGTTTTTGCTTGATCCTCTTAATGAGAGTTATCGAATTACCTGTCCAGATCTGCAGGAAGTAGCGAACGGCGTTCTCGGCTCTTTGAATAATCACTGGTGAAATTGCTGAGGGCGGATTTTCTTTGATAACACTCCTCGGTTTCGTGCTCTGAGCAATCGCTGTTGGGCGATATCGTCTTGAAGCAAGGGAGTTTAAAATAGATTTCTGTTCTCTAGTGCGCACGTTGTGTTATGCACATTGCTGGTGCATATATAGAATGAATTTTAATATTGTTTAAAAACTATAGTAACAAAAAACACTATATACCTACAGAAAAAAGTCAACTTAAATATATTTATTTCAAAAATAAAACTAAAACTTTTGAGGGAAGAAAGCTGAAACATAACTGACAATAAAATAAATAACGGTGTATAGAACGGAGGAAAGTATGAAAGAAATTAACATGCATCTCAGTGATTTAGGACAAAACCAAAAGAGATATGAATAAATGAATAATATAATTACCAATAATGCTCACATTGATGTAAGAGGTCATCATGGAAGCTGAAGTGAAAGAATTTTTGAAAACAATAGACGTGGGTGCAGAACATTATGTAGTTACATTGGAAAATACTCAAAAGGTAAAAACTGGCTGTAGTTGAAGTACAAATATTCCAGGACAAATTAAGAAACATGGAATAGGAACAACTCTCAGGTAATAAATGTTTTATTGAGATAATGAAAAACAAGAGGGAGAAATCCAAGCCGCAGTAAGGAAAAGGGTAGAGAATAAAGAGGAAAAGGTCACGAAGTAAAACTAGAATACCAGGAATTGCAGACAAATGTGAAAGCTGGAAATATTTTGAGGTGATCAAAGTATAAATCTGTGTACCAAACCATCCAAACAAAAGTCTGACCCAATCCAGCAAAGCCTGCAATGATCTCAGAACCTATCCCAACTCCTATAAAACACGCCAATCCAGATCCCGATACAACCGAATGGAAGTAGGTGGCCACGCATGAAGACGGACTGTCTGTACCAGATAGGCACATAAAGCAACAGTTTAGGACCCATGAACCGCCAATAGAAAATATGACGGCTAGACTTAAATTTGCACTTTGGTACTAAGAGGACTCGAAGACAATGACCGACATGAGTGGACACTGCTAAATAGAACCAGCAATGGAGGGATGAGGATCTTTCTTGCAGTAGCTAAGGGGGTGGGGGCTGCAGAGCGGACAACTTGTTAAACCAACAGTCCCTCGCCCTTTAGTGATTATATTGGCTAATTAATAATAAATACACAACCTGCACTGCTTCCCACATTAAAGCTTTTGCTTAAAACATCACGTTGAAACAATAAATGGTGTTCTGGTCGAAGAGAGAACATTGTCTTTATCTTCGGGCTCACAATTTTTATTATTTGAATTTAAATGCACCGCATTTTGAAGAGCTTTTCCGGTAGGAATAAATAGGATGTACATCAAGTGACGTATACGGTGGACAAGAGTTCCGTGGTTGGGTGTAACGGGGCTGGAACATTCTCGAGACATGAATATCTACTTGCGACCTCTAGGGGATGGGGGCGCTCTAGAAAGAACAGCGGTGTCCTGTTGCATAAATGCACCTCGAAACTCGTCCTTCGTCCCTGCAGGTAACATTGTACGTTGTTTCTTTGATAAAGGTATGCAATAAAATGACGATATTTCGTTTTGACAAGCATATTTTTATAAGATGCTTACAGTTCGGTCCAAAATTGTTGATAAATACGCAAAACGGGAATTATTACAATTACATGCAGAGGTTATCGGTTCGCTGTCAGCTGCTTACGTTTATAAGTATTAGAAAGCAATAGGAAAAATTAACGTATGAAGTTCTAACAATATATGAATTGAGGCTTGTAAACTCGGTCGATAAGCATCTCTAAAGCATCTTAAGTCTCTTTAGGTTAAGGGAAGTTCGTTTTTACGCTACGGAGTATGACATATTTAAAACCAATCCTGTTGACAATCATAGTAACTCAGTGTTCTATAAAAGAGTGTCAGTATCCTTTTTCGGCACAGCTTGAATATGTTTTATTACTTACCTGTGTACTAAGACTAAATTAAATGTTTTCATATTTTGTAAGATGTAATAATTCTCCCCTTCAGTTTTAGTTGTCATGAATGAAACTTTCATATTTACATCACAAATACAACAGTTACAACAGTTTCTTAATGGAACGTAAATTCCCTGCTACTATTCAACTTACACTTGCACAATATATAATACACAAACCTCTAAAGTTTAAATAAACTAAAATTATATAAACCACCAAATCACATCCGTATGAAATTAACAGGTAACATTGCGGTGATACTCTTTGCAAACAGTGACGTGCCACTATTGTGCATTTAAATTTTTTTTTCTATCGGTAACTAATTTTCCATAGGAGATTACAGACCTTTTGGTAGGTGTATTAGGCATGTTTTTATATAGCATGTAAAATAAAAACAGCCACAAGTACTTTGAAAATGTGTCAAATAATTCGATCTACGAAGTGTGTCAAAGTTATAAAACCTCCCATTTTTTCAGGACTTGGATCACATAGGAACTTATGTTGTTTTTTAAATGCACGGAGATTTTCTGAATGCGTGACGAAGATGGCAGCACTGTACAGTGCATAGGACTCAAGTGGCAGCGATGGGAGTTAGAACTGTTTTGATACTTAAAGTGGCGATGTTTCATTGCAAGTACACCGTATAATCGATGTTCCATTCATGCCTTCATTACGCTACATCGCCTGACAATTTTCCACGCGCAGAGGCTTGTGATCACCCGTGAGCATTCGTGGCACCCACCTGGAAGACACAGACACTTTTCGCATTTTCGGATCTTCAGACAGGATTGTGTGACAGATCCCACGGAAATTCCAATTGCGGAGGCGATGTCTGCAATGCTCAATCGGCGATCCTCCAAAACAACGTTCTCCACTGGCTGGATCATGTTGCCAGACTGGCTGGTGCGAGGCCGTGACAGTCTTGGTTTGTTGTCACACGATGCTCTGCCTTCATTGAACTGTCACACCCAGGTACGCACATTAGACACATCTATGGTACCATCACCATATGCCTCACTCAACTGGCGATGAATTTCAATAGGCGTTACCTCACGAAAATGGGGGAAACGAATGATTACACGCTGTTCTTGCAATGAAAACGTCGCCATTTTAAGTATAAAAAACAGTCTTCACTCTCGCCGCTGCCACTAGGGTTCTATGCACTGTACAGTGCTGCCATCTCTGTCACGCATTCACAAAGAGTCCACGTGCATTTAAAAGAACAGAAGTTCCTCTCTGGTCCCAGTCCTGAAAAAATAGGTGAGATAACTTGAACGCACCTCGTATATGGAGCTCAATCTTAGTTATTTTATAGGGGTTTATAGGTTTTGATCATTGATATTCTCCACCATATTTTGAAATAATGTAAACATTCTTCTCGATCAAGATGCTGGAATGTGAGAAGAGAGGAGAAAGATACTGCTTGAAGTGTGCTGTTACACAGTTTAGTAGTAGCTTAAAAGAATGCCCTCGTTTGTCTATGAACTACTTTTATTCTGCTTAAACGTTTTTCCTTCAATTCTTATGCTACAAAGGCTTTTCAATAAAGAATGATCATAATTTTTTTACGGACATAAATTTGCGCACTAAAATTCAATCTTATTATATTCTGTTAGCTTAATGTTAAACAAACACGCCGTAGTAGTTTCATTGTTGGTACTCCCTGTGAGAACCAGGCAAGTTCAGACAGGTTCAGTATCGCCTACCGCTGCAATGGAGGTAACGTGCAGTTAAAGTTGATGTTAGAGGAAGATCCGCAGTTTATTTCAAACGTTATCACTGCTGATGAAACTTGGCTACATCATTTTGATCCTGAGATCAAACAGAAAAACTCAGTGTGGAAATCTCCTTCATCACCAATACCAAAAGAGCAAAAGTGGTTGCTTCTGTTGGGAAAGTTATGGTCATCTCATTCGGAATGTTTTATCAGAATGTTGTACCTGAATAGTTGAATACACACCAGTAACTGGACAATACTACAGG
This sequence comes from Mantis religiosa, assembly GCA_030765055.1. Lineage (NCBI taxonomy): Eukaryota > Metazoa > Arthropoda > Insecta > Mantodea > Mantidae > Mantis > Mantis religiosa. Next base: position 79,976,542 of record CM060949.1, read on the forward strand.
GATGTCCTGAAAATATTGCAAGTCCACATCAGGCGTAAAAGACCACATTTCCGTGAAGCAGGCTGGATGCTGCACCACGATAATGCGTGGCCTTCGTAGGAGGCTTTATCCATTATCAGAAGCAGTGGTGAAGGCTGCGGAGGCGATTTTGAAGGATATCTCAAAAATGGTTTCCAGGTCTTTTAAGACTGGCAGAAACGCTGGGACAAGTGCATCGTATTCAGGGGAGACTATTTTGAGAAGGAACATCAAAATTATGAGGATGATAAAAGGTACGTTGTCAAAAAAATTGTGATCGTTCTTTATTGAACAGCCCTCGTAATTACAGCAATTCATTAGAGGAACAAATGGGAAAATATGCTGAAAGATTACATAAATATTGATGGATATCTTTGTTTCAGTATTATGGTCTACTGACTAAAAGGCTGTAACATGCTAGTTAAGAGTAGAAGTCAACTTTAATGCATCTGATTTCAATTTATCCAAATATAAAATGTTGTCGAGGTTTTTATTTATGCTACAACTTGGAAGATGACTATTTACATATATGGCATAAATGGTTATCAAAACCAATGATTCAGCAGCTAGAAGGTAACTGTCATTGAATGGGCTGTACTCATTCGTAATTTAAGCATACCTGCTTTTTATTGGTATCCTATTAGTAGCAAAATCGTGCTTTTTCATCCAGCTATTGCCAGCACGTCAAGCGAAATGTAAACACACCCATTAAACGACAGCTGTTCTAGGGAAGCAAACATAATGATCGAAATAGGTACCTACTTCTCGTTTGAGCAAGGAGGTGGAAGATCACAGCATTTAGTCAAGCTGTAGTGCTGTAAAATAAAAGTATAGAATACTGAGTTAAAAACTCAATATATATTTTAGAGCTTAGTTGCGTTATTTAGGATGCTTCTTCATCTTACATCTTTGGAAGATGTTGATCTTAAATATTGTGATTTTGTGGGTTCGTAGAATTAAAAGTCCGAGTTGCATAAATTCAAATCGTTCTTTATTTTCGTATAAATGCACTCACAGTAGCAGTATTACGTCGCAAACACAATTACACTCTTCCAAGGTCGTTGACCACAAAAGAGAGTTCACTTTCAAAACACCAGTTTCAATTACAGCTCTCGTTACGTCTCTGTTTACGACTGTTACGACTGTGTTTTCACTGACTCTTGGCAAGTGGCGACTTCCTTATATATACCACGACTCATATTAGGAGACATTTCTCGAATATTCTGTAACAAACAAGAAATCGAATGTTCTGTAAGACAATCAAGATGACACTAGAATGTCCTTTTCTTATCTAACTTTTTCTGTTTCGGCATGCCTGTTATCTCCGCGCTATGTCTATCTGCCTAGGCAAGCTGTTTATCTCCACACTGCGCTATGTCTGTTATCGCTCCGCGTCGCGCCATCGCAAATAATGCGTTCGCGACACTGCTCCCTCCTCAAGGCTGGTTGTCCCGAACAGCACCATCGTAGCGGGTCGAACGATCCAAGTGCACCACCAACATATTCCCTCGGTGCACCTTCTGGATGCGGAAGACCACGTCGTTAATCCTCTTCACCATCCGATACGGTCCTTGCCATGGTTGTTGAAGTTTCGATCATCGTCGCTTAGTCCGGGTAGGGCGGTACAACCCGACTAGGTCACCTTGCTGGAACCCTTGACTATTGCCAGTCGTATGGGGTCTTCATGCGGTCGCTAGCCTTCTGGATGTTCTGACGAGCCATCTCATGCATGTCGTGGAGATGGTCCACCAAGTTCTCCACATACTCGGTTGCTGGCCTTTTCGCTTCCGGGGGACTTCCAAAAGTCAGGTCACAAGGGAGGCATAACTCTCGGCCGAACATTAAGCTGGCTGGCGTCATCCCCGTGGTGTCGTGTGTTGACGAGTGGTAGGCCAGCAAGAACAGTGGCACATTGACGTCCCAGTGTGGTCGATGGCTGGCCACGACCCTCCTCAGGTGTTCTTCTAAAGTCTTGATGTACCTTTCGACCATGCCGTCCGGGGATGTAGAGGTGTTGTGCGGGTCTTGTTAACCCCAAGTCTTGCTAGTGCTACCTTCATTAGGTTGTACTCAAAATTGGTGCCCTGTTCGCTGTGGAGCTCTAACGGCACCTCAAATCGGCAGAAAACTTTCTCCACGAGGCAAACTGTGATTATCTTTGCCTCCTGATTCGGGATAGCATACACCTCCGGCCTCTTGGTAAAGTAGTCCACGACCACCATCAGGTACTTATTGCCTCGGTCGGACACGGGGAATGGTCCAGCTATATCGACGGCGATCCGTTCTAATGGCGCTCCGACGTTGTACTGCTGCATGCCACTCTGGCTCCTAGTTTGTGGCCCACGACTCGTCTAGCACACGTGACACTTACGGCACCATCTCTCAGCGTCTGCTCGGAGCCTCAGCCAGTAGTGTCGCTGTCGGAGTTTGTCGATCGTTTGGTTTGCTGCCAGATGCCCCCCTGAAGGATCGTCGTGTACTTTCTACAAGACCTCCGGGACCTTACTTCAGGGAAGTACCAACTGTTCTCTCTGCGTCTTCCTATCAGGCGATTCCCATACCCGAAACAGCACGCTCTCTTTGGTCTTCAGCGAGTCCCATTGGGCACAGTACGTCTTGCATGTGGCGCTCCTTGGTGCGATGTCCTCCCAGGTTGGTCTTGCCCCTGCCTCCACTTCTCTCAAGAGTGGTCCCAATTCTGCGTCCGCCAGCTGCTCCCTCCTCAGACCTGCGCTATCTCAGCCGTCCGCAGGCACTGTCCTAACCACTCTGACAGCTGCGGCACGCTCCTTCTCTTCCACTCTTGTGCACTGGCCGCACCCTTCTGGACAAGGTCTTCGGGACATGGCGTTTGCGTTTCCGTGGCTCTTCCCTCTACGGTGTTCAGAGGTGAAGTCGTACTCCTGCAGACTCTGGACCCAACGTGCTGTCTGGCCTTCCAGATTCCTAAAGCTCAGTAGCCAGGTTAGAGTGGAGTGGTCAGTCGTCAGGTGGAATGGCTGACCGTACAGGTACCTGTGGAAGTGCTCCAAGGTCTTCACTATCGCCAGTAACTCTCCCCGGGTGACGCAGTAGTTCTTCTCTGTCTTGGACAGCGTCTTGCTTTAGTAGGCTATCACTCGCTCGTGGCCGTCCTGTACTTGGGATAGGACGCTTCCAATGCTGTGGTCGCTGGTATCCACAATGAAGGCGCTGCCTGGTTGTGGAAATCCCAGAATAGGAGCACTGCAAAGTGCATGCTTCAGGTGCTGGAAAACGTCTCCGGCGTCCTCCGTCCACACATAATGCCGGTGTTCCTCTGTCAGGTGGGTGAGGGGCTTCACGATGTTGGAGAAACCTTTTATGAAGCGGCGGTAATAACAGCCAGCCCCAGGAAACTGCGCAACTCTCGCTTATCCTTTGACCGGGGCCAATCTCTCACGGCCTGTGTCTTTTTCGGGTCTGTGGCCACCCGGTTTGTGGGACTATGTGGCCCAAGTAGTTGACTGCCTTGCGGAATAGCTGGCACTTCTTGGCGTTCAGCTTCAGGTTCGTCGCCTGCAGGCTCTGTAGCACCTTGCTCTTTCAGATAGTTTCAAACAGCCTTAGAATACAGATTTCCGGCAAATCTAGACATTGAATTTTCGAGTGAATATAATATTAAATTACTATAATTATATGGTAAAGGAACTAAAAGTGCATCAAAATTTTGCTAAGGACAATAAACAAGTAAACTACCCTAGTGTCTGTGTTCAATAAAACTGAAACCAATGTTCAAAGGATACTGGTTATAGCCACAGAAGTTGAAGAAGAGAGAGTGTTTTCCTTAGTTAAAATGACTATTATATTAAAGGAATGATGTCGAATGTGGCGAAAGTCGTAATGTAGTTCTGTTTGTCGGTTGTTGCAGCCCTGCCATCTCCAGCTTGTTCTCTCATCAAATACTCAACCTGGGATGAAGTGAAGCACTCAGATCTCGGCGTGTGGACCAATCTGGACTTCACTCCCGCTTTCATCACACGCATGAGGTGAGTACTTCTGACTGTGTGAATTAACGTTTGTATTTTTGGTATTTTAAATACAAAATGGTGGGAATACTAATGATAAATAACATGACAAGAACCCTTGTTCATTATTCCGTAAATGAAAGCAATAAATTACTCAAGTTTACTGCTAACTCACTGGGGAAGGAAAATAATTAAATATAGCTTGTGACACAGGAAAACTGATTTATTGCAAATTGTTCTGAACTGGTCATAAAAGAGCTTACCTTTTATGGTTTTGTGGAGCAGCGGTACTGAATAATCTGTGGTTCAGCGACAAAACGCTGTTTGGGTAATAAATAAACATAGAGTATAAATAACCCGTTTTGCAGAGGTAATAACTAGCGTGAGGTTCTCGACAGAAGAAATTAAACCAACTGCATGCTAGAAACTGATGTTTAATTTACTATCTCTAACCTGTCTTTTTTATGTAAGTTTATCAAACTGTCTGCATGACAATTCCGAGTTTGAATTAAGGTTAGTATTTTCTAAGGCTTATAAGGCTTTTTGTAAGGCTATTTGAAGTTTTAACTTCGCACGTAAATGTTAACTCTTTGGGACTTCAAACACCAATTCATTGTTTGGTATATTTAAATATAGTGCGATTCATATAAATCTGAACCATTTCAATAGGCCATAACTTTTGAACCAATAATAGGACACACGTGTAATATTTGGAGAGCATAATACACAATTCAGAGCTTAAACTACATTATTTACATCAGTGAAAATGTTGGAAGTGTCCTCCACCAACATCTATACACGTTTGCACTCGTCACATCATATTCTGTGAAGTTTCACGGAGAGTATCCTCGCCAATGTTACTTATTTTGGTTCGAATGGATTCATTGAGAACACCAATTGTCCGCTCGATTGTTAAAGAAACTATTTACAAGTTCCATGTTGTCATTACATGTATGGCACGTTGCTCCATCTGGCTGGAAATAACCTTCTCTCAATTCGATATCATCCAACTGCTCCACAAATGTCTTGAAGATGCCCATATAAACTTCAGAGTCTGTAGTCGTATCAAAGAAATTGGGACAACGATCCATAGATGCTGGTGGAGGACACTTCCAGCATTTGCTCTGAGATGTAAATAGTGTAATGTAATCTCCCAATTGTTTATTATATCCTCCCAAAGTTGCACGTGTGTCCTACTGAACTAGTTCAGGTTTATATGGATCGCACTATACTTTAGGGAAGATAAACTACCACATGAGCCACTAGTTCCCTATTCGTTTCTCTACTACTTTACTATACCAAGCGAAATAATTCCACGGTAACGTGTAAGTTTCGTATTCGGGAAGTACCTCGTTCGAATCGAGGCGACCGGCCACACTGGCAGAGCATTTCTTTATTTACCCAGGACAGTAGGCAAATGCTTGAGTGGTTCCTGATATTCTAAGACTTTCCTCTCCATTTTTTTCCTTATATGTGTCAGGGATAAAGGAGCAGGTGGCGATGTTTTGTTGCGGATGAGCGGTAGTGTTGTGCTTTGTAAATGTTTTTCCCTAGAGTCGGTCGAACTATGAGTGACTCCCTTTATGGACTCCAAGGGGAGCTTTGGGATTGTGAGAAAGCTTGAACGGCATCAATATGGATCCTGTCCACGTTTGGTCGCGTCATCTTTCTAATCTGATACACTACGATCCTCCTTCACATTCCACGCTCCCAGTGGCCACGTTCGAAGCATAAAGTGCACCATTGCCTACTTGCAGTTTTCTGTTCTATCCATGGCATAAAATTTACCTTCCGTATATAATTTTACACAATTATAATGACATAATACCAATATATGTTAATTTAACCGACATACTGGTATTTACAGAGGTAGGTTTGCATTCCACATAAACATTTGATATCAATTGTCCACGGAATGACTCCTTCTAGGTTATCATTGTAAGATTAGCACCTTTCAATCATAAAGCACGAAATTTTAATTAATATACTGTAATCTCAAATTTAATTACGAAACCTTAAAAATAGCCACAATTTACTTCAAGGGAAATGTAATGTAAATTAATTTTTTTAATGAACGATTCCTTTTCTTTTTTGGTTTTTTATTTACATTGCAAAAGCTCGCGACTGCCAAAAATACTTTAATGGTGTTTGTAAACCGAAATTTATAGCCTTGTATGTGGGTACTATTTGTTTAATTTTAAAATATTTCCTTAAAATAATATATCGTGATTAATGTGGGATATACGGATTGCTTTTTAGGTGAGTTGTTAAGTAACAGGGAAACCTATGTGAATATATCAACTTCATATTTAAATTTGAGATTTGCAGTCCGCTATGTCGTCAGCCTGCCCCCCTCCAATTAGAAACGATTACATTTGACAAGAATATCGGATATGTAGGATTTATACTCTACCTCATAAATTAATGTTACCAGTTACTAAAATATGTACGTAATTATTTTGGAAAGTTCACATTTTAAAGTAGAACCATGCCTATTGCTCTTCGGATAAAAGTAGAGTAAATAAGGATGTTAATGATAGCTTTTAGAATTTTGGTAATGTAGACTAAACACATTAATAAATTGTTTAATTTTACCTTTCAAGCTATATTTGTAACCCGTTAAGTGCCTGTAACCTTTTGTTTATACGTCTACCTTGCTCTCTACAGCCTTGCAAACACTATGTATGTTGCTAAAACAGCAATTATACTGCAGTTGTATAAGATGAAGATCGAGTAAAGTGAAGCTTCTGAACTCATAGCCAAGTAGATAAATAACTTTGATTAATGATGATAATAATAACAACAAGAATAATGAAAATAACAATAATAACAATAATAATAACTATAAAAAGAATAATAGTAATAGTAATAATAAAAATAGTAACCGTAATAATAATAGCAAACAACAATAATAATAATAAATTTCTTAAATGCAGCATGTTGGGGTATAAGCGCAGATAATTTAGCAGTTAATAACTTAGTAAGATTACATATCTTCTTCAATATGTTAGTCGCTTTTTTCTTCTCCAACAGTTTTCCCACAAACACGTCACTTAATTTACAGTTTGATGCTTTCTATATGAAATGGAAAACGCTCGTCAGTATAGACACCTTTTTTCACTTTTTGACACCTGTGTGCGTAAACTGCTAGGTTAGATAGTGTGAAGTCATTGGCGTTACAAAAAGAATTCGAATTGGTTGCTATACAACATTCGTTCTCGAAAGACCTGCCAAATCAGCATTACTCCTCTAGAGGAGAAAATAAACACGTATGGTTTATGTGTGCCACGACTATTTAAAGCACTACCCAAACTGAAAACTACTACTCTTAAGTCTACAAGTCCACAAATGAAGCAAATATTGGATGTAACATTGTTCGATACTGATCTCAGTTCCTGCAGATGTTTATATGGTCGTTTTACCTCTACCAGCCTTTAAGTCAGAATCTAGCTTTTGCGATGAATAATAAGTTAGTGGAATTATGAATGGATTTTACAACTCGAATATAAGAATATTTTGTGAACTTAACTATGGGAAACAACGAAGTTTTTCGCTTTGCTTCTAACTTTTGGTTAAAACTAAACGCTATACATTTCATTGGATCACTTCGTTAAATATTACTATTCTTAGCGTATGCTATCACTATTCTAAGTTTTTAAAAATGCTACAGTTGGTTTCGCAAACCATTAAGGAAACGATTTACAACTTGAATGTTCTTACATTTCGTCAGCTGACCTTCAGCAAAGAGACAGCAGGTTTTGGGGCATTTTAAAATATAAAAGAGGGTTTTCTTTCTATAGCACTTTAGCTGAAGTATATTCATAACTTGCTTTAACGATACTAAGCATGCGAAAATATTAATTTCAACATTCCTGTATATGCCATTAAAGAATCTAAAAGTATAGTAATGCAACAATAGGCTGTGATAAGGTTTTGATACTTTTAAACTTCGTTGTAGGTACATGCGGATAGAGAAAATGAACCTATAGTGAAATATTTTAAGGATAGTTAATATTTGAGAGTCTCTAACTGTCCTTACATGTGGAGAAACAACTGAATAACGATATCACTTTAAGATAATGAAAAAGTATTGACAGATTCAAATATATTACGGATATTTTTCAAATGGTTGGTGCTACAATATTATCTAAAGTAAATTATATGTTATAACAATTGTATTTTACGTGAATATGTTTCTGTCTAGTTCTTACACTTATTCGCTAAAATAATAAAGATTCCTTTCAGATGAAAGGGCCTTCACAGACTATTCCCAAAAAATTCAAGGTCACAGATGCCTTGAATGCGTAATATTACAATACAATTTATTGGCTATTTTCCATGAAAGGCGAAGTTCGAAGTGGATACATTTTATTTAAAACGTTGTGTTGCCTCTCTAAAAGTCTCCGAATTTGTGCCAAGTTATGTGCGTATCCAAAGTTTCATATTTGTGTTGTGATCAGCCTCCCAACTGACATCAATGGACCTTCATAATAATGTCTTCTTTGGGTACAAGGACTTTAATATACGATTTTTAAGTAGAATATTGGTATTTAGTTTTTAGGGCAATTATATACTTCTGATTAGTAAAGGTAGACAGCAGAGAAAATAAAAATAATATTATAGGAACTAGTGTTTGCTCATAGTCTAATCAGTATACTAATGTACGTGTCCAACTGGGTTACCACTAGTAACACGTCATACGTTCCTATAGTGTTTACTAAATTAATTCTTGCTTCTAGAAAGTTTAGAATATTATAATTTTTAAATGAAATGTAAAATTCTGAACCAGAGCAAGAAATATAGCGTATCATTTTGGATTCTGAGTGGAAATTGAATTCGACTGGTGGGAAAAGAGGAAAATGTTTTTTTTTTAAATCCAAATTTAAGGATGATAGACTTGCAATATAAAAAGGGAGACCATCAGCATTTAGTGACTCAATTTGTATGAAGTTTGTAAATATACGATGAAAATAATTAAAATTGCTTTCTGTGTCAAAGAACAAAGCTATTACATCACAAAGAAGAGATGATTGGTTGATGTTTAGATGAAAGTATCTAAATTTTCATATTTTTGAAAGCAATAAATGCGCTCAAAAAGCGCACGGGTTAAAATTAATGAAAACGTGATATTAAATATCAGTGTTGTAGTTAATATGCATACGACCACTTTGAAATCGACACTGTAACAGCAGCATGAATTCAAATTTGAATTTGCTCTTTTCGCTGTCCCTGATGTTCAAAAGGCAGTAAGATGAAAAGAAGGCAACCCTTTTACAACAAAACTAAGCATAAATGCTGGTGTAATTGCGTGGGTACGTTACCAAGATATATCATTAAAGCAGGTGTATACTAATACAGACAAGAGCTTATGTCTAATAGAGAAAAGAGCTTATGTCTGTTTGAAAGTTTATTCAAGACATATTTTGCGTATATATTGTCACGTCCAGATTTTAGACTGTTACTTCACCTAGTTTCCACAATTACTTCTTTCATGATATTTTTCTTATTGTAACCTCACTAATTTGAATAAGTTCCACTTCACTGTAATTTCTCTTTAGTTTTACTTTCAGTTCACTTTGTTCACATAGTGAATCAATGTGTAGTGATTAACGCCCACTTTTACTACGTGCGTCACCGCAGGCGGTGGCACTGATGATACATGAAATGAAAATGAAGCACCGGTGGTATGAGATGGCGGAAGAAACCGGAGATCCCGGAGAAAACACATCCTAGCGATATGTTGTCCACCACAGATATCGCTTTGTGGTCGCCTGGGACCGAACCCGGGCCGCCTTGGTGAGAGTCAAGCGGTCCAACCATTCATACATGGTGCGGCCACTTCTTCACGTAGTAATGATGCAGGCCCCCTTTATTTTACTTAATATTTTGTATAAGTGTCTTAAGTAATCATTTTAGATGCCTCTAAGGAAAGAAAGACTATTGAACTAGTGCATCCTAATTACATTTAATTAAATGACGAGAACGAGTACAGGGTAAGGCGTTTAGAGAAGTTCTGGTTTTATTGGCTTGTACTATAGGACAATAGGAAGGGTTCTATTTGGTTAAATTGGTTTTAGATCTGCATTTGTTCCAAGTGAAAAATGTATGGCTCCAGAGAGCGCAAGGTTTTCTTCCGTATGTAGGTCGTCTATGCTCCTTTAAATATATACGTAAGTGGTTTCCTGGCATAGTCTCTCCTCGCCTTACTTTCAGCAACCAATATAATATACCAGAAACCAACCGTATTTCAAAATTATGAAATTTCGTATCCTTGAAGCGAAACTCCAGCTGTACCGAACGTAAGTGTTCTTCCGGACGAAGTTTATGTAATACGTCGCGGAGGCAGGTCCAAATCAAGTCAGTCCGCTGGTAGTTGTACAAGCGATGCTCAAGTGTATCCTCTTCCGCAAATATGCCACAGAACCTCGAATTTACCCTCCCGTGACGCCACATCTTCTCTGCAGTTGGAACCGTTTCATTAAGAACTTCATAAACAGTTTCTCTCCAGATCGACGAAAGGTTACAGTTGGTTGCATTGGTCCAAATACAATACCTATCCCGACGGTGTTTGGTTTCCACATTAGGCCGTTGAATACCTGGCTCCATCAGGTGACGATAGAGGTTCTTGGTGGTCAGAAACTTCTTCAGTGCTTCCCCGGAATTTGCAAGAACACGCTTGGTGACCAAACGTTGAAATTCCCATGGGGAACTCGCCACGGTATGTAACTGCTCATACCAAAGCTTCTTGCCACGGAGACTCGCTACCAAGTAACAAAGACAATCCTGTCTTTCCCAACAGTGCCAGACAATTGTTGTCAACATCCACTAGACCACAACCACCTTTCTTTAGAGGAAGACGCAATTGCGGACGAGCTACTCGATATGCTTTCCCCTTCCACAGGAAGTATCTAAGCAGGGTCTCAAAACGTTGGGCGTACTGCTTAGGGAGCGGCAAAATATGCGCCACATACCACAGTTTACTCTGGGCATAGGTATGAATACACCAGACGCGTTGCAACAATGTCAGATTTCGAGAGCGATCTTCATGTTAATTGAAACGTAGTGCGTTGAGCCTCTGGGTCCAATTAAGAGAAATCATCTCTTTTATGATAGAGGTAAATATAACTCCTAGTATAGTGGTCTATGCAACTACTTTCATGTGCAGTAGTGTTAGCGGATGTTCCCAGATGCCAAGCGAAAGGATTTCCGATTTGTGTGCGTTGATCTGAGCTTCCGAATTGCGGCTGTAAGTCACAATCGCCGTAGCTATCTCCTCCATGTCCTGGTGATCTTTGTCCAAGACCGCCACGTCTTCCGCGTGAACCATTACTTTAAGAATCTTACGAAGAATTGCTCTCGGAATAGTGATTGGGTAGACCGAGTGCTATGCCACACCACTGGCTTATATACCCATTGAGATTTTGCATACAGTGCCAGAACGTTCAAGAAGGTGAAAGTTCTGAAACATTCTGGTTGTGTTGGATAGCACTTATTCTGTTTACTCTAACTTATCTGTAACACCTACCACTGCCCAGTTTAGACTTCCCGATAACCTTGTATTTTAGCATATTTTGTGTTAAACCTAGATTTCCTCGGTAACCTGGCATTAGTAATGCGGCTGGAATCCTGCAGTTCCCCTGGCAGTGCTGTATGAGTCCACTGATGCAGCAGCTGCAGCGGACCGATCCAGATTTTCTCCCAGATCCAGATTTTGAAATATCATCGAACAACACCTGCAAACACAAATTGTCTTAAGACAATGTTCAAAAATGGGGCTTAGTCGGAATTTCATTTCAACAATCCCAGACTCAATAATAATCACTTCTTCATAGTTTAAATGTCACCCAGCATTAATTACCATTATTATTTAATTGCATTATTTTAATCATTCGGTTTGTCAAGCAAACCTGACTTTGAGTTTATTTAATCTATAACAATTTAAATAAGAAATGGCTAACGGCTATGCAGACTAGTCTTTGGATAAATAGAAGGGAAATTTATTTCCCTAATGGTGTTTATTTTAATACCCAATCTTCAGTATGTGTGTTCCTTTTGAGAGAGTATTGATTTGTTTATTATTCAGGCGTTTAATATAAAGGATTCTTTTAGATATAACATTTATAAGACTATAAACAAAGTAAAGCCTAAAATATCCTTAAATATCAAATAAGGATTCAAATGAATTTTATTCGTCGCTTTCTTTCAAAGGTTTGGATTTTCTAGGCAGTAGTGGTACTTCCTAATGCCACTAACATTATATAGGAAAACGGTTTCTAGATTTAGCATATTAAAACACTGTTTTATAAATAAAGCTTACTATTATATTAACTTTTTGTTAATATGCTAAGGGTTTTAATTCATAATTCATAACTACAGTTGTAATGAAGCTTCGGATATTTATAAATCTAAACAAAGTATATTTTAAAGAAACATTTTTAGCAGGTGATAAGAAAGTGGGCTGGAAAAGGTCCGAATGTGGAAAGGACATTTTTATAGAATGCTTGTAGTGCATCTAAATCCTTTACACGTCATCAGCAGCGCTTTACGCGACGTTAGCTGGCATTTGCTGAATAAACTTGAGAGATGGCAGGTCAAGTGGAAAGAATATCCAGTGAAGGATCAGCAACCAGACAGAAGGATTCCTCTTCTTGGATAAATAAATGTAGAAGCTAAAGGTCCAAAATATGTTTTCTTACAGTGAAACGCAATATAGGATCAAAAGTACTGGCATTGTCCTTTTCCCGAACAAATGGTTTCATTCTATTATTGGATATTTAAAGCAAATTAGCACTATCGCTCTTCAGATTGTTTTAAATTAGGATAATATAAGAATCTTTAATTTTAATTTTATGAAATACGGTATTTCGTATATTCATGAGGGGATACTGATATAAAGCTACCTCATCTTCAATGGATGTGCTGCAAAATGAAGCAGTTTAAAAATAACACAAAAGAAACGTTTATCTAATTATACAAAATAATAATTGCACCAGTTTTATTCTCACTTTTGCGCTGAGAAATGGCTACTAAATAAGTGATTTACTTAGGGTGCTTTTCGTAAAGCAGGTAAAATATGAATAGAACCCGATTAAATATGTTTAGTTGGAAATAACTGAACAGAGGAGCAAGAATAAGTGATAGCCTACCGCTGAAAAGAAATTATAAACTACAAACGGACCAACGTGTTAAGTAAAAGAAAAATATATAATTTTACTACTAATTATTTGCAGGTGATTAAAACACTGTCCTAAATTTGAAGATAATTTATACTATATAAAAATGGTAAAATAATATATTCTTAGTGTTCTTTAGCCAAAACTTAAATTATGACACACTATGGAACTAAGTAAAGCGAACAAGGTGGTATATATAAGCTTAATTGGACATTCTTCTCATTTCACTGACATTCCAAAGTGACGGGTTTCTCTATAATGAAGCCACTCGAAGCCCAGCACTCCTACGAGATTGCAGTCAAATATATTCGTGTAAAATATATAGTGCAGTAGAGGAAAACCAGTCAGTGGGTTTTACCCTACACAACACTTTTGCAAAAAATACAATTTACGCCTTTGGTTATAAAAGCTGTTCAAAATGATGTACCCTCTTTGCCCATACAAGGCTGAAATTTGCTGATTGGACACCCAAGGAATAGCCGCTACAAAATTATTAGAAGATAATCGTATTTCTTTAGGTCGGATACTACGTATCTTCTCATTTCTATACCGCAAGGGTACTTGTTGGGAAAAATGTATAGTTTAGCATTACATACAGACAATCACATTTAAAGCGGAAAAGGGGCTAGCGTATCATTCAACCATCATTATTTAACAAGGCCCAAACTTCTTAAATCAACAGCTTTCATCTTATATAATTTTTCTTAGGTTATAATTGTTGTTTGCTATCTTTATTCTAACATAACTCAGTTTTTAACTGTTTCTATGAGCATATAAACACGAAATTGTTGGAAACAGTGACTTCAGGGAATTTCTCTATAAGTTTAAGCTGGCAAGTTGAACAAAAATTGTGCACCATAACGACACGCAGTAAACGCAACCATTAAACGCAAAGATGAGTTATTGGAATATAATAAATAGAAAACATTGTTATTTTTGCCCTTGGCAAACAGTAAATTCTGTTTCCACTGTAGGTGCATGGTGAAACTTTATAAACACAATCTAATAGATGGTGAAATAAAACTAAGCAAGGTTCAGAAAATGTATATTATGGACGACTAATGAAAAGTAAAATATGAAGATACTTTTTACGGTTGTGCATCTGTAAAAGTAACATGATTCAGTTTTCATTTACATTTAAAGACATTTTAGTCATTGGGTGTAATTTTTAACTTATAATTTTATTATTATGTTGATTTAGGTCAAAAATTGATCGAGAATTTAAAATATTAGACTTTTTGATTGGAAATCAAATGCACTTTATTATACTAAATAAATATTACTCGGAACATTAATCTTTCAGTACACATAAAAGCTTAATGACCTACAACAAACCGTTGGTAAGATATTCATATTTAAATTTGTATTTCATTTTTTTGAAATGGTAATGTTGAATGCTCGTTGGAGTTATGTCATCGTTCGCATAAAGAGATTGTTGACTCCGAAATTTATTTTAATTAGAATATAAAATAATTAATTTCAGCTAAATTAGTTCATATTTAAATGCTACACAATTTTAATTTCATAGATTCTAAAATTAACCTGAAAATTGCAAGCTAATAATGTGTAAATTGTGGTCCAAGGAACGTTCTGAAATGTAAAAATGGATAAGAAATTGAATAAAATATGGCCAAAAGTTCAGTAATTGTTTAACTAAATGGTAGGTACAGAAGTAATTAAATAGTCATTTATAACTTCATACGTTTTGTATTAAAATTGAATTCTGAAGCATGAAAATATAAGTTAAAAACTTTATAACAATGAAAAAAGAAGGAAAAACCGTATCTTTCTCAGTTTTGTCATCTATAGTTCACATTTGCATTGCCTTCTCTATGCTGATGCTTTTGTACTATAACCTTAGAATTGTCCTAGGAGAATAAAGTCAGTAGACTGATATAACATTTGAGGAGTTGGTCTTCAGAGAACGGCGTGTGACAATAGCTCTAGTTGCGATAATTAATGGAAAAATCAAGACTTCAATGGAAAGACCAGGTAATAATTTAACAGAGCAGTAGAGCTGATATGTTTGTGCTTTAATATTGCTTATGATTTTGCAGGCGATGATATTGAATGACGTTACGGAACCTTTACATTGTTTAAGTCTAAAAATTAACGTAATGATAGTTATATTTAGGTACTATTATAAAATGCACGTTCTCTTAAGTGTTTTAGTCTAAAATTAACGTAATGATAGTTATATTAAGGTACTGTTATAAAATGCACGTTCTCTTAAGAGAATCCATTAACATTTAAATCACAGAGTGGTCGTGCTCAGAAAAGTTTATGCTTTGTGCTCCTTCTCTATATATTTTTGGCATCCACATATCTCAGAAAACGTGGCATTGTACTTGATATACGGTTTGTGTCATTTATTCATATAATTAGTCTTAAGTGGAAGCTGGGAGGCATGCCGTTATATTTGTAACATATGTTTGGTAAATGGGTTGCGAATATTACATGCATCAGAATTATTTGAGAAACAAAAATAACAATGTAATGCTTCATTTAGTTAGCATCTGATACGGCACTAAGCGAGAGAGAGAGAGAGAGAGAGAGAGAGAGAGAGAGAGAGAGAGAGAGAGAGAGAGAGAGAGAGAGAGAGAGAGAGAGAGAGACAGAGAGAGATAACTTTGGTAAGAGAAAGGATAACAGCTTTTCAGCTTGGGTTTAATATATTGTTTTACGAACTGTAAATATTATTCATATTCATTAAAAATTTATAATCAAAATTTTAAACGAGGTGGTAATTTTCGTATAACGATTCAGAAAATACATTTAATGCTTTGCATGAATATTTAATTTACACAATTAGGGTTTCAATACAAAGATTGTATTTCAGTGAATAAAATCATAATTATGTCACAGAAATAAAGTAATATATATTGAACAACATTAGAATGTCTTAATTTAACGTTCCGTTAAATGATTTTTTTTCAGATGTTTTGAATATAAATTTGAGTAATCCTTGGGGACAATATTTTACGTATTGAAAATTAAATTATTAGTCTCTAATAATGAGCAGTTGAGCGCCCTTAAAACACAATCATCATCATCATCATCATCATCATCATCATCATCATCATCATCATCATCATCATCATCATCATCATCATCATCATCATCATCATCATCATCATCATCATCATCATCATCATCATCATCATCATCATCATCATCATCATCATCATCATCATCATCATCATCATCATCATCATCATCATCATCATCATCATCATCATCATCATCATCATCATCATCATCATCATCATCATCATCATCATCATCATCATCATCATCATCATCATCATCATCATCATCATCATCATCATCATCATCATCATCATCATCATCATCATCTCATCTCTAATAATGGACGTGGAATATGTTATTTGCGCAAGATACCTACGTATGACAAAGCGAGCGGGATGGCTCAGGCGCTTTCGTCTGTGGCCCGCATTCGGGAGGCCTGGGTTCGATTCCCGTGGCCGATCTACCTGACCCATGGTTTTATTCGTTTTTTTTTTCCCGGTCGCTAGGCGAATGCTGGATAGGTTAATTACATCTCTCGAATTTCCTGTCCCTCTATTTCATCTCCATTATCATTTCACATCATCCCTCTTCTGGTGGTCTATTTCAGGATATAAATGTCGGTGGGTGTCTCGGCGGTACATGGCAGGATGATATACTTTGCGTTAAGCTACTTCCTCCTACGGTAGGTCGGTTGCTGGTCTCCACGCCTCTGCTGAGAGCACTTCGGTATCGCCTGCCAAGGACCTTTGGAGCTCAGTTGATGGGCTCGTTTTCGTCCCGCAGTAGGAGAAAGTGTCCGTTGTCCTGGCCTGTCGGAGGAAGTCTCTAAGTAAACTGTAGGGATGCACTATCGTGACTCCTTGGGTCGGCCGCCCTATGTCTCCTCTCACCTCCTCACTCCTCCCGGGGGTGCCCCACTTGGGGGCATAGACACAATGGGCCCAGCATGGTAGCCTACATATCGAATCCCCTCCGTAGTGAAATCCTAATACTAATCCTACGTATGACAAACTCAAAAATATCTTTAAATAATATCTGTATGTATAAAAGCAAAACGTACAGATAATAGGTAAATGCATAAGCTGAAGTTAGAGCAAGTTACGTTCAAGGGCGTTTACATACCTTTACGGCTTATTCAGAAAGGAGGACGTCATTTTAGACACACATATCCCACAGTTATAGCATTATTTATTGTATATGAACTTCTATGTAGACAATATCTATACGGTCTATATTGTAATACAGTAAATTAAGAATTTGGTATATAAATACTCCAGTGTTAGCAGACGATTCTCATCATCCCCCTTCCCAATGAAAGTAACCGCAACAAGAAATACCTATGTCACATTCTATGAGAAATATAATTTGAAAAGGAAGTTTGCTAAAACTAAAGTAATGGCATTAAAGTAAAATAATCCGCGTGTTCTGATAAAATAAACGATAATATAACTGAACAATTATCCCATTAAAATGTTCTAGACTGATATACAGAATTAGAAATGAAGTAAGCAATAAACATACATTTAAAACTATGTGACAAAATCTAATTTATTTATATAATGCATCCAGATGAATGCGCACAATATGTAATGGAGCATAAAGCATGATGACACAGCCGTGGTATGCTTTATAAATACATTTCTTGAAATAAACTTGATATTTTATTAATGAACGCCCTATCACGCTATAGTTCTTATCGTACCATTCTATAATGAGTGTAAATGAGCTATTATGAGCGTGTTTTTCCTCAAAGACCTCTTTATTAGACTTATGTTTTTATTTGCCGAAAATTTGTGAAATGGGACTACCAGATTTCCTTCCCTTTCAAAGGAAGCCATGTTAAGGATTTTTACTCTCCAACGATTTGAACGTGAGACCTCTCGAATCAGAGTCTAGAATGTTTCTCCTAGAAAAAGTGCTCTTTAAGAACCCCCCCCCCCCCTCGTTCGTTGGTATCCCATTGCAAGCAGTGTCAAAATCTAGTTAAAATTCTAATAAAGTCTATGATGTACGTGTGTAATCTGTGAATTTTAATAGAATAATTTATTTTGTAGCCTTAAATAGCTTAATCATGAAAAGCAAGACAAATAAACATATTGTAAGAGAACATCCAGTGCTATAGTCAGTACTGTGCTGAAAGTACTTGGGGGAAAGAAAAACAGAAAAAAACACTTGAAAATAATTGAAATTAAGGTTAAATAAAAATATGTAAATTGATCAGATTAACCCTTATTACCTTCACATTACATTATATTCTCTTTAAGTTTTGGGTTCATATATTTTCTCTAACATTTCTAACAACATTTTAGTTCAAATATTTACAACCAATAGAAGTAAAATTACAGATCACAGAGAGCCTCCGTTATCATGGTAGAGTGTCACACCTGTGCTATTATGAACCTTTGTGCTTCCATTGAGACGCTGCAAAGGAGAGGGGGATACCGGAAGGGCGGCAACTAGCGATAATATGCGGATAGAGCCTCTAACAATTCCAGACTGATGAATGAGAAACAGTTACCCCTATCCTCTTGGAGGTCCCTGAAGCCTAGGTATGGAGCTCCAGAAGGAGACGGGTCTATCAGAAATCCTTCAGCAAGGAACCATCTCGAAACAGATTTTCACCACCCAGCCAGAACTTGCCGAACGGCGACGATCGGTCCTTCAACCCTGAAGGGAATAATAATAAATAACAGGTACATGAAATGGATAGTAAATTTGTTGTAGAAGCCATAGCATTTCAGCGTCTGCCTATCGTACCGGGAAGCCATTAAACACTTTGTCAGAGTGGTCAGTCCAAAATAAAACGAATCCAGAACCTTACGAATGAAGCCGTTATTCCGAAGCCATATCCCGTATGAACCCAACAGGCAGACGATAGAAGAAAAATAAAGTTTTTATGTATTTTAATTCCTGCGTTCATATTTTAAGGCGATATCAAAAATAGCTTTCTCCAAAAGATGTAAACATCCTTACATGATGATGATGATGATGATGATGATGATATATAAGGGCGCTCAACTACGGAGGTCATCAGCGCCCTTTAAAAAACTAGTCATGGCAAAAGCCAGATATAAAACTTTCTAAAAACTATACAAGTGTAACAAAACCTATTAAAAATACACGTACATAAAAAACATCAATCAAAACCTACTAAAATTTCGTTCACCAAGTCCTCAACTCTAAACTAGACAAGAATCTACAAACCTTCTCCACGGGTCTCCACGCACGACCTACACGTGTGTGGGCCTGTTGACCGTCTCCATCAACCACGAAGAGGAGCCCACTCGAGCGAGACTGTTGGCTCGGGACCCCGGGTGCGCCAAACCCGTACCTTCCGAAGTAGGCCCCTGGGGGAAAACATCCTTACATTATACACATGTTTCGTTCAGATGAAAATTTTAAAAATTCGTGTTCACGAAATATGTTGTACAAATTGTTCATTTACGCAGTGTTTATTCTCATTGTAAACCCTATGTTGCCTTCAAAATAATAAAAATAGGAAGCTGATGCCTCAACTGGTGCAGAGAAAAGAGAAAAATAAACAATTAAAGTCAATGGAATATGCAAAAAAATATAAAGTTTAAAACCAGAATTGCAGAAAACGCATAGAAATAAAGCACACTAGGAAAATTTAGAAATACAATAGAGAAAGATTCGGGAGAGCGTAGAAAACATTCTTAAGGAGGAGAAGCGAATTTGAGCTTACGATAAGGAGGCACAGAGAAGAAAAAAAGCAAAGACGAAATGGTGGCAGAAAAGCAGTACACTTTAAGTAACAGGAAATCGAATAGGATATAAAGGGGAAGTATCCGGGTGGTAAGTGGATATCAGGAGTGAAACGATCGAAGAGAAAGAACGACAAAAAAAGAAGAAAGAATAGCAGTAGTACGTCTTGGCAAAGGAATTTTAATGGAAAGGAAGGAAAGAAGAAAATGGAATTTACAAAGGCCAAAATAAGTTCTCTACGTGAGCTTTCGGATTCTTATTACAGCAACATTCACTTCTTTATATAACATACTCAGGAAATATTCTTAATACTCCTATGCCATTCTTGCGCATACAGGTATACCAATTTTCGATAAATCTCAATTGGCCCCTTTCGCTGTCGTGCTTGGCTTTTTGACTATTCAAGTTGACGAAATCAATTTCCTACAGAATGCGAACAAGCAGCTACGCTTTACAGAAGTGTTGGAGAAGTTGCCTAAACTGAAGTCTTGCAGGGGTAGGCTTGCTGTACTCGGTGGTGATGGATGGCTTAACAGAGCGTGTCGGAGCGCTGTGATTGCTGTTCAGGAAGACAGGTAGGTGACGGATAGAGCAAGACAAATGGTGAAACGAGATCTAACGGTCGATAACGTGGTCGTCTGCGTTACCAACAAGGATTTCGAAAATTCTCTTTCCTGAAGTCACATACTCAACAGATCTTGGTTTTTGTGTTAATTTTCAAAGGGCTACTGTAAGAAACAAATGCAAAATATAAATTATAAGGTAATAAAATACTTTAATTATGCATTTTGTTAAGAATTATTTTCTTTTATTTTTAATGGCACTTCTCCTGTTATATATATGGTAGTTAAAATGTTTTAAGACGAAACGATACTGACACGATATTGAATTTCTTTTTCTCTTGTAGTCTGTGTCCTACGTAAAACTAATGAAAATTTTAAATTTTTATACTTAATAAAGTTAAAGCTTTTGATAAATGGGTTTAGAAAACAAGCGCAATAAAATGCTGGTGTTTCCTTAAACATAACATTAAACCATTATGAAAATTCACTGATTATTTTACTTTCTTCATCTACGTATTCTATATAGAACCAATTTAAATCACTATTGCTAGTGATAAACAGTTTACAGTTCTAAACGTAAAATATCAGCCGGTGCTTTTCACACTTCTAGACATTTAAATGGCTAGATTTTAAATGTTAAGAAGTACAAGCAGCAGAAATCTGGCTTTTCGGACAAATTTTCTTTCTCGATTCTGTTCTACGCAAAGCAATTATTTGTATCTCATAAAAATCTTAAACTTCATCTAAATATACTTTTTGAAGTTTTGAGGCTATGTTAACTCTGGGTGAGCAGTATGGCGACAACGAAACTTAAAATGGTATCCAACTTCCTTCCAAAGCGAAGGAAATTTTAACAACACAGTACAAGTTCCTCTAGCCCCTGTACATAGATCAAGTATCAGTGTACCTATGCAGCAATAATTTATTAGTCGATCTTTTTGGATCACTTTTATTTGCGTGTGACAGTACAGTCGTGGGACAACCTTCCGCAGCATATTCAGATTGGAATCATACCTGTTTTCTATGTCCAGAACTTCTCTTTTAATCTAAAGTGCAACGATCTTCTAAAATGTGTTTACTTCATTGGAATAGCTCTTTGAATGTAAGGGCTTTAGATAACAGAGAAAATCTTTAGTCTATTGTAAAAGATACGTTATATTTTCATAATTTGCGAAACTGAATTTTAAACCTTAAGCCAATTTTCATTGTCCTATGAGTGCAAAGGATAACTATGTAAGCAAAGGATAACTATGTTTTGGTAATTGTTAAATGAAGTGGAGAATACATCGGATAGTCATACTTTCACTTTCTATATAATTTAACTATAAAGAGTAAATATACAAAGTATATCGAGTGTGTACATAGCGAGATTTTGCTGTAAATACACGTTTTGAAGTAATATGAATAAAAATTACTTTATAGGTGCGTGTGTATGTATTTTTGTGTGCATACCCAAACGTTAAATCCTTTAAATACAGCATTTACAAGATTCCACACGATTTTTTTTTCTTTAAGAAAATCCTGCTACACGCGATTCTGCTTTGCATGGAAACATTTTGATTTTCTCAAAAATGGCTCGTACCTATTAAGATTTAAATATATTTTCAAATTGTTATGGCAAATAAATGCATGCTATCTGACGATAGCCTCTGAAGTCCTGTTCACTCTGGAAGACTTTTGCATAATTGATAAATAGTATACGATCTACTACACAGAAAACGGAAATAACATTAAAACGCAAAATTTATTACTGTTTTATAGAGTTAAGCATTTTTTGTGGTGGTCTTCATTATTAGTTCGAATCTTGAAACACTTTTTCTCAAGTGGTAAGTCATAATTTTCTTTTCGTCTGATCATGCAAGAAGTTTCAAAGCGATCAAATAGCGACACGTTGTTTGAACACCGGTACTATTCTTGCTATTAAATCTAAATTGAAGGTTTCTCTGGAATAATAAAGCGTAGACGAAACCGCAGAATTTTGTATGAATACATTTTAGAAGTGTTAATATTCATGCGAATACAAAAATTAATTTGTTACATAAAGGTATTTTGACTTACGCATTAGGTGCATATGGAATACGAAGCTACATTTGAATCACGCTTCATAACACAATTATTTCTCACAAAGAAAAATACTGTTTTCCTCTCTGTCAGAATGGAGATAATAGATGCTTTGAAGTGTGGCTGGGAATATTGAAACTGAATTTCACTTGTAGATACATTTATTTTTACGTCCCGTTTTTCAGCTTTGACTGACTGAGGCGAGTAGAATCCAAAATGTTTCATATGACTATTAGGGGATAGCGTAGTATTTCATGAATGTCAAAGAGACGTGAGTAATTTCTGTTATTATGTTAAGGTTTATAGGGTGCTAGGACAACGCTTTTGTTTTCTGCCGAAATTAAGAGGAACCATTGCTTCGAACAAAAATATGACATTGTTATGTAAGTAAGTCATTATAAAATTCTAAACTTAACATACAATTTTAAATAAAGCTAATCCACAATGTATTTTGATTTCACAATGTTCAGTTTTCTATTGTTTTTCTGAGGTAAGCTGAAAACCATTTTGTAATGATTTCAAAGCCAGGCCAAAGCTTAAAAATGTATCGAATTTTAAACATAAAAAATTACGAGTAACTACTGTGAGAAAAACTACAGTGCGCTAGGAGTCATGCTGGACATATTTTATCCCACAGTGAAGTGAGATTAGCAAAACTTTACGACAAAACACGAAATTACATTAGACTAATACGAATACGAGAGCATTTATTGAGGAAAGAGGAAGTTTTAAATATAGTGAGAAAATAAAATATAAGAAAAGTTGGAACGAAAACTTATGTAGAACGAATGGCAAAAGAATACCGAGGTCACTATATCCGTTAATGCATTGTGAACCGTAAGTATGGTTAGGCCAGACAAAAGATGTAATCCAGGCTCCGGACAGGTCTTGGTAACCTAATTCTTCATCTAGAGAAGTAAAAGAAGAAAGGCGATTGATAAATCACTACTGGAAATAGGAACGTTGTATGATATATGTTGATTTCCTGTAAGCATAGACCATCGATTGAAACAAACCATCCCTTTTAAGATTTCTTTGACGTACTTTCGTAGATCTAAATGATTTTCAGAATCTCGATTTCCATTTATTAGATACAAATGCGATTAAATTATAAAGCAGTAGCAGTTCTGGCTTCTGCCTACTATAAGATAAACCTGCACAAATTATATCAGAAAGGGAAAATCAGACTGAAAATGACATAGCTTGGATTTGTACCACGTATCGTCAGATTTTCCTTCCAGTTGTCCTAACCAATCCATTTACCAAGACGGTGTGCCTATCTGACACTATATTTCCGGATTGACCCCTATTTTTTATCCAGTAAAGCATAATATTTCATATTTCTGTCCCAAAGGCGTAGTGGCGACATTGCAGCATGACCGATCACGTCTCATGAAGTCGTTCCGGGTTTGATCCAATAAGACCGCCTATGGGATTTGTGGTGGTCGAAGTGCCGTCCACGGTTTTTACCGCCATTCATTCTAACAGTTGCTTCAGCCTTACCTTTCCTTTCGCCAATGCGGCGTAATTTCATTTCATCCATTTCTTCACCGTCACATCAGGCATCGGGCTCGTCCATAACCTGAATATTCTCTTGGATCCAAATTTCCTCTACTCCACCACAAATGTATAGCCGCAGGCATTTATTTGTAATTCTGGGGAATGTAGTCCTCCATTTAAGAAGGGTAAAATAGAAATGAAACAACGGAACATAAGCCCGCCTCGGTAACGTAGATAGTAGCGCGTCTGCCTCACGTTCGAGAGGTCCCGAGTTCCAATCTCGGTTAAGTTGAGTTACCTGGATAAGGATTTTCTGGGGCTTTCCCTTATCCTGAAAGACGAATGTCGGGTAACTCTAAGTTTCAAGGACATCGGACTCAATTGAACATCATTTCACCCATTTCATTCATCGTCCGATATGGCTTAACGTTGAAGGACGTAAATTCCACACAAAAAACGGAAAATAAATTATTTGAAAGAGATCTTACAATGTCACGAGATCGAGAACACTGTTTCGCACCAGTGATTGATCTAATAGTTGGTTAAATACCATGGATTGTATTCTAGCACACCCATGAAGCTGTTAGGAAATACATAATAAACTATTGCTACAAATGTTTATGTCAATTAACTTGACGTACTCATAGATAAAAGCAGTGGCGAGGCGTGACTTTTAACGCCAGAGAAGCTGTAAGTAATAATTTTTATTAAACTTTCTATTGAGTAGTTACAAACACGGCCTTCTTTATTGCAAGGCGTCACACTAAAAGCAGGCATATTCTTCCTTCTCCTGTCCACTCAGACGTTCCAATTTTTCCTAGAGCTGTCCCACACCGCGTAAATTTTTAATTTAACATGGAGCAAGTATGGAATTGATACACAAGAATTTCCTGTTTGTCACCAATATACACCAATATACACAAATTACTGTTGCTAATGCTATTGAAATGTACTTAATATTTAAAAATGCCACATAAAATAAACAAAACGAAATAAAATAAAATACAATAGAATAAAATGAACATTTTTTCATACGGTGACAAAATCTGCCAGTGGTTCCTAACTACCAAGAGTTGCGATTGCTTCCGAAAACCTACGAAGCAGTATTCAAGGTTTCGGATGCGTGAATACAGAAATATTCAGTACTGAATTAGCTCTCGGAACCGCTCACTCGAGCTTAAGCAGCTATCAATTGTCCGTAGTACAGCGGATGTTGACGAATAAATTTTAAAAATGAATCCAGAGCCAAATAAGACATTTTTTGGATACATTTTTGTTTCTTCTTCTCCAGAAATACTTGGGAAAGCGGTGCTTCGGGCGCATCATTGCACGCTTTTCCACTGGGATGAACGATAAGATTTTGTGAGAATTTTTAAAGTGCAAAACTAGTTACCAGGGAATTTGAAATGAAATGTCACATATACAGATGTTGCATTTTCAGATGAACTTCTTATGCGTAGTTAGTTAGAAATAGCAGACAACTTGCGATAAGTAATTAATTACACTTCACCCAAAACCGTGAGCCAGTGGGGATGACACTTTTAGTTCAACTAAATATATTGTAAAAGCCTACATTTTCAGCAGGTAACTTATAACAAAGAAGCAATAAAGATTTCTTTGAATTTAGGTGAGGCAAGTTTCTGTAGTTCTGCCTGACTGACTCCATTTATGGAGCCAAGGGCCCCAGAATCACTTCGTTAAGGCAGGATACAGAAGATAAAATATATTTGATGCAGTCGTAAACCTGTGAATGGCTTTCATATATCAACTTTAAGTTACAGTACGGATTTAGGGATTCAAGCCTAGCGATTGTAAAGTCTCTTAGATGCTGAAAGAAAAAGAATTTGGGTTACTTTTCCCAACGCTTGAGAATTTATTGCCATGGACTGCCATTTTTATTACAAGTGTTATGCGCTACTACTCCCCTTCCCCACAGGAACAGATTTTTTCCCTCTCTCTCCCCGCTCCTTCTTTCTTTTGTGCATAGTCGCGATGTTTGGAAAGCATTGGAATTACAGACAGGAGAACTGACTATTGTAGAGAACTTTTGAATGTGGCCTCTGTTCGTAATTCATAAAATGCTTTGCAACTTTAAATGGGTTTCGGACGATGCGTTACTGGATGTTTAACCGCTGTCCAAAACTAGACACTTCGTAAATAAAGAAAAATGGAGAACCGATACTTTCAAGATGCGTCTGTAAATTCCACAACATGAAATGCAGTATCATAATTATGATAATTGATTGTGATTATTATTGTTGTTGTGAGAACGTTAAGTGACATGCAGTGTAATGACAGTTGCGTCTGCACTTTATCAGATATAAGAATCGGACAATTTATATTAGAAAGAAACTGGTCACAAAGTCCACGGCTTGGTTGCATTGTCGCCCACCTTGTTGAAAATGTATTTAGAAACTTACATTTTGAATTGACAAGGAAATGTTAGGGAATGAATATAATTGTTGGCCAGAAATGTGAAAACCGTATAAAGAATTAATATCAAAGTTTGGAAACTTTGGAAACTGTCTTTTTAAGAAAGTCGGCAAGGAGTTAAAAATTATAAGAAAAAACTAAAACTAGGAGCACTTATTGAGGAAGAAATGAAGGTTACAATTCTCTATCAGAATACGAGGGGGTACCCAAAAGAAACCGGACTCCGAGAGCGCTACAACTCGTAGTGCAGGGTCCTCACGCTAGATGGTGTTAGTAGAGACCTTCATGAAACAGCTGTGCAGACGGCGTCAGTGTAGAACTGAACGTGCAAGTGTGGCACTGTGTTTCTCTGACTGTTGGCGGGTTACCTCTGCGAAGTCGTTATGGCAACTTAAAAAGAACAGAGTGTGCGTGAAATTTTATTTCCTGCTCAAAAAGCTGAAACGGAGAACACCAAATGCTTCAGGAAGCTTTCCAGGAGGACGCTATGAGCCGCACACAGGTTTGCGAGTGGTTTTGGCGCTTTAAACATAGTGAGATGTGTGTTGAAGACCAAGCTCGTTCTAGACGCCCTTCAACATCGTGAAATGAAGAGAACATTGAAAAGGTCCGCCAAAAGATCAACGAGGATCGTCGCCAAACAATCGACCAAATTTCAGCAGCGACAGGAATCAGTTGGATCTCGTGTCAGCGGATTTTGAGGGAGGAATTGCACATGGGACGTGCTGCTGCTAAATTTGTTCCACGCCTTCTCACACAGGAGCACAAAACCATCCACATGAATGTGTGTCAGGACCTGAAAAAAGAGATTGCACGTGATCCAAACTTCTTGAACAAAGTCATTACAGGGGATGAGAGTTGGTGTTACGGGTATGACCCAGAAACCAAGCAGGCGTCAAGCCAATGGAGCACTCCCAACTCTCCCAGACCAAAAAAACAAGGCAAATGAGGTAAACTGTGAAGACGATGATCATTGTCTTTTTTTATGTGCGTGGAATTGTGCATCGAGAATTCGTACCCCCTGGCCAGACTGTTAACCAGTACTTTTACTTGGATGTTTTAAGGCGTCTGCGAGAGGTAGTGAGGAGGAAACGCCCGGAAGTTTGGCGATCAGGTGACTGGTTTCTGCTTCACGGCAATGCTCCAGCACACATGGCCTTACAAGTGGCCCACTATTTGGAATCTCAGAGGTGGTCTGTCGTTCCCCACGCTCCGTATTCGCCGGACCTAGCCACAACAACTCTTTCCTAGTTCTACGAATGAAAAGAACACTAAAAGGGGAGCGCTATGACAATGTGGAGGCGGTAAAAGCAGCTTGTCAAAGGGCACTGGACAATATCAAACTTGAAGAGTTCCAAACATGCTTCCAACAGTACTCGTAAGAGAAGAGGAAGCGAGGACGCAGAAATATTTTGATGCTGGAAGAGGATGAGGATGGAAGCAAAGCGAATGAAGGAATGGCAGAAAGACTAGTATAAGCGGGGAAAGAAAATATGCTCAGGAACAAAAGATGTGTAAACATTGTATGTAGCTTTGTGTATCATTTGCATTGTTCATTGGTCTTCTCCAATTTTATTCATTCAATGCTAACGCAGTGTCACTATGTCAAATTCTTAAAGTCCTCTTTCAAGTCGCTTTCTTTTGAAGATATGTAAGTAACCTTTCATTTGATCTGAAGCAGTGCTGGAGCTGTCATCAGAACGTTAAGCTATCAGAGTTATGTGAACACTGGAGATTGCATATAGAATTCGGTCACTCCAAAGATCTCACCTGTAGATTACACAGAAGTAAGTAAAAAGAAAACATACTAAAATTAACATGAGAAGACTTTCTTGGACATGGCCTCTTCATAGGATACCTCAGATAGCACCTGCACACAATTGTTCAGCAAGTTAATACGGCCCATTGACACAGGTAGATGACACATTACAGAGAGATCAGACAGTAGTTCATCCATTGTACGGGTGTACAATGCTTAGGAGCACAGGAGCACGTGAACCCCCAATATTTGTCTTGTAGAAGCCCTTTTCCTCTTTTCATTCGTTATTTGTATTTACCGCACCCATTGCTTAATGTGTAGTAAGTAGACGGCGATAGCATGAGTATGTGGCAACCTTGTAGGTAGCACACTTCTCTTATGCTAGCACATCATGTAACGTTTAAAGCTCTGCGCATGCGTAGACGACAAATGCTATAGACAGACATTGGTTGGCTACGCCCAGATCAGAGTACAGTTTCGATGTGCACGTTAATTCACATTGGCAATGCCAGAGGAGTTCTTGGTCATCTCTGGGAAGTGCTACTATCTATAGAGTTTGCAACTATCTGCAAATACAAAGAAAGTTTACAACTCCTAGCGCTCTCAGCCTTTGCTTTGTTGCTTTATGTTGCTTAGAATATGGCGTGTTTTTACAGTCCAGTTTCTAAACAGATGGTTTGTTTTAAACACTGTGATAAACTTGGAATTTGCAGATAATTAGCAGATGAGACAATTGTGAGTTTCTTAGTACATCAAGTACAACTACTGCTATAGCGCAAAACAATTACTCTTTGGTGTGTGCAGCGACCTATCGCAAGGTTTTTGGAATCCTTTTTACTGTTGGACTTCTCTCAAGAGGCAGCTACGAACTTGGTGGATTCCATTTTAAGAAATAAAATAGATAAAGTGACTTGCGGACAAAAAATGTAATAAATTGACTAGGACGTCCGCAGCCCAATTTGAGAGTAAAGCGTGTTACAAAAATCAGAAGTGGGACTACAGGCGCAAATTTAACAATATATACACAACCTGTATATGGCTATGTGGTTGCAGTATTAGAAATGCCCTTTTTAGCTTTCCGTGTCTTCTGTTTAGCTCTGAAGTGAGTTTAAGTTAACCACTGGCGCGACAGCCCTAACAGGACCAAGGCTTCCGACTGCCGGCCTCACGCCCACTTGCACACGGCAGAGGTGGGCGATCATCCACCTGATACGGGGAGGAGATGTGGTCTGCATCTCGGCATCCCCCAGCCGGAACGTTGGTTTTCGTGACCAGGGCCACTTACCTATCGTAAGCTCCTCACTTTCCTCACGATGCTGAGTGGGCACTGGTCCTATACCCGGGACCGAAAATCCGCACCCCATGGTTGGGATCGAACCCGAGCGGCTTTCCGTGGCCAGGGACCAAGACATGCTACCTTAGCCCGCTACGCCACGGCGCAGGACTAGCTCTGAAGTGAGTAATTGGACAAAAGTAACATGTGCCGACTTGGTACATGTTAGTGAAAAGAGAAGCACGGGAATTCACACTGATGTAAAAGTACATGTATTCAGTTCGCCATGTTGGTCGTGTGAATATTAATGTTCAGATTAAAGATTGTCAATAGAACGACCAATTACCATTGTAATACGAATAGATACATTCTTTCTAGGCTAATAGGTTGCATACAATTTTGTGGGGCGTTGGAGCTAGCATTCATTAGTAGTGGTGGTGATAGCAGTAGCGGATAGTGCTATTGTGCATTTTAAGTTTAGGTCTTGTGAACACCCACCTTTTTATTCCATGGGCCGCCACTGGTTGTGGCTGACATAAATGACTAGAGGTTGTTTAATTCAATATAATGATTTAGTGACTCAACCTATCAAGGACGAGAGAAACGAGTTACTGTGTGCGTTAAACTACACAAGATCTAACCCAATGTACAAATGCAAATAACGTTCAAAATTATTGGCATCTTTGTATAACTGTATAGCTGTGCAAGAACGGGTGAAAGACTGAATGCCATTTACATAATATTTCATACCAGGCCTGGCCGCTTTCCCACCATGCTGGTCATGTTTGGCGTACATAGTTATAGATATGAGGTTGGGCGGGTGAGCGAAGATGAACATAAGGGTGATGATAAATAGTCCAACAAGTACGGTCTGGTATATAGCGAAAAGGGACCCAAACAGGGCTTGCAAAACTTGGCAATTGAGGGTTAGGCCATAATTTATTGCAATAGTGACTTACTAGTAATCCTCGTATTCGTCAAATTTCACTACATTGCAACTCTAACGAATTGAAGAAGAATCCAATCTAACAATTTACCTTTCAATAAAATATACTATATCATGTAAAATACTAGGGGCGTGAGGTACTAGACTACAAGCCAGGAGGCCACGGTGTCGATTCCCGATGGTACTATGGAATTTATTCTCTGCTATAATCCTTCTGGTCGTACTATGGTCCTGGAGTTCACTCAGCCTTTAACAGAAATGAGTACCTGGGAGTTAAGGTGGCTGCCTCGTGGGGCTGACCACCTTCCAGGCCTTGTATGACGAAGATCTATGTGGATGGGTGCTGTAACCACCCGTCGCCCCTATAGAGGCGGTTTGGCCTTGCATGGGGATACCTTTACCTTATTTAAAATACAATATATACTAAATATAATATTTATTAAACATAAAGACAAATATATCACGACCTACGGTAATTATTTATATCTATGACAATCATTATCATAATTTGTACGTCCACTCTGCTTCTAATTCCCCTAAATCTCTCAATCCTATCTGAACCACCTGTGCTCTGCGGCTACATGAAGTCATGGACATGACTTAATTGCAGGTAACCTGCTACTATGCTGTTGGGTTGGAACGGACGGAAAATGACCAGACCTAATTATGAACCCAGTAGTGAAATGGGAAATTAAATTAAATTGGAAATGGGAAATTAAATATGCTTTAAATTTTTATTTAACGTTATACACTTAGAAAAAAAAAAAAAAAAAAAAAAAAAAACAAATTGTGACTCAAGTGGCTAGAATACTGCAAGAGAAAGCGGAGCAGCGTGTTTGATTGCCAAATTAACATATGGTTATCTGTCGAGTTATTCGTTTTGCACCTAAGTATACATGAAACGTGACAGATTGTCATAAACATATTCAGATTAGTAATGTGATCTGCAAGGTTTATCACAATTCATAAACAGAACGAAGAAGTTTTAATACATTTTGAGGCCACTTTAGGTTAGTGTATCGATCCACCGAATTCATTGTCTCATTCTAATCCGCATATTAAGGAAACTACCGGATTTAATAAATATTCTAATGCTTCAAATCTTGAAGCTGGAAAATTTAGTCACATCGGCCATTAGATCCTACTTTTACCTCTCACATTCTATGACCAGTTTTAAATTCATGTGTGGTCAAACTGTTCTCTGGATATTTCACGAGCTTCTGCAATATATTTTGACATCAAATATTCATTAGCCAGACTATGATAGCCAGCCTCGGTAGCGTGTTGGTAGCGAGTCTGCCTCACGTTCAAGAGGTCCCGGGTTCGAATGTCGGTCAGGATGAGTTACCTGGATAAGGTTTTTCCGGGGTTTTCCCTTATCCTGAAAGACGAATGTCGGGTAACTCTAAGCTCTATGTACCCTGGGCTCATTTGAGCATCATTTCACACATTCCATTCATCGTCCGATATGACTTAACGTTGGAGGACGTAAAATTACAAAAAAAAAAAAAAAAAAAAAAAAAAAACTATGATAAATGCTTTAAAGCAATTTATTTCAAGGTGTAGATGAGGATAGATTAAATTAAAGTTGACAGTATATATCCTCCAGCTGCGGCGTGTTAACCACTTCTTACAGTAAATCAGGAGCTTAGGGAGTTGAAAGAGGTAAAACAGGTCGAAGGGTACAGCTTTTGAACGGCTTTTCCTGCAGGAATGGCAAATAGAATCAATACCTTTACCAAATTCATGGCTGCTGTACTTTGCAATACGCTCCAAGAAGTAATCCAAATAACCATATAAACGGAGAAAGATAAAAAGGACACTCGTTTTATTACACTATTCAAGTGTGTGTGCAAAATTTGGTAAAATATATAACTCTACTTCTGTGGATAATGTGATAAAATTTCAAAATCCTTATTACCTCTTATGTTTCCTATTTATGTTCCAAGAAGTTCATAATCAGTATATGTTAGACCGTCTCGATAGTGTGGATGGTAGCGTGTCTGTCTCACACTTAAGAGGTACCGAGTTCGTATCTAGGTGAGGGTGATTTACGTGGATAAGTTTTTTTCCAGGATTTTCCCTTATCCTGAAAGACGAATGTAAGGTAACTCTAAGCTCTACGGACCCTGGGCTCATTTGGGCATCATTTCATCCATTCATCGTCCGATATGACTTAACGTTGGAGGACGTAAATTACAAAAAAAAAGTTATTTGTTAAATTATATCCAGATAAGTTTTACTCACCTTGACATAAAACACTACTCAATAGATATTTGTAATTAGTAGCTAACTCAGAACATGTGTCATCGATTTTTGCAAACTATGTTTTGAAACTTTTTGAAACTATGAAACGGTAGAGCCAGACTGAAAAATTCAACGCCATAGCCGGGATTTGAACCACGGATCTTTTGGTTGCCGCCCAGCCGCTCTAACGCTTGAGCTACTATGGCCAACGTGCCGAAATGACATTAAATTCTCCAACTGACTCGTATTTTTCCCGGTAAACCACTAGGAGTTCACATAAACAATTGAGACAACTACCTTAATGGCGTCTTACTATGTCGTAAGTACTTTATGGTCCGGGCTTTATAGTTCGGACCACTAGTAGGTACAATTAATCGAAATTAATTGTTCTTTCACGATTAATTTCCATTTTGGAACTGTTTATATTGCTCGCCTGGATTGGAGAAATCTGCACATTTGACAGTTTTGCACTACTTCGTTGAATATGTAAGAATTTGAGTTTAACGTAGACCAAAGAAAAGCAGCTTCAAAAACATTGCTCTTTTCACATTTATTCAAAATTAATCCATTATCTATATGATTTTTTGACATCTTAAATATGTATTAATTCAGGGCTTTGCAGTATTTTATTAATAACCTCTCAGGTAAATGACCGCTTATCTGGCTTTTCAACCTAGAGTTCGTAAGTTAGATTTCAGGATGGAGCGGGAAAATGCTTTTCAAACATCACCAAGGCGGCCCGGGTTCGATTCCAGGCGACCGCAAAGTGAGATTTGTGGTGGACAACATGGCACTGGGGCGGGTTTTCTCCGGGATCTCCGGTTTTCCCCGCCAACTCATTCCACCGGTTCTCCATCTTCATCTCATGTATCATCAGTGTCATCGCCTGCGGTGCCGTATGCAGTAAAAGCGGGCGTTCAACACTACACTACACCACACACACACACACACACACACACACACACACACGCGCGCGCGCGCGCTTTCAAACAGAATCATTTGCTAATTCGTTACGTTTGGAGGTATGCTACAAAAATAAACATGATGAAATATAAACTAAACTCCTAAAGTTAAAGAGTTCTAAATATTTAATTCTTATTAAATTAAAAAGCAGTCGGCATGATCACAAAAATTATCGTATCCTACCCAAATAAAACCCAAAGGGTTCATCATCGCCGATATTTCATTTCAAATTTTCGTGAATATCAAAGGAATTTACTTTATAAAATGAACTACAGCTGTACATCAGTTCCACAAAATACATTTACAGGAGAGAGTAAATTAAATTAATCATACCACTTGAGGTATAAACGAACACCATTGCAACGCCGTGTAATCCAGCGATCAATACGGTCCATATAAATAAACAATTGGATGATCTTATTTGTTATATGCGCACAAACCGTTTTGGAATTGCATGCAAGAAATGCATTTATTATTACGCTTATTACTGACTATTTTATTATTTCAATACACATTACACAGAATCAAGTTTATTTGAAAATCAAGATAATGAGGTCCACAGATGTTCAATTAACTAGAATAGTGAATAGAAAATTGAAATGATGTTGATATTATCCACCATGAACATTCACAGCACTTTATGCATACATACAACATAATATATAGAAATACTGAATGTTTCCCATTGAATATTCAAACACGTGTATCCGTTAACATCCACACATTCAACGTATGTCATGGAAGAGATTTAATGATGCCTAACGATCCAGTTACATTAAAAGTTTATACCATTTATATACACTAGTGTCCACAAGTTAATCATAATTCGGAAAACAGAACTAAAGGGGAAAACAGTGAGAGAGCGCCATGAAATGTTATCACAGTGTGTGCCTCCCTTACTGGTGGTTTCCGATAGGTAAACGGGTTCACGCTTCAAAGGTCAACAAAACCAGAGCAGCATACTCAAATACTAGAGTATCAGACCAACTGCATGGTTCATTCGTTATTGTTCTCCCATTGTGATCAGAGTGTTTACAAGACAGCACCAACATGGCACAAAGATGTCAATAGGACACTGTTTAGAACGGTAGAATCATCGGACGATTAGAGGAAGGTCGATAGAGAACACAGTTTCTCGGGTTCTGAATTTGCCACCAAGTGTCATTTCCAAGCTTTAGCGGCGTTCCAAGAAACATTAAATGTTCATCGGATCCCTGTACTTTATCGCCTATGGGTCACAACGCCACAACAGGACCAATATTTGACCATAACAGCATGGCAACATTGGAGAATGCCCGCAAGACAGATTTCTGAGCTTGCAGCTGCCTCAGGCATGCGTGTTTCGAGGCAAACTATACCAGAGGCTCAAAGGCAGTCAGCCTCTATGCCAGACGTCCAGCAGTGCATGCCCCATATACTAGCATACACATACGATCCCGTTTACAATGGTGTCTGCAACATCAACATTGTATCTTGAATGAAAGGAGGAATGTGCTGTTAACATATTAGTCCAAATTCAGTTTTAACAATGATTCTCGTCGCACAATATTCTTCAGGGAATGTGGAACCCGGTATCATCCAGTCAAATCTGGAAAAACGCCCATTCGGTGGTGGTGGCGTACTTGTTTGGGCAGGCATGTATTCAGTGGACATACACATCTGCACATCTTCAACAGTAGTACTGAGGATACCGAAAGGTACAGGGTCGAGGCACTGGGATCATATGGGCGACTTTTCAGAGTTGTAGTTGGTCCACACTTC
This sequence comes from Mantis religiosa, assembly GCA_030765055.1. NCBI lineage: Eukaryota > Metazoa > Arthropoda > Insecta > Mantodea > Mantidae > Mantis > Mantis religiosa. The sequence continues at coordinate 80,011,981 of CM060949.1, forward strand.
ATCTTAATGGACGATAATGCACGTTCGCATAGAACCCACTTGGTGGATTACAATCTCGAAAGGAAGGATATCCAGCGCATGAACTGACCAGCGACGTCCCCGGATTTGAACCCTATAGAGCATGCCTGGAATGAATGAACAAGTTGCAGCTCACCCCTACCGAGGACACTTCCACATCTCCGACATGCTCTCCGTGAGCAATGGGAACTGCTGCCTGCATAGCTCTTGAACGAGCTTGTGTTTCAAATGGGAAGAGTCCTGGAGTCCAGCTAATCTGATGCCGTATCACACTCAGCGTTGCCAGCTTGTTACCCCACTCCTTTTATATTTCCCTCTCTCTCGCACACTCATACAATATGCAGGTCTGCTTGGCGCAGACGTAAGGGTAAGCAAATTATATTTTGCAAACTTTTACATGATGCAGTTGCCAAAATCAAAATCGGAAAAAAAGTATTTTCGCAAATAATATTATAACTATAATTATAATACTAAAATACTATGAATATACTTATAGTTTATGAATTTCCTGTTTTCATAATCCAATGGAACTGCCAGTGGCTTATCCATGTCGCTGTCAATGTCACTTCCATTAAGAGACAATTCGCCAATGTCACTGTCTTCATCGTCTGAGTCTTGCAAATTTATGATTATAGGTTGCAAATTCTCGTCACGTGCTATTTTTTTCTTAAAATATGCATGCCTTACGCATTTTTCCCAGTCCTGTTGTGTTACCTTGTCAATTTCTTCGTGAACAAGTCGTTTAACATCCGTCAGTTTAAAAGTATTATTACTGTTTGCAACCCTTTTTTATTTGAGCCCACACCAACTCAATTGGATTATATTGGCAGTAGGAGGCGTATACTTCGTGTTCCGTTTCAATTGCAAGTTGATCCAGCTGATACACTTTTTCCGTGTTTTTAAACGGAGGTAATCTTTGCAATAACTCATTTTTAGTTTCTGTTTCCGAAATTTTTTTTGAAGAACGTGTACACCTTAAAAATAATACTTCGAGTTTGACTTCGCAGTATCTGCCTTTTTGACTCGCCACTAAATTCACCGCAAGAAGCCATTGCACTATTTAACTCTTACTGTACTGTTTGATCTGAACCCTCCAGAGTAAATAAACACTTCTAATCCAGCATTCATTAATAAATATAAGTATAGAGCATTTCACAGGCTAACAGGAAATGAAGTGTTTGCTCTTTCTCGAATTTAACACCTTGATTTATTCACAGTAATTCTTTCATCCGTCATGTCAGTAGTTTAAATTTCAGTTCGGAGTAATTAAAAGTATATGTACATAGATACACACCAACCACTTTGAACTGTCTATTGTAAATAGAAATTACGAACCATTCATAAACAAAGATATAATGTGACCAGACACGTTCTGCCAGGGCAGCAGGACATTTATTGTTTCCTCTCGCTCGAATTGGATTATTCAAATTTTTTATGACGTCATGTCAAACATTTACGTTTCAGTTCTGAGTAATTACAAATATACGTATCCGCATACATGCAAACCAATAATGATGTTCATACAGTGCTTACGTCGCGATTTATTGTTACAATACAGGTAATAGTGGTTTATTTATTTGTATTAGAACAACTATTTTATCTAAAAATATGGGGTTTCCATGGTTATGTTAGATACATTACTCTCTACCTTCTACATGGATCAGTTTCGGCAAAATCTGAATTTTTGTCTTAGCGCAAATAGTATTTCATACATATTGATTAGGTTGGCGCTCCTCACAGTCCACGTAGCTGGAATGCTATATACCGCAGGATTCCGATTGGTTGCTCACCTAGTAGAGCTGAAGGACAAACGCCTTCCCATTTGAAACACATAATAGATAGCATGCCATGGCGCTGTAAAACCTATGTAGTCACGAGGGGTCACCACACCTCATATTAACCACGCAGCACGACCATTGTCATTGTGAAGTGACCGTGAACTTGTGCTTGCGTATAAAGGTGTCCCGAAGTAAAAATTGTATGTTGTTTCTTACTCTATTGCATTCCAGGCGTTGTGTGATGCATTCATAGCAACTTGTACATCTGTACAATTGTGATAGTTTGGTTATAAGATATTGAATTATGCTCACTTTTAGATACTAGTATAGTTATATTGTTCACGCATGTACGGCATACCACTCTCTCTTTATATAAGAATAATATAGACAAAAATGTATTTTTCAATATTAGTTACTACTGTGTATCTTTTTTCTTTAATTTACTTCCTTAAACTTTAAACCATATTTGACGATGAATGAAATGGGTGAAATGTCCCAGAGCCCACAGGGCTTAGAGTTACCCGGCATTCATTTTTCAGGATAAGGGAAAACTCCCGAAAAAGAGTGATCCAGTTAACTCAACCGGACCGAAATTCGAGCTCGTAACCCCTTAAGCGTGAGGCAGACATGCTGCCATCTACCTCCCGAGGTGGGCGTACTGCTGAGCATACTGAAATAATTAACAAATGAATATTTCAACTCCAAGTGGTTTTGAACGTTCAATATGTAAAATTAAGATTAGAAAAGCTATTCTATGGCATATTTTCATATAATATTTTTGTCGCTAACATATGTTGGAATTTCCACGTAACCTAGCGTACTCCCGAGTGTGAACTGTCTGGTGTTTCCATCATGTGTCACCGTGTCATGAAACCTACTGGGTTCCCATTGCGGACTATGCAAGTCCTTCCTGGTGCTCTCGTGATTTCCACGCAACATACCGTATTCCTACCGTGTCAGGTCTGCTGATTTCCAGATGACATGCACAGCCTGCTCCACCTCAGGTGCTTTTTTTTTTAAATCGACGATTCGAAATGCGCTTTTAAGTGTACGAAACAGGTGATGAGGTAAGACCGAGGCTGTAGGTCAGTGATCCAATCTCTCGCATCCGAAGCGACGAATTTTATCTTTTGTGAGTCTTGCTGTGTGTGCTTTTACTTTGTCGATCAAGAGAAGAACACCTTCATTCGAGCCTTCTTCTCTTTTTTGAATGGCAAACCTGTGTTTGGTGGTGTGTTGCAGTAGCATGGCGCACTGATGGTTCCTTGATGGGAGAGTATCAAGTAGAATCGCACATTTCACCTTCCAGAACAATCTGGCCATCAACTTTCCTGCTCTGCATTTTTCCTCACTGGTGAACTGGTGAACACATGCTTCCACATCATTGACGTGGCTTTGGTTTCTGGGGCAAAGGGGTGCACGCATGTCTCATCACTTTTGATGATTCCAAACAGGAGCTCATTTCCCTCTAGCGTGTACCCATCAAGGGATCAAGGCTGATTCTCATTATTGCATTGCTGTGAACTTTCAGCTGTCCACTGCACTCAAAGAGACACTCTCGGGACGCCGTCGTTTGCAAAATAATTCTGAGATGCACCAAACTATGCGAAAGTTTCTTCTATCACAGGGGAACTAGTTTTACTAGAATGGTTTATTCAAACTGATGGAAAGCTATGAAAAATTTCTCAATTGCGGTGCTAACTATATTGAAATATAGTGCAAGTTGTATGGCTGATGGTGCCATATTTTATTTTGTTTGGCAATAAAATTTTCTTTGATAGAACATGATTAAACTTACTTTCGGAACGTCCCCCGTTATAAAGGTACAATTTCAAATTGTAAATAAATAACAGTTGACCATCAAACCTCATTTTAAAATGTAAAGATTAAAAGTTAGTGGTCTCTGCGCTCATTTTTTATTCTTATGAGAGGAACCCAGCTTTAGTTTCACAGTCACTAAATTGCTTTATATAATCATTCTTTGCGTTGAAAAAGCTTCACTTATTTCTTAATAGAAAACAAATAGTGCATTAATGTAAAATATTTTGCCAAATCCTGCTGGGATATAGTATTTAGAATTGATCCAGATAATTGGAGATTATTCCACATAACCCGCATGAAAAAGAAGAAAAAAAAAAACCAATAGAGAAGAGGAGAGACCATCTGTTACGACATGCCTTGCAGCAATCGATAGGCTGAAAGCATGTAGCAACCGCAGCAGATGTCCTGTACGTGAAACGTTGGCGATATATTTCGTCTCTAAAATAGGGAATTTTCGTGGAATTAAAATTTTTGCTCTCCTAAAATCTATCCGATTTAGGTTCGGTTCAATACAGCTCGAGATATCGAGAGATATGACAAAAGGAAGGCTTTTTATAATAAATTAGTTTTATTACTGGTAGAAGTTCGTATTAAACCGTGTTTATCATATATACATTATTCAATCGATTTACTGTAAGTGCCCCATCAGGTGAGCACTATTTTTCAGTGGCATTTTAAGGCCCATGGTCAATTGTAATCGACAAAAGGTAAAATAGTTTTTACTTTTTCAACAATACCAGGTATATGGGTAGAGAAGGCATTGTATTCTACCCAAAAATTGAGAAAAATTATATTTTGATCGTAAACTTCTTGAGATCGCATAGATAAGAAAAGTTGTGGAAAATTGAGGACATGAACAGCTTAACTTGAAAAAAAAAAAAAGAGTTTTATTGCGAAACTGGATATGCAAACATCCTCCGGCCGCCTCGGTAGCGTAGATGGTAGCATGTCTGCCTCACGTTCAAGAGGTCCCGAGTTCGAATCTCGGTCAGGGTGAGCTACCTGGATAAGGTTTTGCCGGGGGTTTCCCTTATCCTGAAAGACGAATGTCGGGTAACTCTAAGCTCCATGGAAGGGACTCATTTCAGCATCATTTCACCAATTTCATTCACCGTCCGATGTGACTTAACGTTGCAGGATGTGAATTGAAAAAAAAAATAAATCCTCCAATGATACGACATGAATATTTTCGGAAAAATCTCCCACTCCAAATATCCTTTAAAATAACAATTTTCTGTTTTTTACTCTCCAAAATTGCCCTAATACTTTTGATTAAAGCATCATTCCGTAAGGATAATTTCGTGAAAAAATTTACATATTGAAATTCCTTGGAATAACTTAACTCTCTTCATTAGGAAGAAACGTATATAATTTTGAACAACAGATAAAAAATAAGAGCCAGATAAAACCTCAAAAAATGCAGCTATACAAAGATTATGAACAAAGTTTAAACAAAACAAACTATACCAAATAACGTTTATTGTTACATCAGTATTCTACAGAATATTCACTTTATTACTTTCTATTCTTCTAAACTTTACTTATATTTATTGAAGCGGTATCTTCATCTGGCTGTTTTTCGTCATGTTACGGAAAGACCACCTCCATTTGAGCACTTGGTCTCCTTATCTCAGACATGGCCACAGTGAAGTGAAACTAATGCTGCAAACGTTTATCTAGGTACATTAAACAAGACAGTCAATTAAATTTACATACATCTTGAGTTTGTAGACACGCTCCATGGGAGTGAAGACTACAGAAATTTATTATTCGTGTCACTAACTGTGGTAGCTGTGCAACGTCTGAGTTTCACTGTGATGGGTATGAACTACTTGTACTTATAGAACAGCTCAATATCTCAATAAATCATTGTACGAGTATCAGTGTTTCTAACAGCTTATACTTTTGCTCACTTTCTTCTCGGGCAGCCAGCCAGGTGAAAAGATGATTAGATATCAACGTTTGGGGAGTGTGCATCTCTCCTATCATCAGGATATTTTTAAAATCTTATAACACAAGTGAAATACTGGATATAACACAATTGATTATCAATCTGTATTGATATTTGCTTCTTAACTCGACGGATTTCCATTTTTAAGGCCAGTTTCCAAGAGGAGCTGAACTGAAATCCAGTATCACGATTAAGCGTGCTCCTTTCAGAGGAAATCGCCAAAGCCTCCTTAATTCTCCGCTCCCAGTAACTGTTGCATTTTGCCAAGATGGTCGTCTCCCGAAAATTGGCTCTATGATCGTTATCAGGTCGCTGAAGCTTTGATCACCAAAGCTAGGAAAGGGAAACCTGTAATACACCAAGCGTCAGATAAGCCTACCGCTACAGCCTGCATCCCGTTTACCGGCAACATATCTGGCAGAATCAGCAGAATTCTCACCAAATACATCAGGACCATCCACAAGCCACCTCCGAAGATTAAACATCTGTTGAGACCAGTGAAATACAAACTGCGCTTCCAAGTTCCGGGAGTGTTCCGAATTCCCTATGAATGTGGGACACCGTATATAGGACAAACCGGAAGAACCATCGCTACTAGAATAACTTTTGTCCTGGTCCCCTATCTTAGACCCAAAATATAACAAATACGCTTTTTAATATATGGTGTTAACGATCGCCTCATCGATGCAAATGTAACCTCTCTGTATATATAGGAAAGGTTCTTCGGATTATTCACACATTTCCGAGGCTTTTTTCTAATTTTCTATGAGAATAGAAAGTGAGATGATAATTTAAAACCACAAAATTATCTTGCAAACACTTCGGAACACAAGAGGAATATGACTACCTTTGTACAACACCTTATAAGAACTGAAAACCCTTCCAGGCGACAATTCTATCGATCACGTCATAAACACGTGTGCAGCGAGAATGGGTGTTCACGTGATTGCACAGTATTGTGAGATTTATGCGATGCTGCCAAGAGTTTATACGTGAAGATCCAATATTTAGTGGAAAAATATCAATATGAGGCTATGGTTGTAACTTGAAAACTAGAACTAAACTGGACATTTCAATGTCATTTTCGAATTCAGTGGCCCTGAATTAGTCAATATTAGCTATTCTCATTTCCGTAACATTTTGTGTGTGTAACAGTGAATCAGTATTCGTTTAGTTGTATGCTGGCTTAAAACGATAAGGCGAATAGACATGATAGGTATGATGATATAAATATAAGGGCGCTCAACTACGGCGGTCATCAGCGCCCTTTAAAAAACTAGTCATGGCAAAATCCAGTTATAAAACTTTCTAAATACTATACAAGTGTAACAAAACCTTTTAAAAATACACGTACATAACAAACATCAATCAAAACCTACTAAAAATTTCGTTTGCTAAATCCTAAACTCTAAACTAGACAAGAATCTAAAAACCTCCACGGGTCTCCACGCACGGCCTACACGTGGGTGGGCCTGTTGACCGTCTCCCTCAACCACGAAGAGGAGCCCACACGAGGGAGACTGTTGGCTCGGGACCCCGGGTGCGCCAAACCCGTACCTACCGAAGTAGGCCCTTGGGGGGTGATAGGTAAATTAGATCAGGATGCCCTGAGTTAATATGGGATTAACGACTTGTAATGTCGTTATTTTAAATTTAGCAACAACCATTTCTGGATTTAATGCTTTGAGATTTTGATTTCTTAGCGTCAATGATGAGATTTCTGCACACTGTAGCTGCAAGTGGAATTCCATTATATCGAGTTGAGAAACCTAGGAGTTATCTTTGGAATAGTATAGAGCATTCTAAATCGGTGGCGAATGCAGCAGTAGAATAAATTGCATTGATGTGACAATGTAAGCAGAGAGCACATAGTGCAACGAAGCAAATAATATCTGAAGTACTGCTTTTACGCCTTCTTTTGTCCTCCAAGGCCAGTGTGTCTCCACGTGGAAGAATCTGGATTGGAGCCAGATCACGTGAAGGGATTTGTCTGTCTCGAATAGACCTCCCCTAATTCTTACAGCATACAAATTCCACAGATTGCACTACAGTAGGTTCTTCCTTCAGATATTTACTTACCGACTGTTCAATTAACAATTAATAACTTGCTCATGTTTAATTCGTAGTTTAGCTGTTGAGCATCTCCTCTTAAGTTATAATAATCGGTCTTATAAACAACGTTTTAGGGAATTCTTTACAATAGGTTAATTTCATAATAACCCAATCGTAGAGTTTTATTGCTTTTATAAACGCATTCCTCAGTGTAAATAGGAACAAATAAGGATATATATTGGAAAAGAAAGGTATTTGTAACATTTAATTTCGTCAACCCATGCCTTTATGCATACTTTAAAATAAACTGCAGAAAAAGAATCAGTAAAAATAAGATTTTAGTGAATCAATTTGTTAGATATGGCTGTACATTGTTGGCATTGGTATTTCTTAATTGGGCCATATAATGGAATATACAACAAGAATTAATTTATACCTAAATATAAAAATAATATTAACAATACATATTTTCGTAAGCTATAAATAAGGGATCTCCGAAACGGTTCCTTCGCACTTTATATTTAATCGATGAAAATTCAATCCCTCATTAACACTAAAAACTATTGGGCATCAGTGACCCTGAAGTTATTTTTTCACTAAAAATTTAAAATCATTAATATTTATGAAGGACCTTTGCGACAAATAAACTAATTATAAAATATAAAGTATATAAATGGATTTTCGTAACATTAAGTACAAACAGTCTGATAAATCGGCCGTAGCAGATATTTTTTTTTAATTTAACCATGAAATAAATCCAGAAGTTAAATTATTAAAACAGTTAAATGATCCGATAGATTTAATGGTTTGGGAAAAAATATTATAGAAAACAAACATCGCGTAATGAATTCTAAAATACGGTAGTCGATTCTGTTTTTAAATTTGTTTTATTTTCGGATTTTGGCAATACTAATAAAAACATAATGTGGCTTTGTGGGTTCGTAGAGTTAAAAGTCCAATTTGTCGACATTCTAAATGTTCTTTTTTCCGTAGAAATACACTGTTCACTTCTCACGTAACAACATTACATCACATATGCAACACAATCTCCCAAGGTCGATGACAATAACAAACAGCGTCTGATTAGAACATCAGCTCTCGTTACAACAATACTTTAAAGCTGTTCTCTGCTTACTATCTCGCGACTCACTCTCGTTTTACAACTCCCGCTGGCGTGTCACAATCTCTTATATATCTCATTCATAAATTCGAGAGGTTTCCGGAACAAATAAGAAAACCCTTTCTCTGTCAATTCAGATATCACTAGAACCTTCCAAACGTGAAATCCTATCTGTGCCGGCAAGTCCTTTATCTCAGCTATCTTTATTAGCCGGCGGTTTGTGTACACTAGCCGCGCTATCGTAGATAACGGCTACGCGCGAACCTTTTATGTGCGTTGCCGCGACAATATGAACATCTAGCGTTCTTAACGATGGCAACAGCTTTGTTGTTTCCGGCTGAGGATGTGTAAAAGTTTTACACAAAATCGCGATCCCGGACAATTTATAAGAAAAGCATCATCATTTCTTATAGGATAAGTAAAGTTTCAAGCTACAAATTGTTACATTTGTTTGTTTGTTACAATTGTTACCTTTGCGTAAAACACATCCTTTAATTCAAATAATGATCTTATAGATCTTCCTACAACTTCTAATGTTTCATCTTGATGTCATAAGTTAACCACATATAACTTCAAACAAAAATATGAAACAGAAAATTTAATAATTTTGGATGTGAAATTGGAAAACACAAATACACAGACGAAAGAATTGTGTAGAAAATAAAATGCAGCTGTTTGGTTAATTGAAGCAATAAAAATAACTTCTCTAAAAAGCTATAAAGAAACATTTATAAAGTCCTTGATATCCATTCTCTCCAATGTGAATGCTGAACTGTGACAAAGACATCCAACAGATGAAAGGTCCGCAGAGATGAGATTGTGGAGATGGCAGGATAGCATAGAGCAGACAGAAAGCAAAATGAAGATTTAAGGAAACACTAAATAAATTCAACCTTGATATGAAGGTGAAATAATATGAGGAGTGGTATTTTCTAAATCCGGGAATACCGATTCCATTCCCGGCTGGTGTATGGAACGTTTTGTTTTTAAAGAATATTCCTCGTCTTCCCTTGACTGTAGAACTATGAGTGACAGTGTAATTGTGTTTATATGCGAACATGGTTTCCAATGAGTAATATTTCCAACGGTAAAGTAATGGACATGACCTTAAATGTTAAGGGGAGAAGATGCCTTAAAAATGATGAAAATATAATTTTTGTTCTTTTGCTTATTTTCATAGTTTGAAGTGTGTTTTATATGAATATAAATTTGTTTTGCACCAGAAACTCATATAAAGGGCATAAAAGTGGGTTTAAATCGCATGCTGCAGAGTAGGCAAGGCCCCCTTTTCACTCTCTGGCTTCTCTTAGAACTTTCTCTTATATTTTATGTTTAGGGATATTTTCTTCTGCATTTTACACTTTCAGCTATTGGAAAACCTGCTTGTTCTTGCGCTTTCACTTGTTTTTCTGGCATCCTGTGGTTCTAAATGTGTGTTTTGTTATTAAATGAGGAAAATGGCTAGATCTTCTGCTAAAGTGTTCAGCAAAAGGTCTGGAGAGCCTGGTAGGAAGAAAAAGGCGAATATAAATAATGAAAACTATTAAAATAACTCAGGACTTCAAAATTGTACAACACATAGTGATGAACAAAGTGTTAGGTTAGGGGATTCAACTCCAAATGATTGTGTTGTTCCAAACAAAAGTTTGTAAAATTTTTAAATAAATGGACCAATATCGTGTTACCAAAGCTGATATGGAGACAAAAGACATCTATAAAAGTGCTAGACAGAAGAAAAGGAACAAGAAGAGGAGTAGTGAAGATCATGAGAACACTGAGTATGGGGCAGGAATGTTTTAGCAGACTTCGAGTACTGTAAAACTTTAAACCCATTTTCCCGTAGCTTTTGTTTTTGTAAGCGTTAAGTACCTTTACCTTGAAATTACTTATCTTAGAGCAATGACATTTTAGCAGACTGTTTCCCTGGCACATATTTATGAATTATCATTGATTAAGCACTTATATGTTATTATTCAAGGAAAGTAATAATTTATTTTCAAGTGTACCAAAAAGCATTATTATTATTAAACAGTTATTACAGTTACATTTTTAATGCTGTATACTAAAAAATATCGTTTTATTGCCCAATAGTGTAAGTATATGTGATAAAAATCATTGTTGTATTATTTATGGTTCTTCAGAAAAGGTACATTGAAAATGTCAAATTTAACATGACGGAGATAGAAGGTACCTTCTCCCCTTAAAGACATATAAATAAAGGACCCCTCCTAAACAGGAAAACAAAACAAAGCAACTGACACTCCGTAAATGTTTATGTGTATGCCAACCTATAAACTAGAGGCTACGAATTGATAGAAATGAACTTATTTGAGGATAAAAGAAGCCAGCAGGCCTAACCTCTTGATTATTGTAAATATTAATCTCAATTCGGTGTTTTTATACTCGTATGTGTTTTGACAGCATAGAACTTTTTGCGACTGAATAATAATGTTGTACTTTTTGATTATTTTATTGTATCCTAATTGTTATTTTATACAATGAAGGCATCAATACCATTTAAGGCTTCTAATGCCAAGGTATTATTTGAATGCAACACACTATATGGATTGGAGTGCAAGAATTTGCCTTAAATGATCTCATTTCCTTTCCCAACTTTCTTTCGCTTCTCTCAAGGAGAAGTTTTCTCTTCTAGAAGCTAAGCCACGGTTAAGTGTCTTACGCTATAGAACACAATGTATTGACCTCGAGATGTTAAAAGTCCGTAAACTTCGTGTTGCGCTTATACATCTTCCTTAAATACGAAAGAGATGCAAGTGTTTACCGACTATTAAACCGATGAGCAACCGAAGAGGTTTCAGTAGGAAAAATAAGAGCAGCAGTTTATCAGAGACTTCTAGTTTCAAGTTTCAGAGCTAATGTGAAATATGTGTCAAATTTCAGTGCTCTCTATTACAGCTGAAAGTAATATTGCAGTGAAATTTATTAGCTAGTTATCTAAATAATTTTCACTTTTGGTTTTAATTCTTTGCACCTTTTTCACACTTTTAGGACGAATTTTTAAAATATTGGGGGAGATAAGTATACAGATTTATGGAAATTGACTTTATTATAGCTTCCTGAAATAGTTTTGTTGTTTATTCCTTAAAGTGAGGAATAGTATTGTGTACAGTAAATTGACGTTTATTAGTCTCACAGAAGCTAAAGAAAACCTGAACCGATTGCCTAATTTTGGTTTTGAAGTATTTGTATAAGACAAAGGAAAGTTTAAAAGCTGGTGAGAAAAACCTGAAGTGATAATGGACACGCAGTTTTACGGAATACACACACCTTTTATTTTCGAGAAGCAAAAGCATTACAAAGTAGAAAGTTATTCTACTCCTTTCCAAAGTCTTCAAAGCTATTTCTCTTATAATACTTTATTAAAACACGTTTAAGCTTTCTTATCAAGACTGAACCTTTTTATGTAGCTTGATGATAAATCTTTCGAAGATTAGACTCAAAATTAATTTCTGAACGCACTATAAGGCAATCGTTGGAAGTTTGCGGAATCAACTTGGAGTTTCCCTGCTTCTCTCATGAACTATTACACGTTGCGTGTTCGCGCTTCGGGAAACCATATATTTACGCACCGCTCAAAAATATAAACAATATTGTTTATCAGAAAGGTTTAAATCGACAAACTTAATTGTGACTGTATTGTAAATACATAGAACATGAAGCTTTTAACAGTGAAACAAACAAATTTATGCAAATATAACAATTTGTAACTTAAAACTTCACTTATCTTATAAGAAATGATGATGATTTTCTTATAAATTGTCGCGATTTCATGTAAAACTTTTACATATCCTCAGCCGGAAACAAAGCTGTTGTCATCGTTATGAAGGCTAGATGTTAATATGGTCTTGTTAGTACTACCAAAATCTGAAAATGAAACAAATTTAAAAACAGAATCGACTGCCAGTGTTTCAGAAGTCATTACACGATGCTTATTTTTTAGAATAAATATATTTTCCAAAACCATTAAATCTATCGGACCATTTAATTGCTTTAATAATTTAATTCCTGGGTTTATTTCATGGTTAAATGGCCAAAAATTATCTGCTACGGCCCATTTATCAGTCTTTATACTTAATGTTACGAAAATCTTCCTTCGTTCTGGTTTCCAAATTACGTTCCGCCTTTCCAATATAAACTTTATCACAATGAAAACAATTAAACTGTCAATGTATTGTATTTAAAGTTCACCCGCATTTGTGGAATAAATAGCTAATTCAAATTTGTTTTACTTATATAGATGAGTTCAGACAACCTTTATTTGCAGTACGAAGTTGGCCGTGTAAGCTAGTTCAAAATAAAGGTTTCATAACTTGTTTGTCAGAAAAACTGATGAACTGAATAGGATATTTTATGAGCATAGATTATGTTCGCATTTATCTCGCCAAATGGGAATAAACTGAATGTATGTGGTATAAATACGTGCCACTCTTTATATTAGAAGTCGGCTTATTTAAATACAACCTCAAATGGAAAAACAATAAATAAAAGGTGTAGCACATAAAACAAGGAATAATTCAACATGCCTACAACGAATATTTTAGAATCAGGTGAAAATGAAGAAAAAGTCACCCTATCAACTTAACTGCACTTCCCAATTCAAATTATCTCTAAGCCATAGAGATATTTAGAAAGTGAAGGGTACTTCAGTAGCTCGCCAAAGATTATTTCAAGAGGTAGATTTTCAGATCTTTAAAAAGTGAAGGGTACTTCAGTAGCTCGCCAAAGATTATTTAAAGAGGTAGATTTTCTTCTACATATGTTAGGTTAATCAAAACTTTGGGATTATTGAACAGTCCCACTTTAAGGGAATACTACCAGATTTTTCATTTTATTTATTGATATTTCTCTTTTCTTATTTCAGAGTACATCATAACTAAAGCAGGCAAAAAATGATAAAATATTTAGCAAAATATGAAAATAAAAACGTGTAATGAGTATGTATTTTAAACGCAAATTAAGTTATGCTTAAACGATTTAGAGAATATTAATTTCATTACTAAAAAAACAGGCTTTGTATTGTCGCCAAGGCATTGTTGAATCGCCGTGATAGGCCAGTACTGGGCCCGTGCAAAAGAGTCAGAGAGCTACATGTGGGCAGGAAAGAAAGAGACGGATAGATCGGACAGCGTGAGGGCGCGGAGCGGGACGCCTGCCGAGAGAGAGATAGTCTGAAATTTCCTGCTGCATCGTGATTCTTACCGAGCGTTCCACTAATTTCTAGAACAATGATTGGGAGGTATAAATAGCACCACGGACGGATAATCATCCAATGAGCTGTTTGGCTTCAAAGGTATCCCTCTTTAAACCTACTTACAGGCGTGTAAAATACGGTATTGCATCCTGATCAAAATTGGAGGAGCAATCAAACTACCTCGCAATCCTTCTTCACTCAAATAATCCCACCCCATTATGCATTCATCAATATTTTCAACCTGTGGTAAAACCCAAAACCTGGGTGGGCACGCAGCAAAAGCCTTCTGACTTTAAATAGGCGGTCACTACCTTGTGTGTGTGTGTGTGTGTGTGTGTGTGTGTGTGTGTGTGTGTGTGTGTGTGTGTGTGTGTGTGTAAGTGTGTGTGTGTGTGTGCGCGTGCGCGTGTGCATGTGCGCGTGCACGTGCGTGTGTGTATGTGTGTGTGTGAGTTGAAGGTTGAGAACTGCTAATCGTGTGCGTGCAGCCGTGTAGTGATTTGAAAGTGAATTCTTTTGTTTGTTTACGTGTGGTGAAGCAATGAGACTGTGCTGATGTATGTTACGTGATCCTGCGGTTGTCAGGGCTGTACAAAGTGTGTTCCTACCGGAAATAAAGACAAGTTTGAATTTCTGCAGCCTAGACTTTTAATTCTACGAACCCACAAGGTCAAAATATATAGCTATGTGTGTTTAGTAATAAAGCAAAAAGAAAAATACGCAAATTGCATGCATTTCATTGGTTTTCACCACGGTTTAACCCATAAACTTAGGAAAACGTGTTTTCATTTTCACCTAATACTAATTTTGTACAAAATAGGACTAAAGGTACCTTTCGCGCAAACAAACTCTTCCAGAATTGAGGACATTTAATTTCCAATATAACATCTTCTTTATGTGCTCTCTTATACAACTACATGGTGTAAGGGTATTCTGGTACCCCTTAACCCACCCTTATGCGGGTTGAGGAATGGAATCTCTGGATCAGTGAGAGAGAGAATCCAGGATGGGTGATCAGCCTAATGCCTAGTATGAGAGTGAGGAAAGTGGATGGCAGAATGACGGCCAGATGAAATGATAGGAAAGATGATGGAGTAACTGGTGGAATGTTGGCGGGGAAAAGCGGAGGACCCGGAGCAAACCCGCCCCAGCGTCATGTTCAACACAAATTCCACTTTGCGGTCGCCTGGGCCGCCTTGTTGAGAGCCAAACAGTCCACTCGAACACCGCGGGGCCCCTATGTAACATCATGTAGGTGAAATCCTGCATTTTCTCTACTGTACCTGACTTGTCGGCTTGGGTATTCTGGCTGTACTAAATATGATTAACACAAAAAGAGCCTAAATATAACAGCTTAGAAAGCTCGATGGATGGAAGTTGCTGATGGAACTTTAAAAGAAAAGTGCTATAATCTTGAAAAATATGAATGTTTTGTCACATGCATTTATTTAATTTTACCCATTGGAAATTAAAAATGAGTTTTCAATAAAGATATGGCACAAAATTTCGTATTTTTCCTTGCTTTAATCACATACACTTCCAGTAAAATCTCAGGGATAGTTCCATAATTCTACTGAGTAATATACAACAACTTCCCGATATACATGGTACAGGACAATATAAACAATAAGGAAAAGATACATTCAACGCAAGTTAGAAATAAATGCTGAAAACTTTAGTTACTACCTAGGGACATTGGTAGAATACTAGTTCAGGTTTGTTATTATGTTTTATACATTTTTTTTGTTTTATTGAATTTGACCAAGGTTGCTTACAGCACCACCTGGTTCTATGAACTGCGGGTCCTTCCAGGGCATTGTCACCAGCCCTGTAAAATTTCTGTTTTAGTGCCGAAGGCTTTCAGGCTCTCAACGGAACCGAATTTATAGAGGTTCTTGCTTCTGCAAGTTTTTATCTCTCGCCGTCAGCTTTCAAACTCTTCATCGTTCTTCCCAATTGCTTTTGGAGTCCTGTTCCCCCCATTTACTCTTGGAGTCTTTTTACCCAACCATCCCTTCATTCAGCTACCGTGCATTCCATTATTTCTCCTTTCATCCTTTCACAGAAGGCTTCGTGCCTTTCGCAGGAGAATACCCGATATGGGCATAGAACAGAAACAATTACGTCAATGTAAACAGAGAGTAATGAACTCTGTAATCATCCTCTGATTAACGAAAATCAAACAGAAATCAATTGGCTTCCTACATAATTAATGTCATGACGTCATGAACACGCTGTACATACACATTACCTCGGTAGAGCAAATATTGCAACCAATATTTGCCTGTATCCCTTCATACCTTTGCAGTTCATTGTATCCTTCAATTCAACCCTTTAGCAAGCTGCACACTTTGTACATCTCCTGTTGGCTGATTTTAAACCAAAGAGAAAACGAAAACCTGAAATGACAGACTAATTCCACAGCCGCGGCAGATCGATTAATCATCAGATTACGGTTGTCGTGGTAAGAAATTGACCGAGATAACCACGAAGATAGTGCTCGGTTGTGGATTAGACATGTTTGCAGCCTTTTGGAACTAGATGCTTTATAATTCACACTGGTGCAGCAAGGATCCTCTTACATTAAGTTTTTCTAATGTTCCAGTACACTGTTGCCTCTCTGGAACTTGTAAACGAAAAGCTTGGCTGGATAAAAGGGCTGTTTTCGACCTCTTAGGAGCGTATGAAGCAAAGAATGCGTGGCTAAAACATTCAACATGTGTACCATCCCAAAATTACGATACTGTTTTGCCTCAGTAGACGACAAGAAATGGGAGAAATATTTTATAATGTTTAAATAATATCTTCGAGTACTTGCTCTGCCGTTATAAAGTTACTGAGATGCTACCATTTAAGAAACAGCCTAAAGTTTGGTCCACTATTATGCGTTACAAATGGGAAGAGTTCTGGAGTCCAGCTAATCGGATGCCGTATCACACTCAGCGTTGCCAGCTTGTTTCCCCCTCTCTCGCACACTCATACAACATGCAGGTCTGTTAGGCGAAGATGTAGGGTTAAGTAAATTATATTTTACAAACTTTTACAATGATGCAGTTGCCAAAATCAAAATTGGAAAAAGCATTTTCGCAAATTATGTATGTTTTAGAATACTATAACTATGGTTATAGTTTATGAATTACCTGTTTTTATATTGCAATGGAACTGCCAGTGGCTCATCCATATCGCTGTCAATGTCACTTCCGTTAAGAGACAATTCGTTATTGTCACTGTCTTCATCGTCTGAGTCTTGTCAGTTTATGAGTATAGGTTCCAAAATTGCGTCACGTGCCATTCCTTTCTTAAAATCGTCTTCTTGAAGGTTTTCTGCATACCTTACGCAGTTTTCCCAGTCCTATTGTATTACCTTGAAAATTTCTTCGTGAACAAGTCGTTTAACGTCCGTCAATTTGAAAGTATTATTTCTGTTTGTAATCCCCCTTTTTATTTGAGCCCAAACCAACTCAAAGAGTGAGTAAACACTTCTTATCTAGCATTCATTCATAAACATAAGCGTACAGCATTCCACAGGCTAACAGGAAATGAAGTGTTTGCTCGTTATCAAATTTAACACCTTAACTTATTCACAGTAATTCTTTTATCCGTCATGCCAGTAGTTTATTTTTTAGTTGTGAGTAATTAAAAGTATATGTACTTCAACCACTTTGAACTCTTTAGAGTAAATAGAGATTACGAACCATTCAAAAGCAAAGATATAATGTGACCAGACACGTTCTGGCAGGGCAGCAGGAAATTTATTGTTTCCACTTGCCCGAATTGGATTATTCGAAGTAATTCTTTTGTCACGGAATGTCAAACATTTACGTTTCGGTTCTGAGTAATTACAAATATACGTACAATCATACATGCCAACCAATAATGATATTTTTACAGTGCTTCCGTCGCGATTTATTGTTATAATACAGGTATAAGTGGTTTATTTTTGTTAGAAAAACTATTTGAGCTAAAAATATGGGATTTTCGTGTTTATGTTAGATACATTACTCTCTGTGTTCTACATGGATCAGTTTCGGCAAAATCTGAATTTTTGTCTTAGTGCGAATAGTATTTCATACATACCAGCTGGCGCTGGTCACATACCACTTGGCGGGAATGCAATACGACAACACCACAGGACTCTTGATTGGCTGCTCACCTAGTAGCGCTCAAAGACACCTTCCCATTTGAAACACATAATAGGCCCTTAAGTCCAGGCAGATGGATCTTCTAAGTAGATAGTAACAGATGCACAACTCTCTTGCATTAAAATTCATTTAATGCAACTCCAAACTGGCAGTGAAGTTCTTAGGGTGGTTCAACACTTCCGAGGTGATAATCGTCCAACACATAGCGTCTTCAGTCTTCCGCGATTCCAACTCAGTCTCTACAGTTCTCATTAAGGGATTCTGCAGCTTCGCACTTGAGCGTCTGAAGCATCTGGAATCTGCCCTCTATGAAATGTTTACTGCAATTTCTAAAAATATTTCCTTCATGATGAATCAGCATATGGGAGCAATATGGGAGCATGTGCTATTCTTTGGCAGTAATATTCAATGTTCGAATTTGTTCAAGGTTTGTAACTCGCACAATTATCATCTCGTTGATTTGGATTTATTCCCAAACAACCTCATGTTATTGTCCGGATATTTTTCAGAGTTCCTAATTAAATTACTTGCTCATCCTAGTATGCCTTCGGAAAGCAACTTCTATCAATTACGGACAGACAGAAAGATCTGACAACGAGTACTCCCCTATTGCATCCTGCCACATTTGCACATCTCTTTAACCTGCAGAACACAAATCTTAAGCCATTAACGAATAGTAGGACCCTCTGCTACCTTTAAGAAATTGTTGGAGACCTAATCATAGATCTGCGTAGTCCGAATATCCGCGTAGTTGAGTCCCGAAGTCGGTCTACGAGACGCATAGCCTCTTCACAATCCTGAATATCCCAGGAATTACAGGAGGAGAAAAAGAAGTACCTCCAGCTTATCTTTTTCTCCACAAGGAAATAATCTAGATGGATATCGTTTTCAGGCGCACCCTCCAACATAGATATTTAGTTTATCAAACGTCGACAATCATATGTTTCTTAAGAGACTCATTTACAGCCTACTCACTAAACGTTTCTTGAACTTTTGGTATTTGCCGAAGGCAAGTGGTAGAATTGCTATCCTAGTGGTGCCTAATATCTCTAAACGTACTGCTGCAAGCTGTACTGTTCGTATACAGCTGTTTCTCTATCCGCAATGTCTGTTTGCCACCGCTCAATGTCGAACAAGAGGGGGATTTTTGGGCTCTTTTGACATAACTTCCCTCATCACTAATTTTTCCTGGAAATATGAATTCCTAACATACTTTCTGGGCTATCTGTTGTAGCTCGCGAGCGACTTATCGCAGAATTTTACGATAAGCCGTGCTTATTTTTGTTGCAGACTGGTGTAACGACATCATCAGACATCATCATCCAGAGGGACATCATCCGCTTGTGGCGCACTATAGATTTTAGATGATTTTATCTTATACTCATTCATTGGTCAGTCATTTCCTGCCTATTTGGCAATGAGCATTGCTCAATTAACATTTACTTTTCAGAGTGCCATTATGTACCTTGTCGATATCCTTATTTTTCAGAGCTTTTCCAAAGCTAACTGGGATAAATTTCGATCCTATATATCACCAGATACTTTCGCCGCTGAAATGTAGTATTTTATTTTATCTTACAGCAGATTATACTAGCTTTCTTCCAGCTTCATCTGCACCATCTCACTTCTTGTGCCTTAGTGGTCCCAGTGATGCCGTTTACCTCTCAATACAGACAGACATGCCCTGTGCATGTCACTCTTTCGGAACAGAACTTCCTTGATTTTAAAGGTTTCGTTCTAGGGCACACTATGTATTACGCAGTGCAAATCTCAGTGCATGTCTCTTCCCATTCTCGTTACAGTTCTGCGTAACAGGTGTGGACTGCTGATCGGCGTATGTATGTCATATATGGTCAGGTGATCATTTCTGGCCGCCTTACCTTAAACGCTTTCATTTACACTACCGAACAAGCTATTATCGAAACTCTTGCCACCTCTTATTCTACTACTGCGAACTGAAAACTGTGTAAGAGCAGTTATTCCTGTCAAAGAATCTTTAAGTGGATAGTCTTACATTTAGCAGTAACTGAGGTGAGTCGCACATCGAAGCTTGCGTCTTCTTTCATCTATAACGGCGAGGCTCCCAAATATCACATTGTGATCGCTAGCGCCAATTTTATCGCCAAACTGCTTGGCATATTTTATTTCTTACTATTTTTGTCGATGTTAATTCGTGCATGCTGTATTTGCTCTGATTCTCTGGGCACTCTGATGACCTTCTGAAGCAGCTCATCGGCTCGTGCACATTAGTTTTCAAAATAGAGGTGCTTGTCTCTAGCTACTTGGTCGTGGATACCTCTTACCTGTACCACAGGCCATATGGGCATTATACACAATGAAAAGGCGAATGTGGCTGTTAAGAACGCTGCCGTTTGCCGCGGTGTTCCACAGCCTCTGTGCCCTATCACGACGTTCATGCTACTTCCGTCGCCATTTGTTCTCGGCTTGGCAGCAGTTCTGAAAATGGTGGTGGTCACCCAACTACGGGAAATCGAGACCGAACATCTGCACGCAATCCCGGCGCTCCGAGGTTATTTTAACCCGGTTTCGTGTAGGTCACACACGCGCTACTCACGGACCTCTTTTGCGTGATGACTCTGCCCCGATCTGTCCGAGTGCTTGTTCGACTCTCCGTGCCTCATGTTCCACTTGGTTGTCTTAAATTCGGGAGCGCCTGTCCATTGACTGATACATTGCGCTCATGGCCCATTGTGTGGTAATTGGATCGAGGTTTGTAATTGTTGGTTTTCGTAAGCAGGTCTAACTTGTATTTAATTTTCATTTTTAATCTTTTAAATATTAAACTTTGTGTTGCTTAAATTCGTTTTTTTTCCTTGTTCCATTTATACCCCGCCTTTAACCGCTATGGTCATATCGGCGGCCGTTCTCCTTTAGAACATACTAAAGGTGTTAACTCGTTATCATTGGTTTTTAATCATTAGATCACGCACACATTCACACTCTCAGACTCTGGGGAAGATGGGGAATTATCTTGGTCGGAGAAAAATTCCCCACCCCGACCGCCGGGAATCGAACCTGGGACCCCTAGCACGGCAGGCAGGTGCTCTACCGACTGAGTTATGGCCAGCCTAAATTCCTTTTAGTCTCATATTTAACGTTTTAACTTTTCTCTGTATCCTTTTTTCCCACAAAATTTTATGCTATTAGGATTTTATGTTTTGATTTCAGATCAGAATTACCTAGCTGCCGATGGGCTCTTGAACCTCATGCACATGTTCACTTGATCCTATCGCATCTATAGATTATTTTATGAAGTACTGGTTTGGTTTCAACAGACTGTTTTCGCTACATAAACTCAGCATAGAAAACACATTTTTTAATTACTTTTTTCTTTTGAATCCAGAAGTCTTAAAAGAATATTTCAAATGAGATGTCGATATTGAATTTTTGTATTCAATGCCACATTTTCTCACTTGTATAGGTAGCTAGAAGATAATAACTATCGTATATGAAACACATTTGTTAGTAATTTAGGTATCTCTAATTTTAAGTGCGAATATAAACATAATATGAGAGACGTAACATTGAACCGCTTAGTATTGGTTTATGCAGATACCAATAACAGCTAGGGATTATAAATTAATAGCTATAAATTGTGGTTGTATTTCAAGAGCAGTTAAATGCTATTGGAGAGCATATACACTTAAATGGGATTAGAGATGGCACAAAACCAGCTGGCATTAACAAAAACGGACGTTGTGATAATTCGGTACAGTTCACAGCAATTATTAATGAAGTTAAATCCGATATATATTTTAGACGACGCTATCTTCATATTCAAACCTCTCTACTCATTTAACTCAATTATATTCTGTAATCAACCGCATTTCTAGGTATTTTATTTAATTAAGAGAAGCGATGATAAGTGATCGACTTAATAATTACCTCCAGATTAATTATATATAAAACGAAGAAACATATGTTTTCTAGGTGTGAAAATAAATCGGTATATCTTGCTGAGTGTTGGTATACCTGATCGAACGCAGATGGTCGTCACAGAGTCATAATGGAAGGTCCGCAAGTTTTATTTTCATTGGACCGTTCTCCTTATAAGAGCTTCTTTTTCTAAATATTTTGAAGGTCCTCATAAACATAAAATGAAGTATCTAAAGAGAGCATTTCCCATTTTATACTTCTAATGATTTAATATCGCTAGCATTTGTGACCACCGTCTGTGGTGTCATATATTCTAAGCCAAGGATAAGCCTTAAACGCATATAAAAATTCTGATCTCTTAAGTTCAATGGCTTCTTCCATTGTTACTCAACAAGATGTTATTGAAACAGCCTATTCTTCTATCTAGTACATTAAAACATCTGTTTTCCTGACAAATTTTTATAGGTACAATGGAAATAAAGCAATACTGCAGGATTAAGCGATATTCAAATATTTATAAAAGCCGGTTTCTATGAAATGACTGAAATTTTATTGTCTTTCCACGAGCAGGAAGGGAGTTGAAGAACTACGACTTTTTAAAGGTATAAGTGTCGTATTATTGAAACCAATAACAAAGAATATGTATTTTGCAAATGGTTAACTCCGAAAAGATGTATTTTAAATCCTCGTGCTTTATCAATATCTACGTCTTTTTATGCAGTAAGGTCTGTTTATTTATTTTCTTTGTTATATTGTTATCTGAAAAACTTCCCAGAGCCAAAGCTCATACTAGGGCAGAGTATAAAAATATATGAAATGATGGCAGGCAAACAGCCCTTAACAATATTTATAATACTTTCTTATAGTAGGAATTAGTTACCTTACATAAATAACACACACAAACAGACAAACAAACAAACAAACACACACACACACACACACACACACACACACACACACACACACACACACACACAGCACACTGGAGAAAATATATATTCTGTAAGACACTAACTCATATTAATTTTTAACTAGGCCAGATAATCAATCCAGCTATAAGTGAGTAACAGTTGTCAGCTATCAAAGTATGCCCTCAGTAAATTTTCAAAAAGTTTCCTTTTAAAACCGTTGAAGGTGCTGCAGTTTTTCAATACCAGTGGCAGTGCATTGTATAGGTTTTATATATATATATATATAATAGTGGTTGGTTACGAACACGCCCCACATGGCAACCTTGGCCTTCGGGGTGACCTCGATCCACTACGTGATGACCGGACCTCATCTTTCAGGTGGAGGCATCCAGAGGTCGGTGTCCATTATCTCCGTGAAGATGACGGTGAGAGGAGAGGACCTGCAGCTTATACCGTGGACTCCAAACAACGTTGGGCGTAGGGAACACCTCACATGTGCTAAACAGAGGTGAAGGCTTGGATATGGCCGAATTAAAATCGCCAACCCGAGAGTCGGGAATTGACCTTGTCTGATTGAATAGGATGGTGCACCTGCACACTTTACTGTAATATCTGACTGAAGATGAATATGCATCTACGTATTTCAGACGTTATCTTGAAGGGAGACTTTGGCAGCTTATTTAACAACAGCTGTTTATTTAGCAATACATAGAGACCATGACATCCTACTTGTGTTTCAGAGATCGTGACAAACGCATATTGACATCCTAGATGCCTATCCGCTACAGTTTATTCAATTTTGCTTTGTAAGAAAGAAGATATGTATAGGAAGTTGGTTATATGAGGACTTTTCGTCCTTTTACTGTACGTGGTTAATTTTTAAATGTCTTATTCTTCATTCCAAAAATAACTTGCACATTTAGCATTTAAAATAAAATTCGAGCTATTCATTAAAATACATATATAACACAGTTGTTTTAATACGCACTGTCATGTGAGTATGTGAATGATTACTTTTGCATTTTTACGAGGGGTGCTATGCGGTTGTAGCTACGTTTGCCAAAACTAAATGTTGCCAAGGTGATCATCTTACGGAGGTTGTTCTGTAACTCTTTGCTGTCAAACATGACCTTGCCCTTTGCTGTTAATGTTCAATGCTGCACTAAAATAAAGGTAACGTGCCTCCATCTATACATTCATATTTTTCAGAATCTCTATATTTTATTTCAGAAGTTAATAGCGATTTGAGTAATACTCTTAATTTAGACTAAGGAAAGTGCAACACATTCATAATGTGACTGCGTGCGTTAAGTAGATTCAAAAGTATGGTTTACAGAAATTTAGAACACACTTTTGTTGCAGGCAAAAATGTGAAATTGACAATCAGGTGTCTTCAAAACTGACTGGGTGCTCCGCTGTACGTAAACTAATGAAAGAAATCGCTGCGGTATACTTCAAACGTCGACTGTCGCAATAACCAGGACACAACTGCTATTTTGTAACACTTTACAGGTATTTATACCTCCCAGTCATTGTTTCTAGAACACCGTAGGCCTTCAGAGAAATTTCTCGTCAACAACAATAGACTGAGAGCTCTCGAGCCTCTCTCTGTTTCTTTCTCTCCTGCTCACGTGCTCGTCTCCCGCTTGTCGCGGCAGCACAATAATGCCATCGATGACAATGTCTGAGTTATGCATGTCTAAAATGTCTGTACAATTGCAAACTTTTACCAGTTTTTTCGAACGTCTTTTTCGTCTTCCAAAGGTAAATGTTCTAGTAAGAATCCTGATAAAACAAGTTTCTTTATCCACTTATTGGGGTGCTTACGTAAATCTACAAAATATATTTTAGATACTGGAAAGTTTTTGAAAAGTTGCTGAATAAAGAAACAAATGCACAAGTAAAGCGATCAAAGTATTCTATTTCTTTGAATTTTATAATTCCCATTAAAATTAGTGTATGTTACTTCAAAAGTAAAATTACATTTTATAGCAATGGATATTAAGGATACTAAAAGGCTATGATCATATGGTTGAATATGATAGATGAAAACATGGAAACCAGAATTAGACGGAAAATCAAATTTTAGGTGGTATTGAGAAATAAAAGAACTTCGCTAATGCCGTTTCCTGCTTCTATTCATAAGGTTAAAGTTTCACTGCTAAATAAAATCTCAGTGTTTCGCTGCAGGAAACTAAAACCTACTTGACGAGCTGACATCATCAGCTTCTACCCAAATTCAATTGTTTCACAAATTTTCTGTAGCATATTTTAGATTGAGTTTAAACAAAGCAACTTTCTGGGATGCAGTTTCTGGCTATTGTATTCACGTGTATAAAATGTCTGTAAGTGTAAAGCTTTCTTTTTAATCCCGAGAGTTTGCCTTCAGTAGTATGCTGAACATTACTATGACACAATACTCGTGAGATTATTTTTCAAAAATGAGCGCATATTCTCTAATCTTCCACAACATTTCATTGTACACAAGTAGCTTTGCTTCTCAAAAGAAACTCACTGTTTGGATTTGAATGTTTCAAGTCATCTCTTTACAGTTCTTTCCCACTCCCATTCTAGAGATACATAAGCAGCTCTATCTGCAGCTTTGCTTATGTACTACATATGTATACAATAATACGTTTGGCAAACACCTGACTTTCTGCTCTTCTTCGAATATTCCAGTTATATCTGTTAAAACTTTCTCAATTTTAACCACCCCACCCGCTGCTGCGAGTGTGGAAGTATTTCCTCTTCCGAAATAGAAGTCGTTTTCTCTTCTGCCTCTTTATTCCCCCTGCTCCTCCCCTACCAATGTTTCTTTTGCTTCGCTGTTTCATTTCCAGCCTCTCAATTTTTATGTTTTACAACTTGCAGTGCGCGCTTAATACAGACCCTCTTGAAACTGGCTGCTCGAAGTTTTAAACCCGCGGCCACGTAGGGGTGTATAAATGCAGACGTTCTACACCGACATTTGTGGTGCTGTCCTTTGTTTGCATCATGTAAGCACCCTTCCTTTACTTCATTGCTCCTCATTATCATACTTTCTTAGGTCTGTTTCCTTATAACTGCTTGGTTTATTCAGCCTTTCTTACAAATAGCACTTTTTACTTTAAATATACCACAATAATATATACTAGGGAGGCATGAGATGGAAATAGTTAAGTTGTAAAGAAACATGCATGATATTGATTTTACTCTATTCTCAAACATGGAAAATGGTTATTTCGGAAGTTAGAACTTCTACATGAAAATCAATTTCATACATATTGTTACGTCATGAGTGAATTGTAAGGCTTTGAACTTAGGCTTCACAATCTACTCGTAACTAGGAGCGCAGCTTGAAGGATAAGGGAGCAGATGGTAGAGCTAAGTGGGAGAACAAAGTAGGAGCTAGAACAGAGATAAGTAGGTAAAAGAAAGTAGATAGAGCGAATGCAGAGACAACACCGAGTTCTATAGCATATCAATCTACTATATTCTAATATTAAGTACAAAGCATTCTCTAAGTCTTGAGGAAACATAGAGATGAAATAGTGTTAAGTTACATTATTATATTGAAGACCCATATGGGCTTACCTTGGATATATATGATCGTGTATGGTTAGAGGCTGTGAGGTGTAGAGCAGGCACCCACTGTAGGGTGGCATGCCGAGCCAGCTTCTAAGATCAGAGTGACCTCCAGAAGAACTCAACTAGAGTGAACCTCTAGACTGACCCAGACCACAATGACCAACGACGGCCAAAATACGCAGTATTTAAATACAGCTACTTTCAATATGGCGACCTATTGCCAAATCGGTATTCCCACGCCAAAGAACCTACATAAATGGAAATAATCATTTCTTCCTCACTAGCCGTGTGTAGGCTAAAGTTTGAATGAGCAGAGCCAGACTGAAAAGTTCAATGCCATAACTGGAATTTGAACTGTGGATCTCCCGCTCTGCGTGCGGCTGCTCTAAACCACTGAGCTACTATGGCCAACATGCCGACATGACCTTAAATTCTCCAACTGACTCGTATGTTTACCGGAAGACCACTAGGGATTATCATATGTTATGAGGCCCGCCTCAGTAGCGTGAATGGTAGCGTGTGTGCCTCACGTTCAAGAGATCCCGAGTTCGAATCTAGGTTAGGGTGAGTTACCTGGATAAGATTTTTCCGGGGTTTTCCCTTATCTTTCAAGACGAATGCCGGGTAACTCAAAGCTCCATGGACCGCGGATTTATTTGAGCATCATTTCACCCAATTCGTTCACCGTCCGCTATGACTTAATGTTGGAGGACGCATATTAAAAAAAAAAAAAAAAAAAAAAAAACACGCAGCTTTTGTGGCGACCTATGCTACTCATTCAAAATTTAGCCTACATGGCTAGTGGAATAAGTGATTATTTCCATCAATTTACCCAAAAAGGAACATAGTGATTTAACTATAAAGCCCGAGACTTTAAGTACTTACAGCATATTAAGTCACAAAAAAGGTGTGTGACCCATACCATATGAGAACCCCTAGTGGATTACCGGGAAACATACTAGTCATTTGGAGAATTTAAAGTCATGTCGGCATTTTGGCCATATCAGCTCAGTGGTTTAGAGCAACCACAGGGAGAGCGTGGCTCAAATCCCAACTATGTCATTGAATTTTTCAGTCTGGCTCTACTCATTCAAAGCTGGTAAATGTTTCCCAAGCAAAACTGAGCATGATCATATTCCTTCAAACATACTAACTGCAATTCGGTGTCTCGGTGACTCGGATTACTTTAGTCAGCAAAGTCCGTGTTCCACCACCTGTTCGTGCTCAACATAAGTAAACAGGAAACTGATGTCATAAGCTAAAGTCTTGTGAAATCTGGCATTGTTTTTTCATAGATCGGCAGAATTAAGAGCTTTAGAATGTGCAAACGAATCAAGTCGCAGGAAGTGAGCATTAAGTAAAAATATTCCAGAATTTGACATGTCTCCAAGTAATCCTCAACCATACAAGTGACAATTTTTGTTTGGTACTACCAGGTATGCACTGGAAAATGGTAATATATATTTTATACTCTACTGTGATTGTATGTTTACATGTTGAGGAAACGTTCCTTCTCCCATTCTCCCAACATTTGTTCGTGTGATCTTAGCTTCTTGTTGGAACACTGGGCCGTGACTTGAACAGTTAATAGGTAAATTAAATTCTTGTTTATGGATTCTCTTTCATTGCTGTGGTTCTCAACGTCCCATTCTATGTTGGGCGTGAAAGAACGCTTAATTTTGTTCAGAGGCACCTTTATCATGCTTGGGTTTCTTTTACGTGCCATAAATCTGCCATACAGGGCAACCGGCTTTATTTCCCTTCCAAATGAAGCCATCCATCGTCCACCCCGAGAAAGAATCAAAAGATAGCACGTTACCCCTAGACCACAAGGTTTAACTGACAACCCGAGGACCAATGACACCCATGATATGATTCCCCGTCAGCTCTGATCCAAGCCACTGGCTTTTTAAAGTTCCACGAAGAGCAGGGTAATAGGCTGAGATGACGGATATTCAATACAAAGAAAAGGCTTCACTTGCAGTGGCCCAAGTTACATACATTTCATAACAATTATTGAGTATTCTGGTGTTTTTGAACTTAAACGTCACAGGTAACCAATTAGGACTAAGTAAGGTCATATATTACAGAGCGCGATGGCTCAGGCGGTTTCGTCTGTGACCCGCATTCGATTCCCGTGGCCGAACTACCTGACCCATGGGTTTTGTCAGGTAGGCGAATACTGGGTAGGTTAATTACATCCCCGAATTTCCTGTTTCTTCATTTCAATTCCAATCATTTCACATTATTTCTCTCATGGTGGTCTCTTTCAGGGTAGAAGTGTCGGTGGATGTCTCGGCGGTGCATGGTGGGCTGATATGCTCTGAGGTAAACTACTTCCTCCTCCGGTAGGTCGGTTGCCGGTCTCCGTGTCTCTGCTGGGACCATTTCGGGACCGCCAGCCAGGGTCTTTGGGGCTGGGCTGCTGGCTCGTTGCCGTCCCGCAATAGGGGAGCATGTCTGTTTACCTGGCCTGTCGGGGGAAGTCTCTATCTAGGTAAACTGTAGGGAGCCTGCCCTCTGTACTGTCGTGGCTCCTTGGGTCGGCCACACTCTGTCTCCTCTTGCCTCATCCTTCCTCCCGGTGGTGCTCCATTTGGCGGCATAGGCACAATCGGCCCAGCATGGTGGCCTACGTACCGAATCCCCTCCGTAGTGAAATCCTAATCCTAATCCTAAAGCTATATTGTGATATCAAACCAAATGCATTTTTGGCTTCATATTGAGTATGATGTCTATTATTCGTTCATTCAAATTTCTTGCAATCTTCCTCAGTGTAATTATGGAGAGAAGTGATAGGAGCTCTTAGAGTGTATTGTTGGTTTGATCCATGTGAAGCCCCCCCTTTTTTCCACCGTAGTGAACATTCAGCAAAATTATATAGCTTATGTAAACACAGTTCAAAAATGATAGATTTCCTACGACAGATATATATCACGGTAGAAAATTAGGGAATATAGGCCGATGGACTATATGAATGTACAAAATCTATTACAAAACATTGCTGTTTTTACCATATTGAAAATTTAAAAAAAAAAACAAAAAAAAAAAAAAAAAACATTACAAACACTGCATTCTGTTGATTCTAAGAGGAATATCGTGCCATAATTTTAGTTTCCTGGCGTTCAGTATCACACTGTGGTAAAGGCGTGGCACTGCATAACTAATAGGTATAGTCCATTACTTAATGACTCAGTCAACCAAAAACCTTGACAATACTGAATGAAAAGGGACAATATCTACTTGCTACCTACGCTTAACTCTGGCTTCTAGATGCTGTTCTTAAGGAAGTTTATTTTCTGCCAAATTTGTACTGCTGGACAAAAAATTCGTAACGGAAATTATTTCATTACACATTTCACTGCAGGTACAATGGCATATAGAGAACGAATCGAGAGTTGCAAGTCAAACAACGGACGCTATCTTGACTATTTTGTCCATCATCTCAGAAGGCACAACTGAATAACAGAACCTATAAAGAGCTACGTGAAAAAAATTAAACAATTGAAATGAATATCTTGAAAACTTGGAAATGGCTAAAGTTAGCAAATATTTTTTTGAAAAAAAAAAACTATGTTATCATTATTTAATGCTTTATGTAGCACAGTTTCGAGTATCTGTACTAGTGGACGGTACGAAATTTCAAATCTCAATGTATTACTTATCCTAATGCGCAATTTAGGTTCAGTAAGCACGATATTCGCTAATTTTTTAGATATCCCTTGACTTTATTTCTCCCTATCCTATGTGTTCTCCTTTTTCTTTCCCTTTTTATAATTGTCCCTCTCTCCTTTTCCATATATTCATCTTCTTGTTTTTTTGTTTCAAATTTTTCCAATAATTTTCTCATTTATTTTTTATTTCTCGCTTTCCCTTCGTATACAACATGTTCAGCGACAGTTGGTCGCATTGTATTCAAGTAAGTTAGTGAACCTGCTTTCAAAAAAAAAAAAAAAAAAAAAAAAAAAAAAAAAAGAACCAGTAGAGAATCGCTGTGTGAAGAAACATGAAGCATGTTAATGGCAGCTGCAATTAGTTTTTTTTTGTAATATGTTTTAGTGTTAAAATTGGTAATAGATGTAGTCCAAGTTCTTCATACGTGAAGTATCAATGGGTTTAGCAAATGATAAGTATACTATATTTGAGAAATTAAATGAAATACATCACTATAAGCGTCAAACATTTTCTTCTCCTGACAATTGGCCGATTCTTCGCAATACAGTCCATTTAGGCTGTGAGCTTAAATTTGACGGCCACAACTTTCACCACGAGGAACACAACATTTCTATAACTACCATTCCTCCTGGTATACCAGCTGCGTTCCCAAATTTGATTATACCAATTTCTTATCTGTTTAAACAGTACACAACACTATTCTGCTCCCATCAACTAATAAATTGTTCTGGTTCTTTCAGAAGTAATTCTCCTCTCCTCATCCAAATTAATCCTTCTCTCGTTTTCATTACATATAGAGAGAAGAACAAGCATTTCAATAAGTTTGTTGAATAGGTAGAGGGAGCATATTAATGCAACACACCCGCATTTCTTTATTCTACTCCTCAAGAAATTAACCTCCTCATTTTAGGACTTGTGCTCCCAAAGATTTACAATCCATTAAATGGGTCAGTAGTCCATCGAGTATACCATGGTTCATAGTATATCCGGAACGTGCAATTAACTCGTGTGATGAAAAAGTAGGAAATGAAACGTAGTCATGAAATGTATGATTCGGGGATTACATTACTGAACCTAGCATTTGCTAGTGATTAAGGAAAACGCTCATCAGGCTGGTTGGACCCTCGGTTATGAATCTTGTACTTCCCAAATACAAGTTACAACCGTTATTTGGCGCCACGTTGTTTGGTTATTTTTATTTTCAACATAATTCAATTAGATTCATAGATGTTATTCAAAGTCATTTTCGCGCGAACTTTCATTTAAATGTTACAAGAGCAGAGCTAAATTTATTGAAAAAACTGCTGCAAATTTTTGCAGTAACCTTCATCCGCAAGTTTCAGATACCAATAGCTGGAATTACATCACAATGACACTTTTGATACAAACAAATGAGCTGTTCCTAATTTATTATAGAAACATAGATTTTATCAAAAGATATATTTCGAAGCGGCGTTTAGATATAAAGGATAGGCCGTAGTCTCCTAAACTACGAGCAGAGATTTTATTCCTAGTTTTAAATGTTGCAGACGAATATGTCGACGACTTAAGAATTTTCTCTCCTCTGTGGAAGAAGAGGATACTCCCAAGATACTGCAGCTGAATTTAACAAGAGGCACCGTGAATCACATCCAATGTCGTACAACTCAGTTGGGAAACTGACTGAAAAATTCAACAGTACAGGAAGTGTGGCTAGTGCATGTTACCCGACAAAATAGATTCGTCGAAACACCGGGTGTTCCTCGGATATCAATCCAATTGAGTTAAAAATAAGGAAAAGTTTATTCTTCTTAATTTTCAGCGTTACACAGGTCAAAAATTGACACAGTTATCTTATGGAAATGTGCCGTTATTATCTAGGGAAACGAACTTGCGTAGTCTTTAATAATAAATATTACTTCTGAAGAAGCAAAATCTTACGTTAATGATGATGTTTAACGTACAAAATTTACTTCGTTTTTCGGTCAATCCACTTTTGAACCAGCAACAAAAGCATAAGAGGCTGTTTGCACTATGTGTTGATGAAGTATTTGGAAGTACCGTAGTAATCTTAACTCCTAATTTTCTTGGTGGAAATATTCACCATGATTAAAATGCTGAAGCTTAATGTTTAGGGATTCAGACTTTATATTTTTACACTCTGAAATGCTTGTTTACGGTGGCACATCAACATTTTAAACGCTGGCCAGACAACTTCACTAACTGTATTTTCCCAGATTTAAGTCTAATCCATTTTACTCAAAGCCTTCTAGAAGTTAAAGGTCTGTTTGGCAAGGATTAGGAGTGAGAACAATCTGTGGAAACAGTGCACAGCCTTGGTGCAAAATTTTGAGACCAAGCTCCTTCAGAACAGCGACAGCCGTTTACGAACATGTTTTGACTTGGTTCTCATGTTCACAACATAACATATGAAATGTAATATTGCCACGTGCATGGTTGTGGATCTTGCTGCCTGATTTCCTAACCCACACTGTCTCTATTCTCGACTCTGAACTGATTTACTTCTCTCGCTACTGACTTAATCAGCATTTAAATATGGAGTCTACCAAAATGGCGACCTACTCACGCTACAAAAAGCTAAGTAAACGTTTCCCAAGGATGCTAAGCACGATCAAAACATCCTAGCTGTAAGATCCGGCCACCTGCACGTGGTCGACATAAGTAAACAGGTAACTGATGACATAAGCTAATGCCATATAAAATATATTACTCTCTTCTTATACCTATATAACAGCAGAATTAAGGATTTTAGAATGTGCAGAATGTACCAACAAGTCACGTGCCAATATTATAATCGCACGTTGCGGAACTTTTGGCCACACTGTACGTTTTAGTTGTGAATCAATTTCTTAAACTTTTAGCGCTTGTTTCAACCATAAAATATGAGTTAAGCAAAATAAATAGCAATTCTCAGCGCCTTAGTCTGTTTGCATATGATTTATTGAAGCTATAACTTATATTTGACCAGAGAAACATAGTCATTTCGGAAATATTCGTCCAACAGCCGAATATTCGAATCAGCTATTCGAGAGAGAGAGAGAGAGAGAGAGAGAGAGAGAGAGAGAGAGAGAGAGAGAGAGAGAGAGAGAGAGAGAGAGAGAGAGAGAGAGAGAGATAGATAGAGATAGAGAGAGAGGAAGGGAGGGAGAGAGACGCCGTTGATTGTTTTCTAATTCCCCCAGGAGGAAGTGTGCTTTTAAATTTTAAATTGCTCCTCAGGGTGAAGGCTTATATCGATTAGGGAATCAAATCTAGGCTAAGCTGCCATCTCCTGATACACCTTAACCTCCAAAGAGTATTATTGGAGCAATATGGTTTGGAGAACTTTGACGTCACTGGGCAAGATATTACTTCGTCTTTATGGAATCTCTATTACTTGGCAACATTGAAAAGGAGTCATGGCAAATTGAATAGAGAGAAGACAGACTCGGAGTTCTAATCCCTTCTCATGTATCAGATCCATAGTATTAACAGAGAGGGGCCATTTCTTTAAGAGAGATGATGTACAAAATATAAGCATTGTGTATGATGACTTTTAGTTTCGCTAACCAGCGGAGTAAATATGTTTAAATATATATTTATATATGAGTAAATATGTCTTTGCCACCCTTCCCGCACATAAATTATTTTATTTCTGTAAATACTTCCAGTATCAAACATAAAGTGTAGTTCAACATGGATGTAACTTCTAAATTAAACAAGTTGTTTTAATTCTGCTAATGGTTTTGAATTAAGTTAGTAAATTTATGAATTTTATTGTGGTTCGTATCTGCCAGCATACCCATCCCACAACATTTTTAATATTGAGCCGTTAGTGATGCTTTTATATCCTGATAATTCTACCAATCTGAGTATAATATGCTTAACTTTCATTTTAAAAGATTTTCAAAGTATTTCCCCTCTAGATCTCGACAAATCTGTCATCTGATGAATCCAATGTTGAACACCTGACGGATTTTTCTGTAGCATTATTCGGAAACGCAAGTTGAAAACTTATAATATATTGAATGTGCTGAGATTTGTTACCTAATGATAATTTGTCCTTGAGTTGGATGCAACATACTGTGCAATCAATATTATAAATAGTAAGAATAAGAAATGAAATATGTAGTGTTTAACGCCCGCTTTAATTACATACGGCACCGCAGGCGATGACACTATTGATACATGAGATGAAGATGGAGCATCAGTGGAATGAGATGGCGCGGGAAACCGGAGATCCCGGAGCAAACCCGCCCAAGCACCGTGGGGTCCATCACAAATCTCACTTTGCGGTCGCCTGGGATCGAACCCGGGCCGCCTTGGTGAGAGCCAAGTGGCCTAATCACTGGGCCACGGCGTGGCCGCATGTAGGATTAGAATCATACAGTATGTCGTTGTCAGTAGATAAGAGAAATTGTCGACGAAGCGTATATATTCGTAAATGAGACGTATTTTGAATTTATTTTTCTACTGCATACAAAGTATAGGGAAGTACTTCATTTCACCTAGCTTTCAAACGTGTATGATGGTACATTGGTATGATTGATACATTTGATTCCAAATATACGAATTCTCTATTTTTGTTTAACACTTTATACACTCTCAATTTTATGGGTTCCAAATGACCTAGTTATCGACAGATCCTTAAACCTCACTCACTCACTCACTCACTCACTCACTCACTCACTCACTCACTCACTCACTCACTCACTCACTCACTCACTCACTCACTCACTCACTCACTCACTCACTCACTCACTCACTCACTCACTCACTCACTCACTCACTCACTCACTCACTCACTCACGCACTCACTCACTCACTTACTCACTCATCAATTTTAGATAGCGGATAACATTTCTACATTTCTGCTTTCCTGACCTACGTATAAACCAGTAGGTAATATTTGGTATGGATAGATTAAGCCGTGATACAAATTGTGTAATTTCAAAGTCACATTATGACTTTTAAGTCATAAATTTCCCATTTGTCTTGTCTTGGGGTAGCAAGTTCATTCTCAGTTCACTCCTTGTATGACTCCTTGTACTTGATGGACTCATCGTAAAATTACAAACTGGTTTTGTTGTAATTTTCATTATTCTACGCCTGCTCAGCTGGGTTGTCTTTTAATTTTTTTATCTATGTATATATATTTTTTTGTTTCTTATTTAACCGATTTTTCATTATTTCCGTTTAATTTCTTATCTGTATTCCTAGTTTCACAAACATTCACTATACACATAAACACCCATGCCCAAGGTGGGACTTGAATCCGCGACCCTCTAAGCGGCGGAACACAAGAGACATACGCTTTAGCGTCCATGTCTACGAGGGCCGGCGAATTAATGTGATTAAACTTTTTCCATACTTGTGGTTCAAAAGAGATAAGAAGCTGTTGGCAAAAAGAAGTGCAATAAATACGATATTAAGAGTTAAACTGGCAAATTATTTTAGTTAGTGAACACTGTAGCTTCATTTCCAACAATATTTTTAGCGAAACTGTTATCACAAAGAACAATTTATCTAAATACTGTTCTTGATGATACTAAATGTTTAAAATAAATAGATAAAATACCGACTTCACTAAATTACCATTTATTTCTTTATCAAAGTATTCCTTTATTATGGCGTCACGAAAACTATGATGGGCGGTAGAAAACTGTATGTTCAAAAAGAGGTCAAGGTAATCGTGTGATCTACGAAACGCAAGTGGAATTCTGAAAATTTAGAGTAATTTGAAGTGAATATATTTCCTTGTAGCTACAAGAGGGTTACAAGAGGACTAAAGTGACAGTAGAATGCTTAAAATGTTCGGTCACTATGGAAAATTTAAGATTGCTATGCATTACCAGCAGAAATAAAATAGTGACTTAGCACTACAACATTTTCTCGATAAAGTAATGGAACATTAAGAGCAATCGGCAACGAGTACGTCACAAAGTTTAGCGCTACAAAAGAGAAAGAGAAACATAAATTTTGTTATATTTTATAGATAATTTTGACAATCTAATAACGTGAAAATAGTGCAAAATTAAAGGAAGTTGTTCCAGGGTAAAGAGACTAGCTGTTGGTTTTGAAATCGTGTTTGTGATCACAGAAAAGACAAATGGCATATTAAGAATGCCTAAAAGTGACAGTGTCATGTCAGTATATTTATTAGCATACAAAAAGTAACGAAGCGCTGCTATGATCCTGATAACGAACACCGTCGTTAAGTGATGGAGATCTTCACATATTATTTATAGAAAATTTAAAGTAAACGTTTTATTAGTCATATAAATATGCTGAACATATGGTGTTTTAATTAAAACTGATAAGAACCATTTTTGAGCTACTCAAAGATAATAATTAAAATCTCTAATTGTTTAGAATAAATGCAATAAGAACTTTACTTGAAAATATTCACGTCGTGTCTCTAGAAATTTTTATGTCCTCTTACTTGAATATACAATTAAATTTCATCAGTAACGGTAATACACCTCTAATTTATCTTCAATAAATAAGAATGCTGAATATACCTTACTATCAGGCTGAGACTGTACGATACCAACTTGATAGCATGATATAGATTTTTCTTATTTTTAAGTTATACTGTACACACACAGAGTTCCCCGTTGCTGAGTGGTTAGACCGCTCGATTCTCACCAAGGCGGCTCGGTTCGTTCCCAGGCGATTTTTGGTGGAGAACATGGCTGGGGCAGGTTTTCTCCGGATTTCCAGTTTCCCTCGACATCTCATTCCACCGGTGAAAACATAACTCGCAAACTGAATTCGGATATACATAAGTTTTGCATTCAGTTTCATTATATTATAAAAATGCGATACGAAGATTTTGTAGGTTTTACTATCCGTTGTCCTACCTGAAATGTTTGCGTAAAATTATGTTCCCATAATGGCTCTAACGATTTCATTTAAAGTATGGGTATTAAATAAATCATTTATTAATTAAATTAAATATAAATATAAGGATAGATTATAAAGGACCATGCATTTGAGAGAAATCATTACTATTTTGCATAACCAATGAATACTATTTCAAAGAGCCTTTTGTGGTACCAATCTCAATTAAATAAAGTAAATATTCTTCATATGCAGATAAATTATATAGTTGAAGAAAGTCATGAGAATAATAATGTTTTTTGCTAATGGTTCCAGTGAAAATCTCGACCATAGTTCTGTATGAAATGCAGCACTACTCTAGGTAGGTTTTCGAAAATGTAAATGTATTGTTGCAGATACGAAAAATTCTGTGATACAACACTGCCTAATGTGCTCACTTTCTTCTCGGGCAGCCAGCCAGGTGAAAAGATGTTTGGCTGTCAACGTTTCGGCAGTGTGCATCTCTCCCATCATCAGAATATTTATAAAATGTTATAACCACAAATGAAACACTGGATATACATAATACTGGATAATAGTTCTCAATACACTGGCCCACAGAGCTTTGTCTATCTCTGATCCCAGCCACTTAAAACAAGAATTAAAGCACCCGTGACTCACTTTCCGTCAAAACGGCTACTCTGAATATGACGTTGAAGCCTCGATCACCAAAGATAGGAAAGGGAAACCTGTAATACGAGAAGCGTCAGAGCCTACCGCTACAGCCTGCATTCCGTTTACCGGCAATATATCCGGCAGAATCAGCAGAATTCTCGCCATCTACAACATCAGGACTATCCAAAATTCATCTCCGAAATTCACCTCAACATCTGTTGAGACCAGTGAAAGACAAGCTAGACTTCCAAGTTCCGGGAGTGTACCGCATTCCCTGTGAATGTGGGACACCGTATATAGGGCAAACCGGAAGGACCATCCCTACTAGAATAATCGAACATAAACGGAGCATTCGTTTAGTGCAACCTGAGAAGTCCAGGCTGGCAGAGCATTGTTTTGATAACGACCATAGAGCCAATTTTCGGGAGGCGACCACCTTGGCAAAATGCAACAGTTACTGGGAGCGGAGAATTAAGGAGGCTTTGGCGATTTCCTCTGAAAGGAGCACGCTTAATCGTGATGCTGGATTTCAGCTCAGCTCCTCTTGGAAAACGGTCTTAAAATGGAAATCCGTCAAATTAAGAAGCTAAGATCAATACAGCTTCATAATCAAGTTAAGTAATTACGTTTCTTTGACACAGTTTTGTATACCTACGCCATCTCCTGACGTGGCATTTAATTTACTGAAAACAGTATTTTGTTCAGTAATGCGAATTTTGATAGCGTTTTGTCTTTGTTTATAGTTATGTTATATCCAGTGTTTCATTTGTGGTTATAACATTTTATAAATATCCTGATGATGGGAGAGATGCACCTTCCGAATCGTTGATAGCTAATCATCTTTTCACCTGGCTGGCTGCCCGAGAAAAAAAGTGAGCGCAATCGTCGCCAGGAAAGCTTCGGGTCTTATCTGCCTAATGTGGTTTTGAAATGTTCTTAACTTTGTTATTCTCCATATTAGTTTGTGGCTTTAAACGCTAATAATGAGCTTTTCTTCAACATAGACTATCTGGTAATTCAACACACAAAAAAATGCGTATACGAAAGCTTGATTAAAAACTAAACGCTGAGGTACAGCATCCTACCAGTGGAGCCCAAATAACGTGTATGTTAGATAGCCGAAGGTTAAAGGTCAGTCCCTTTAATCTATAGATAATGAAGGGTTGATGTATAACAAGGACGGACGATTAATGGTCGTGTATACAATCAGACATGCATTGAGTAGCTTCATGTCAACAGGGCGACCAGGGTTCGGTTTCCGCTACCTCTTTGTCACCAGCGAACTTGGCTACGTTCCCCGGAAACGAGAGAAAAGCAGCAGTGTTGGAACAACATGGGGAACAAAAATGACACGACATCTCTGCATAAAACAACGTAGTTTGGTGGCGATGCTTCGTGGGGTCACAGGACATCTACATAGAACATTCCTTGTACATTTATCCTTCTCTCTTTCTATACCACATCATGTAATATGTAGAGGAAGTACTATGTGCTACCCAAAAGCTGGATACCCAGATTTCAACGGAAATACATGTTTTGAGATCTCTTGAAAAAATGTAGAGATGTGTACGTACATGCATGGGTAATTAAAAACAAAAGGTTGGTTAAATACCAAGCTTGATTTTTTTCAATGCTGCAAGAAGATTTCAAAGATTTTAATTCTTTGTAAGATTTTGAAAAACTTCATCCTTTACACAGAATATTTATTTCAAATTATTTGGTTCCCGAAAGTAGCTCTAACAGTTTTGATGAAATTTTCATATATCTAAGAAAGTTAAGAAGTTATGATAAACGAAATGTATTTCTTGAATATTCTGGAAATGTTCTGAACTCCCTCTTCATTGGTAACTGGTAAACTGCAAGAAATAGGAGAAAATCTCACTATGATCAAAAACGAAAATTTAATTATTGTGTATGCTAATTGCATTTTTACTGTCTTTACTACGTTCATACATTCAGAACGTATTGTATTTTTTCATCCAAAAACTTGATAACAAAATTTCACTGGAGAAATGTGTTTTGGAATCTCCTGAATAAAAAAGAGCATTTACAGACGCACGCACGTTTATTTGTGCATCTCTATCTCTGTCTTTTTTCTTTCCTTTTTAACATCCTCCAATGAAGATTATATCGGACAGTGAATGAAACGGATGAAATTATGCTCAATCGAGATGGAGCTCGATAGTGACATTTCGTCTTTTAGCATAAGGGAAAACCGCGGAAATAGTATAACGTTCACGGTTGCGCTAACTGGCAGGAAAATTACAGTTTCCCATTGAAAGTCACTAGAGGGGGGGAAGCTCAGGAAGGAGATGTTCCTACCAGGGTCTGGGTTACCAGGTAGGTTTGGCTTAATTTAGAATTTGTCACGTAGTTCTGGTTAAATAGTGTTTATTCTAGAATCTACCTAAAACCAAAATAAATTATCTCTACGAGGACAACTGTGACTTTTACCTGGCCTAAGGTTCCTGCTCATGGCTTTATGATGTTCATTCTGGAAGATTATAAACGTGGCCGTCAGATAACCGGGCGACGCAGATTCCGGTAGCACGTGCGAGACTGCTCCCGCCTGGACCAAGACCCGGGGGTTTAAATGTCAAAACTCTGCCCAAGCAGCGACTGACTCACTGCATCGTCAGCTATGTCAGCAGGGTTTTCGACCTCCGACTAACAGCCCAGCATGAATTGCAAACCTACGCGACCGGATGTCGCGTGTACCTATATTATTCCATCTTCCAAGTATACAATTTTTACCAATTTTGTCTTTTTCAAAAATGTATCAAAATATTAACGTCACAATATATTATCCAGATGACACTCCCTGACGGAGGTTTGGACTCAGTACCACTTGAATGAAGGGCGCAAACCCCACATCACAGAGGCGGGCTGTTTGTTTGTGTGTGTGTGTGTGTGTGTGTGTGTGTGTGTTTGTGTGTGTGTGTGTGTGTGTGTGTGTGTGTGTGTGTGTGTGTGTGTGTGTGTGTGTGTGTGTGTGTGTGTGTGTTTGCTCAGTGATCTCGTTCAATTTTACACGATTATTTAAGTTTATGTAATGCCTTAGATCGCAATGTCATCTGTACCTTTGTCAAAGAAGTTGTTCGAACATTACTGACATAAATACTATTACTTAGGTTTACCTGCCTCATAAAGTAACAAAGGAAGACCTAGATAGTATGATATTCATTTATTTCCTATCTGACATCGATCATGGAGTAATAAGTCAAATTTGGTTTTTATTTTATATTAACTTTCTTGCTTTTTCATATTATAATGATGTGCTGTAGTTTGGTATGTGTTGGCCACTGGAAATAAATGACTATATACGAAACAACATAGAAGTCACTCAGCTGCATTAATGAGAAATAATTACAAAGTATGGTACTTATGAGTATTCTGAATGGTTTGGCACGGTATTTTCTTTTCGGTGTTTTCATTATATATTAAGTTTATATTCTGAGAGTTTAATTCAGTAATTGTTTTGTGTAGTATTCTTAAATGCCTTCAAAGAAGGGCTACCCGACCTAAGGCTCAATGTTGTAAGGGTAGCCGTCAAGCTACAGGCAATGCCGGTATTTAAAGAAGTTATTGGTATAATCGTGTATAGAGTACC
Source organism: Mantis religiosa (assembly GCA_030765055.1). NCBI lineage: Eukaryota > Metazoa > Arthropoda > Insecta > Mantodea > Mantidae > Mantis > Mantis religiosa. Next base: position 80,053,211 of record CM060949.1, read on the forward strand.
AGATTTTACTAATTTTTATGGGATCACATTAGGAAAATAAGTAAAACTAGCACATACCACTACAAATATTGGTTAAACAAACTATTGAAAGCTCTTAATAAAATTTGGGTTGATTATATTTTGTGTCTGCAAATAACTTTTATGAAGGTATAAGTTAGCAATGTGCTTCTGCAGGTGGTAGTTAGACTAAAATCAATTAAATAGAAAAATAAACCTTTACAAGAATAGTTTGAGGAATGGATACAAAAATAAACTGTAATACATAGAATATAACGCAGGAGATTTTTGAGGCTTCCTCCCAAAATCTGCAAAACATGGAATTAGATGACGGTCAGTGATTTGGTTTTAGTATCGCCATATGGTTATGTTCATTTCGCATTTTACCACTAGGTGGAGAGAGAGAGACAGAGAGAGAGAGAGAGAGAGAGAGAGAGAGAGAGAGAGAGAGAGAGAGAGAGAGAGAGAGAGAGAGAGAGAGAGAGAGAGAGACCTTAAGCATATGAGTCAACATGAAAAATTCAATTCCGTGGCCGAGATTTGAACCACGGATCTCCTGGTTTCCGTCCAGTCACTCTAACCCATTGAGCTACTATGACCAACTTGCCGTCACGACATTAAATTCTCCAATTGACTCGTATATTTCCCCGTTAAATCATTAGGGGCTCTCGCATTCGAGATACACCGTTTGTGGCGATTCACTATCGTTAGTATTTGAAAGTAAGTACTTGAGTCCCAGGCTTCATCATGTAACTCTTATTATTTTAGCTAATTGATGGAAATTAATCATTCCTTCACACTAGCCATTTATAGGCTAAGGTTTTTGACAGAGTCAACATGAAAAATTCAATGCCATAGCCGGGATTTGAACCGCGGATCTCCAGGTTTCCGTTCAGTCGCTCTAACTCATTGAGCTACCATGACCAACTTGCCGACACGACATTAAATTTTCCAATTGACTCGTATATTTTCCGGTAAACCACTAGGGGCTCTCGCATTCGAGATACGCCGTTTTTGGCGACTGACTATCGTCAGTATTTGAAAGTAGGTACTTGAGCCCCAGGCTTCATCACTTAACTCTTATTATTTTAGTTAATTGGTGGAAATTAACCATTTATTCACACTAGCCGTACATAGGCTAAGGTTTTCGACAGAGTCAACATGAAAAATTCACTGCCATGGCCGGGATTTGAACCGCAGATCTCCAGGTTTCCGTCCAGTCGCTCGAACCCATTGAGCTACCATGGCCAACTTGCCGTCATGATATTAAATTCTCCATTTGACTCGTATATTTCCATCAATTAATTAAAATAATAAGAGTTAAATGATGAAGCCTGGGACTCAAATACTTACGATAGTAAGTTGCCACAAACGGTGTATCTGGAATATGAGAGCCCCTAGTTGGCAAATGTGTCAAATGGAGAAATTAATGTCATGATGGCAAGTTGGCCATGGTAGCTCAATGAGTTAGAGCGACTGGAGGGAAACTAGAAGATCCGTGATTCAAATCCCGGCCAATGACATTAAATTTTTCATGTTGACTCTATGTATCAAAAACCTTAGCCTATATATGGCTAGTGTGAAGAAATGATTCATTTCCATTAATTAACTAAAATTTAAAAATATAATCTCTATTTACGAACAAAGTATCCAAATAAATGAAATGTTCCTTTAGCATCGTTTTTATTATTAAATAGTATAGTTTTCTAAATATGTTTACAACATAAGAGGTGGAACGATGGAAAACAAAAGGCGTTATGTAGTTGAAGGGGCGGGACTTTATGTTAATGCAGGTATGCAAATCTGTAGGGTGGTACATTAGAGCTGAAATGGCTGCATTTCTTTGGTAAGCGCCACCTGAGAACTGACAGTGACAAAGCACTGGGCTTACTGCGCCTTCCTCGCTTTCTCTAATAACGCAAAGAGAAAGAAAATAGATGAATGGCTTCGATAAAACACCGCTAGGAGGGATATATAAAATAAGTGGTTATAATTGAGGAGGGTTGACGAGAAGGGATCTTGACGCTCCCAAGTGCATTCTTCTATTTTCTGCTCCACTTTCCTGCCACTGAACATCACAGAAGTAAGAAATCTCGTAGATTGGAAATGCCTTTGATGAGGTGTGAAATTGTACACTTGGAAGCCACTGAGTTTAAGAAATGATATCCAAAAAAGAATAAAGTGATTAGATCGATTGTAATTTTACCACAGTAATGTGAAAATGAAGTATATTTTCACATTGGTTGCTACTTTTAGGATAAAAAATTGTTTTCGATTAAAATTAGAAGATTAGGCTCTATGACAAACTTATGTTCATTACAGTTGAAACTTCGACTCTTCTTACTAATATGCTACGCGGAGATTTTTTCTAATTCCTTCACACTTTTTGATATTTTTATATACAATCATGATTTTTAATATATTTCTGTACTTTTTAGTGCAATTTCGTGTTGGAAGGCATTCGCTTAACGTTATTAATTGTTTATTTACTAACTGTGTAATGTAGCCATATTGAAGCATTCAGTGCAGCCTGACTATGCTTGTTTCTCCACTGAACGCAAAGCTGCCAACAGTCTTACTTGTCTCGAAATTACACTAGCTAGCAGACTAAAAAAGTAGTACCTAAATTGCACCACATTCCACCAACTAAACACTAACATGGTTTGAGCAGGCTAAGTTATCGCCCGGTCAAATTTTGTTACTCATGCACTGCTTTGAACATAAGCAATCCTACGACCAGACGATAATGGAGTGTTCTGTAGTAAATACATGTATGAGCTCACGGACTGTATCCGACTGGTTCGGCTACTACCGCAAAGTGTGCATGATGTCAAATCACACCAAGTATACTGCATGAGGGAAAATTGGTGGTCCCAGTCACGTAGTTAAAATAGACGAATGCAAAATAGGACGACACAAGTTTCATTGTGGGCGCTGCAATTAGACTGTAGAGCGTATTCGCATCCCTACAGTTGCTGGGGCATACCGTCATCCGCAGCTCATTCGTTTCCACGTCGATCATTCCCAAGTTCCAGTTGCCCTCTACGACGCGCCTATGATGAAACTTGCGTCGTCCTATTTTGCATTCATCGATTTAAACGACGTGACCGGGACCGCCAATTTTCCCCCTTGCAGTATACTTGGCGTGATTTGACAAAATGCACACTTCACGCCATTAGCCGAAATAGTCCGATACAGTCCGTGAGCTCATACATGTATTTCCTACGAAGCACTCCATTATCGTCATGTCGTAGGATTGTTTATGTGCAAAGGGGTGCATGAGTAACAAAATTTGACCGGGCGATAACTTAGCCTGCTCAAAGTATGTTTCTTTGCACACGATCTATGTCTGGGGAATTTTTGTGAGGTTGACTAAAAGTTTTACATATCTTTCTCATGTTGGCTGTAACGCTAATCTCTGTTTCATATAACCTTGCCCCGCTGACATGTGTCACTCCGCGTGCAACTACTTTCCCCCTCATCCTAATTGGTTAATGCTTTCACGCCATAGGCCATATAGGCAGTGCCTTCCTGTCAAATTTAAAACTGCAAGTAAAGTCATAATAATTGCCAGGAGGATAGGAAAATCATACAAATAAGAATATGAAGGCATGAAAAAATAATAAAGTTTATACTGAAACTGAGCAAGTTGAAACTGAATGAATGAGCAATGAAACAGAAACAAGCTTATAATGAAAGGCCTTCGGCCTTTTGCACTGAAAGTTTTTAAAATCAGCACACACACCTTGCAAAAATGCTTGTCTTTCAGTCTTAAAAGTCGTGTCACGCCATACTTTACTTTTCGTGTGTCCTTCATTCTCCCAAGTCCCGTCAAGGTAGTATATTTTGCGATTTGTATCCCAGGACAATCTGTCCTAAATAACGTCTTCGCCACACAGCAATATCGCTCCTGGAGTGGTAAGCTTTCCTGTTGTCTCAATTTCATGTCACGATGTTCCTACGCATCTAACACACCTGTAAGTTCAGAGCACAGCGGTTTGACTTCTCTCACTGATAAAGACGGATTCTTCTCTGTGAGTGCATTAAACACATGCAACACAATTCTTTTTTCGCCGCTTTGTAAAGGGTTTCCCTTGCGATGCTTCAGTGAAGAACTCTTGGTAGACTCTACCATTATACATATAAGTACACGCGCAATAAACGATCAATATAATAATTTAGCTCTCGCACTCGGCAAACACACCTTCGAATGGCGATATATGACTAAACCAGTTCAAAATAAGGTCAGTGATAAAAGTCATATAAACAAATATGTCATCACTACCGCTAAAGCACGTACTATCGTGCCATGTGCTTGAGAGCAAAGGAACCTCCTCTTTACTTCGTCTAAGGATTAACATGCATTTCAGATAGATCAACTCTGTTGCGTAATATATTTAATTAAAACAGTTACGAAAATATAAATTTGATAATTCTCTTCCAACATATAGAGATATATCTCCATGTTAAATAACGAACTAATTTTTACCGCACAGCAGTCTATACTGCAATAGCAGCCAATGAGAGGTGATAAGGTCACGTGACCGTTAAGAGATACGGGGCAAGCTTATGTGAAACAAGGATTAGAACCGGGTGGCCGCCTGCTTGCGCATGCGTATACATGTACTTCTGGAATTAGAAAATATTCTCACGTCGCACAAAAGATAGTTTATCCGAAACTTCTAATTGTAAGAACTTCCTCAATATATGACGATTAGTTGTTACGTACACTGACTCCAGAATTGCCGTTTACCTTAAAATACTCTACACCCTAGGCCCCACCGCCACCAAAAGTAAAAAAATGGAGCAGAAGCTGGAAGCGTATATTTTTACAAGTTCACGTCGTTTTCACGGCTGGTTCACGGCCATTTCTCACATAATGCCAGTATGAGGTGTCTAGCATTGCCTTTAAGTTCTTTGCTCATATTTCCTAATGTCATTAACCCATTAACTCTGTTTGTGCTATCCTAGCCAAACCTTGCGGACAAAAGCATGTATTTGATTATGTCCCATAAAACCTTTCATCCACAACCCGAATTACCTCCACTGCATCATATGTTATATGTTTGTTTACGTGCCAGATAGGAGACAGGAAGGAGTGACTGTAGGTGTAAAGGATTTCGACTTTGGGTACTCATCTTATCGGCCCTGGTCTGTGCTAAAATTGATACTAATTATTAAGCGCAAGAAATCTTCCTTTCAATAGCCATTATTTCTTCATTAATATCCTCTTATTTGGACAAACTATATTGTGGCTCTGGGCGATCACCAGTGCTAATGTCCCCAGAAGAGTATACATGCAGGATAATTATCAGAGCTGGCTGTTTCTGATGTGCTGGGAGCCATAGCGCAGGATTAAGTTATGCGCATAAAGTTTGACCACTAATTCGTCATGCAGGCGCCGCGGTAGGTGAGTAAACGGCTTCTGTAAACATCAGTAGGGATGTGTTACACATATTGTATGAATATTCTATGCATATATCTCGATCGGGTTATTGTTCATCAAGCTACAGAGGGACCAACTACTATATCAATAAGGAATGGGCCAGTTCTCACAAGCCCGCTTGAGAGATAACTAGAATAATCCCCCACACGATCTAAGCGGTACATATAGAATATCCATAAGCGACGTCCTTTGTGTCAGTAGCCCTATAAATGTATAGAGGGACAAGGATTAATTACACGAGTATGAAAAATCAAAATCACTAAATATTACTTTTATTTCGGAGGGAAGATTTAGCTTGAAAAAGCTAAAATTACTATTATTTACTAACTGATGATTTGGTGAGCGATTTGAACCTTCAGTGGAATGCAACACCTGCTCTGACCACTTAGTTAACATGTTACACAAATTGAAAACGCGCGGGAAATCGAAAACTACGAATAGAATAAGTATATCTTATTTAATACTCGCATATTTTCTCTTGAACTCGATATGGCGAAAACGGTAACCAAACTTTGAGTTTTTCACGTAATGGTACTTTAAATTTCATCATATAAGGCTGTGAGTTCTAGTTTCTGCAACTGTTTCTTCCAGGCTAGCCAAAGGCTAAAAAAAAACCCAATTATATTCCGGAGTTATTTAACAAATTAACTATCTAGATTAAGAATTTTTCACTGCAGCTAACTAAACGGCACGTTAAGGTAATGCAACTGTGAAATTTAGCTAAACGTAGTATAAAGGTAAAATAAGTAAATTTTGTAATAATAAATAAACTTTGTACTTTAAGAAAACTTGCTTTATTCACATGGCAGATTTAAATTAATAATAAAAATATAAAATAAAATCTGCATATCTAATGGCCCGGTTTCTGGAATTATACCAGGCCTTATTATGCAAACTTTATTTTTAACTTTATTAACTTCTGAATCAGATTTCACAAAACAATTTACAAATTTTGCAGATATAATCTACTTTCTACCTTGCGAACTAACTAAACCTAAATATTACTGGATCCAGTAACCTTACAAGTATGATCTATCTAAAACAGTCTTTTTTCTACTTTACTTCTACTTCAACAATATAAATCAAATATATATTTCAACTACAGATTGAATTCTTATAACAAGCTACGAAAGACTGTTTCCTACAGTTTTAGAATTTCCTCTTCTGCAACAGGTATCCAAAGCCTCCTCCTATCGGTATCCATCTCCTAAAGGAACTGGCATCAGTGGATGGAGCTGGTTCGTCAGTTCCAGACATCCGGGTAGTCATCTCTCCGCTTCTCCATAATCAGTTCTATCTGTCCGCTCTGCTACTCTCCAAATATATCTTCTCTCTCCTGGTATTCTCTTTCTGTATATGCTTTTCCTTCTTTCTGTCTTCTTTCTGATGTCCATAATTGGCGTCTTAAACAGGTCTTCAAGTCTGGCAATCTGTATCTTCAGTTTCTCTTGGTCCTATTTCCCTCCGACGATCTCTTAAATTATATTCTTTTCTCATAGATGGAAATGTTCCTAGATTTCTTTCTTGAAACATTTTGTCATAGGTCATATATTCCTCCAACGCTTTAACGGATATTACTTGAGACATATTTTATAAATGCAAAAAACCTTCTGCATCTCTTAAGATGTTCCATAAACATTTTCCTTGAAGTTTCCTTCGACAGTCTTCTACTATTTCACTATATTTATTGCACTCAAATATAACATTTTCGGGCGAATCTAAACAGTTACATTGCTCACATAAATATGAGTTCTTCTTCCCTATTCTTTTTAAATATACATTGTATGGGCCATGTCTTGTAACAAAATGAAAAGAGATCCTTTTCTTGGTTTTATATGTTCCAATTTTAGCCTCTCTTTAATGTCCGGTAATAAATCATGTACTCTTCTTCGTACGTGTGCATTATCCCACTGTTCTTGCCATTCTTGTAATAAATAATTTTTCACTTCTTTCTTAGTACTGCATCTTTTTCCCATAATTTAAAAAAAATCCCATAATCTTCCTTCTTTATCCAATAAGTTGCACCCCTTAATATAATGATATAGTCAATAGGTCAAATTCCCGCTACTATTAGTAAGGCCAAAGTAGATGTCGTTTCTGTAGCTCCGCTGCTGCGAAGTAGTATTTCATCTAATTTAATTACCATTTTAATTGAAATTACCATTTGTCCTAGAAATAGCTCGATCAAGGTCTTCTCCAATAAAATAAGAAGTGCATTGCAAGCCTTTTTAATCTCATAGTATGCCAAAACTTTAGCAGTCTTTGTTAGGAAACAAGGGATCCTTTTGCTATTTACGGTATCGATGATGGAACTGCTTCTATCATTTGGTAGTAAAAATTACGGCTTAAGTATGTTAAAGAACAAAAGCAAAGCAAACCGATATGATAACGCATGGAACACTGCAACAGTTTTTACTTTGACAAAATACAGGTTCTTCCTAGCACTAAATCGCAGGGCTCAAGTAAAGCGTGCAAGTAGTGGAATTACATTTTTGGAAATTTTGAATGCAGATTTCATGACATTAAATGGAAAGGTATAGAAGCTATTTGTACTTGCAGTATAAATAATATAATTTGATGTCCATATATGGAAGCTCGACCGCTTTGAAAATGTATTCCCTAACGTTTCAGTCGTATTCAATGCCCCTTCCGTGTTATTTTGTGCAAGATAACACGCCAGATGTGTTTTCCGCTGTACCTTTGTGTTGCTACCTCTAACATGGTTCTACAATGATTTGTTCAGAAACCTTAATTTCATCTGCGTTCTGTCAATCTTACTTTATCTCCCCTTTCCCTTGTGTCCACGTTCACCGCTATACATAATTTAGCTGTCGGTTCCCCTGCTATTCGCCGGCGGTCGTCATTCACCTGTTTTCATGAAAAACATTCCAACTCCCAGTTCCACGGTGTGCAGGTGGAATTGGGAAACGCACTTGTAGTGAACTTTTTCTTTTTGTGTGAAACCGTTCATTGCTGTTCTACCTACGCTATACCAACTCGGTAAATAAAGGGCCTTTCAAAAGCATTTCAAATAATGGTTTAAAATGAAAAGCCTTGTATAGAAAGTGTATCGAATAAACACAACCCCTTTTATTCAGTTTTGCGTGATCCTTCTCTTCATCATCCAGTTCCGGGTGAGGCAATGTTGCCTTCTCTTATATGTACATTATATTTTAGATGTTCAATATAGAATGGTATGTTAGTGTACGATCTTTCTAACCTGTCTTAAGTACTATCCCCTTAGTAAGTAAAGGAGTTATTGTATTACACCCAATTTCGATATTGAATATTTGGCTGACATTATAGGGTCACAAAGTATTCGTAGAAAATGTGTGTGTGTGTGTGTGTGTGTGTGTGTGTGTGTGTGTGTGTGTGTGTGTGTGTGTGTGTGTGTGTGTGTGTGTGTGTGTGTGATGCAGCACAATAAAAAAAAGACAGCTGAAAGTTCAATACACGCAAATGCTTTAATATTCCTAAGCGAAGGTTAAAAATAAACTTTATTTGTAAATTTATTTCATATATTGGCACGAAAAATAAATTTGTATTTAATTTTCTACCTATAAACTGTGAGTTCTTCTATCTTAAGGAGCTTTAAATACTTTTGTATAGCAGTAATCTATACGAAACTCAAAAAATGCACTAAAAATCACAAGCGATCCTTTAAAACACAGTATATTCATAAATGTTTTCGTTTCCCAATAAGCTATTTTATAGGCAACCATTGTTATTAATTTTATTTTCTCAAGACTGTAATTTTCTTAAGGATACCTAGGACTGAAAATTTGAAATCCTGAACTAATAACGATAGCTTTCTATGATTTATGCCATAGATGTAACTTAGTGGAAATATGATACAGCCCAAAGTTTGTAAGTTTCACTGTGATAATTTGGAAAATATGGTCAAATTTATTTATTTTTAGTTACATCACCTAAAAAGTCCCTCGCGACAAAATAATGTAAAATTCTGATCTAATATTTTAACAATAGGTTCCGAGCTTATCCTTTTTTGAATTTACCGTAGGTTTCTCTGTGTCTCAATAACTTTAGGCTCCAGAAATTTTTAAAGCTATGAATATGGCCTTTTGCATAAAATTTGAATTGTTTTGTTTTAAATTAAAACAAATCCAGGGCAATTTATATTCAGTATGTCTCTATGAACGTGTGTAGCAAGTTTCGTTAGTCTAACAGTAAAACTGCGACGCAAGGAGTATTTTAAATGAAGAAAACTGCTGAAATTTTCAATAGCGAGAAAACAGGATAAAGAATTAGAATTCATATGTAACGCTAGCATTCACGTAACTTTCAAACTGGATTAGAACAATGGAAATTAACTCTTCTTTCACACTGGCCGTGTGTAGGCTAAATTGTGGAAACGTAGAGTCAGTATGAAAAATTCAATGCCATAGCCGGGATTTGAACCACGGATCTTCTGGTTTCCGTCCAGCCGCTCTACCACTGAGCTAATATGGCCAACGTGCCGATATGAAATTCAATTCTCCAACTGACTCGTATTTTCCCGGTAAACCACTTAGCAGTTCTCATAAACACATGAGACAACTACCTTAATGGCGACTTCCAACATGTGAGTACTTTAAGGCCCGGGCTTTATAGTTAACCAATTAATTTCCATTAATTGAATAGGTCAATTAATTACATATCCTTAAGCGTTGTCGTTATTCAGTTGTTATTTTACAGTATTGTCGAAAAAGTACAGCCCTTTTAGTGCAACTTAAACCAACTAGCCTTCAAACATTTTGATTTCCTCTATCAAATGTAAGTACCCACAACAAAACGTATAATTTCAGATGCATTTGTAGAAATACACGGCCAAAAATGTAATACAAAGAATATATTCAATGTAGTTCTAAAATCACAGCTTATATTTGAAATGTAATTAAGTATTCTGCATTTGGAAGGTTGCGCGCTTGATTCCCATTGATGGCACATTCTGACACGGGCGCTTTCACGGGTTTTCTACGTACTTAATGAAATGCCGTGTTTACTTTCAAACCGCGATTTTATTTCCACCATTTTTTTAATTACATTTTCTTGTGTTTAGACTCCCAGTATATGGCGGAGCCAGACAGATGGCGCCCATACTTGCAAATTGTAAGTGCTGTTCTAGGTGATAGGCAACGTTGAGTGCCACACTTAAAGTTTTCGTGCACTGTGCAGTGGAATGGCGAATTTTCAGCACCTGTTAGGGACTGCCGCACTTCTCTGTAGCCTCCTGCGACCTTGTGACCTCTCACTTCATGCTTTTCTCAGGGGTGTCAGCCACAATAAGTATGCGTGTTGGTGCAGTCCCCCTTCCTTTGTACACTCCTTACCCTTTACTTAAGTGTATTGATGCATTAATATCTACTTGGGTGTGCATGTTCAAGAAATAAAAAAAAATCTTAAAAATCTGCATTATAGCTGCATGTATTATACTGCCATCTCTTTTCGGAATTACCGAGGTCTCTATTTAAGAAATAAATAAAAGATTTTTTACAAATTTTAGTTTCATTTCGTGGGAACATTTGTCTGTTTAAATTAATATTTTGGAGTGCGTTATATTAGAGGTAGCGGTAACTATAGATATTTTTATGGGTGACTTGGTTGTCAATTACTTGATAATAGTAATAGCCTGACATAGTTTCTATAAAAGTGTTGGATTTGCTTTTTGTGGCCATGATACTGATTGATATACAGGAAATGTTTATTGGCATCAAAACAGTAAAATATGTCCATGTGAAGATGGATCTGAAAATCATTTATGGATGAGCTACAAGACAAAATCGGTGATGATAGCAAAAATCGTTGAAAGTGGCTTCTTCTCGTTAGATGCGGGCCCTAGCTCTCGTTTCATGCTAATGCGTATTGGCGTTTTCCGTAGTTGACACGCTCTGCGAGGGTCAATATCCGGTACAGGAGTCATTTAAACCGCGGGAGTTCAAATGTCCATCGAAATTCGAGTAGGCAGTAAAACAAATGCCTCTCAACCAAACCATCTAAGTGCAATTTATTATTTAAGAAACTAAGAAATTACGTAATGTGCTGGCATACCATTGAGACAAAAGTATAATCATTGGAATGTATCAAGAATATACGTCCATGTAACGTTAGTACGAAAGTTTCTTTAATCATTTAATTTAACAGTGCATGAAATTTTGGTTCTCCTGATGTTCCCTCCATAACTTTTTAGGTATATTATGTAAAGTCTTAAAAGTGTGTATCTTAATTTTCACTCTCGTTGTTGCTCAACTTTTCCACATTCTACTGCACTGATGTAACTAACTCCCTAGCCCATTCCATTTTAGCTTTGTATCTTCTTCTTCTTCTTCTTCTTCTTCTTCTTCTTCTTCTTCTTCTTCTTCTTCTTCTTCTTCTTCTTCTTCTTCTTCTTCTTCTTCTTCTTCTTCTTCTTCTTCTTCTTCTTCTTCTTCTTCTTCTTCTTCTTCTTCTTCTTCTTCTTCTTCTTCTTCTTCTTCTTCTTCTTCTTCTTCTTCTTCTTCTTCTTCTTCTTCATGGTTTGGGCTTTAGCCCGCTCCAGCTCCAAATTGTTGATACTATCTTTTCTTGGATCTTCCCGGTTTCCTTCTACCTTGTGGCTCATAATTAATAGCCATTTTAGGTATCCTTTTATTAGGCATTCTAAGTGCAGTTTCCAATTTTCTTTATGTTTCTTAATTATATTATTTGGCTCCTCCACTTTTAATTTTTCACGAATACTTACATTTGTCCTCCCATCTAGGTAACTTTGTAGATCTCTAAATATAATTTCTGCTTCTTGTATGTTTTGCAGTTGGTGGTTTGTATTAGTTCATGTTTCAGATCCATATGTACGTATTGCCATGCACCTATACTGTTTAATTATCGATTTTGGCAATGCTTTGTTGTTTAATGTGCGCATTAAGTGATGGAAATTAAACATTTCTCTATAGAGCGGCATATAGGCTAAGGTTTTTGATAGATAGAGACAACATGAAAATTTCAATGCCATGGCCGGGATTTGAACCACGGATCTCCTGGTTTCCGTCCAGTCGCTCTAACCCATTGAGCTACCATGACAAACGTGTCGTCATGACATTAAATTCTCCATTTGACTCATATATTTCCCCGGTAGATCACCACTTAACACACACACACACACACACACACACACACACACACTTCATTGATATAGAATATTTTGCACCCAAGAAAATTGAACGTTGATACCTTTTCCAGAATTTTATTTTCCAGTACTATCTTGGACAGTATTGTGTATGTACCGTTAAATGTCATTGTTTTTGTTTTGGCTGTTGATATATTCGTATTAAAATTCTGTACAATTTTGTTCAAAATCTTTTACAGTTAGTCTTCAGGTTTTGCCAGCAAGATCTGATCATCTGCAAATAAAATAGTTTTTTATATTTGTGTTCTCTAATCTAATTCCCCCTGTAGTCTTATTTATCCATAATCGTATTATTTCGTCCATTCAGATTTGTATGTAATTCTAATTAAAAGCGTGCTCTAGCATAGCTGTAAAAACTTTTCATGTAGTGGAGGCCGGGGCAAGTTGACGAGCCGAGCAAGATGACCAACGAGCTAGCTTAGGTACATATTACGAGATAGCACCATATTACGGATACTATAAGCGCTCCACTTTGCTAGGCACTAATAGCTTGTAGAGTAAAACCGCTGCTGCCATAATTTTCAAGACCTTCGCCATAAGATCTCGTGGTCTTACAGGTAAGATGTGTTATTCTTTGCTATTCATTACTATCTTGCCCCTAGAGCTATACAGTGTTTCTTTTTGTGTTTTAATGATTTTTTTGTGATTTTCATACCACATGATTCCTAAACTATTGCTTAAAGTGCATTAGTGAAAAAATTCAGAAGTCACAGGCAATGTGCAAACGTCTTGACAAACTCACATATGAAAGAAATGTTGGTTAAGAAAGAAGCGCTAAAGGTGGCACAAGAACAATTAAAATTACATAAACAAGAGGCTCAAATTCCAGAACAGGGGGTTGTTAAGAAAAAGAAATTTGATTCCTGTACAAAAAGGATGAAGCTCGGACTTTTGATACCCATGTCGTCAGTTCAAACTTCCAAAGAAAGTACAGTGTAGTGTCCTGTTTGTGATACGAACCTAGTTGATCCTCCATTAGAAGACCGGATACAGTGAGGCAAATGCCAGTCATAGTGAATTTTGTTAAGGAAAGCTACTGATTTTGAGTTGCACTAATTTATTATGATAATGTTCCTATTATTCAATTAAAATACTTAACAATGTATAAGTACAGTGTTATTCTTTCTAAGAATAATAATCATATATTCAAATTTTTATCAGAATTGTCATCTTGCCCCCATGAACAAAGTCGGTACCGGGGCAAGATAACATTTGTGCCTGCCTATTTAAAATGGGAAAATAATGAAATAGTGGCAAGATAACATTTGTGCCTGCCTATTTAAAAATGGGAAAATAATGATCATATAAAAACAAAAATATATCCAAATTGATATAACACAACAAAAGGTTGTTCTAGTGATACGTGAAAGGAAATCTAAATTACCTAAACAATTAATTAATTAAAATGGTTAAATGTTAACAGCGTCAACTTTCCCCGGTCTCCCCTATATGGCACTTATGTTGAAACCCGTTCTTGTTTTGTATAAGACCCCGCTCTTGAAAACTTATTCACTTTTTCTTTCTCATATCAATGCTTTTGTATTAGCTAATTTATTTATACTAAGTGGTTAAAGATTGTATAATACTGTGACGCTAGAGGTTATGACACAAATTTATCGGGAGGCTGGCGCTGGACAAATGGAGAGATAAAACATTTGTGGTGTGCTCTCGCTCCGCATAAAGATAAGAAGCGCTATTGATAGATAAGCAGAATCTTCTGGAAGTTCCCTCATCCTGCACCTAGAATATATAAGAATGTCCCGCGGAAATGAACAGCAGCTACGTAAATACGCGTTCTCGTGAGACACTGAAGAGTGAGTGAGCGAGCAAGTTTAGTGAGTGGCGCATCCAAAAGTACTATTTCTGAGCGAAATTATGGAAACTTCTTTGACGTACAGTAAATACTGCTACGAAAGATTAAGGAGGTGTTGTGTTCGATACCACAGAAGTTGATCCAACGGGTAGAGGAGGCTACGTCGTGCGTATTTCGTTAAACTTCGCAAAGAGAGTAAAATGACTGAACTATTAAACTGGATCATTTATATGCGGTATTCGTGGATTATACTAAAGTTTTCGACCTCCACAATAGAGGACTAGTAATACAAAATCTAGAATGAGTAATTGGAAAGAATGTTGTCTGACGATAATAATCTCAAACATCTTGCATGAGAACCAAGTGAAAAAAGATGACAGCATATCAGTATCGGACACGATGATACAGACAAACGGGGTACCACAAGGCCCCTAAGCCCCCTACTTTTTAAAATTGTGACTGCAGGTATAGCGGGATCAGTGCTAACGGAAAACACGCATCTCTCTGTACGAGGGTGGTCTGAAAAGTTTCCGACCTAATAAAGATACAAGACATTTCTTCAGAATTTTTTTATTATTTCTCAGCATAGTCTCCTTGTCACTCTATGCACTTCTCCCCAGTGATGCTCTCATCTCTGTAACCCGTCCAAATAGTATTCGGCGTTCTTCTCTGCAAAATAATTGTTCACGAAAGTGATTGTCTCTTCATTTGACGAAAATCTCTGTCCTCCGAGCGCAATTTCCAGATGAGGGAACAAAACAGAGTCACTTGGGGCTAGATCTGGTGAGTAAGGCGGATAGTCAAGCAGTTCAAATCATAATTCTGGATTTTCATCATTGCAACCGCTGAGGTGCGAAACGGTGGGTTGTCTAGGTGAAACAGGATCTTCTTGTTCTTAAAATGTGGCCGTTTTTCCGCAAGTTCTTCCTTCAGTTTGTCAAGTAATTATGGATAATATGCTCCTGTAATGCCTTTTCCTTTTTGAAGCTAATTTACTCAAATAACTCTATGACTATCCCAAAAAACTGTCGCCATCACTTTCCTAACCGAAAAAACAGCTATTTTGCTAACCGGTTTCTCCTTTGCAGTCCATTGTTCTTTTGGACTTCATTTTTTTCTGGCATTTACTGTATCCAAGTATCATCTACAGTAATTAATCGGGCGACAGAAATAGGATATATTGCGCCTAAACTGCGCCAACAGAGCGTTAGAAATGCTCATTCGAACACGTTCTTGGTCTAACGTGAGGAAACGCGGCACCCAACGCGCGGACAGCTATCTCATATCTAAATGTTGATTTAATATATGACAAACACGTTCTTTTGACATATTCATGGCCCCTACTATCTCTCTCACTTTAATTTGGTGGTCGTTTAGCACCATTTGGTGAACTTTGGCGATGTTTTCGTCGGTCGTTGCAGGTTTTGGACGTCTCGAACGTTTATCTTCTCCCAAGCTCTTACGGCCACGTTTAAATTCTGCTGCCCAGAATTTCACTGTGTTAAGTGATGGTGCAGGGTCCCCTACACAGAATCCAACTCATCTTTGATTTGCGTGGGCGTATTGCGTTTCAAAAACAAATATTTATGACAGCGCGTTACTTGATTTCGTTCAGTTTCATAAAAAGCACTCACATCAAATCACTCAAACGACTGTTACATAACAGCTGAGCGTCCAAATGACTGAAATTTTGGTGAGTAACTGTCAACAGATGCACAACGAAATTCACTAGCTTTTATTTACGAGTGCTGCCATCTTCATGTTGAGGTCGGAAAATTTTCAGACCACCCTCGTATATGCGGATGATATGATGATCACAGCAACGTCCAGATAAGATGTACAAGATGCTTTGAACAATCTAACTATATGGACTCAAGATAGTCAACTAGAAATAAATCTTATTTATAATAACCCTATAATGGACCTAAAATAAAGCCAGATATGAAAATTAAGACAATTGGAGGGCGTACCACGAAGGACACTCTCTATCTCGAAAACATACCAATAAGGGTCAAAAAACAGCTTCAAATACTTAGGGATAATCCTACAACCAACAGTAGGCACATTCACCTTACTTTTTTCTAAAATTAAAAAGTAATCACATCTATGAGAGCAATGTAAGATATTCAAAAGATATGACAACTTTGAATAGACACGACAATCTCTCTCTGCACAGCAAAAATCACTCCGAAAGAATCTGAAAGCAGTCTTTCTGAAAAGAATCCTATTTGTCTCGAAATACTCACTGTCATGACTCGCATATAAACTAACAAGAGAGGCATTATACTTAAAAAACCTACGAAGTGGTAGTGCTGCCATGTACACTGTCTATCAAAGTGTGATACAAGAACTTCAGGAAAAGAAGAATCAAATATGGAGCGATTTCTACAGTACCAACGCCACGATGACAAACGAATGGAGGAGAGCATCATACGAACTCTGTCACACAGTAATTCTCTTCGTCACTTACGGGTTTTACCACAATATTTGTAAAACAAAAATCATCCGTCAACTTGATGTGCATTTGTGCATTGTGTGAAAAGGTGTGCGACAGATATGCATATCGGCGTCCCAGAGGAATTAACTCAATAAAGGAGTTTTGTAACCAATGCCTCAACTATTTTACACATTGTGTGACATTTTTTATACTATTAATACAGTGATGAGGTTATTGTAATTATTTCAGCATCGCATAGAAGTATGATTTTAGCACCTTCATAAAAATACCTTCTTTGATTTTGTATATAATTCTGTTAATGATAATATCGGAAATAGCTTATGCAGGTCTTATTCAACAGACTGTTTCCCAATCCTTTTTTTCCACATTTTAGGAATCCTCAATTAGGTACATCATCGTATGAAAAAAGTATTTTATGTGATTTTTCCTAGTTTCAGTTCGTTTTAATTTTAACACAGAACTTAAATTTTAGTTTATGCTACGAGAACTTGAGAACTGCATAATGTTCCAAAGTATCTGGGAATGTAATGATAAACTATACCCAGTTTGGAGAACTCGGGTTTGTGGTTTTCTCTAAAGCGACTTGTGTGGTTACACAGCGATGCGGAGTTGCATTCTAGGGCGCTGCAGAAGTGTGACCAGATAACAAATGATTTTAATTTTACTTGACGTGCGAAGCGTCTCTCGTATTCCCGGTTGCTTCAAGAAAGTAAGGAGGTCATGCTGGGTCTATTTCAGCTGCACTATAACTTCATATACACGCCCTCTTGGAAACCTGTGCAGCAGGGTAATGAAAGTGAGTACTATGGAAATTAAGTGCGAGATTTAGTTGCTAAACTGC
The DNA here is from genome assembly GCA_030765055.1 of Mantis religiosa. Lineage (NCBI taxonomy): Eukaryota > Metazoa > Arthropoda > Insecta > Mantodea > Mantidae > Mantis > Mantis religiosa. Next base: position 80,070,925 of record CM060949.1, read on the forward strand.
ATAACACGTTACAGCGCACAAATGCAGGCTACAGGAATTCTCAGAGGCGTGAAGCAATATATATCTTTCGTCTTCCTCTACGGCTCTTATTTTTTGTTTTGTTTCCTTTACTCCTTGTCCTGGTGTGCTTCTTGTATTTGATTCCCCTTTCTTACGCCTCCCTTTACCATCGTATAATACTATTTCGGTTTTATGGTTCTGTTTCTTGCATGCCTCTTTCTATACTTTTTGTATACTTTCCCCGTTTGTAACTTATTAAAATTACCGTCGTTGTAATCGCTATTGTTTTTCTACCTTTATTTTTCTTGGACTTGGTGTTACGCCAAAACGTGCTATTCATAAAGCGATTTAATTATACAGAAGTTGCTCTGCTGCATAACTAAATAAGCATTAATTTAAATTTTAAAATACACGGAGTTTGAAATAATAATCCATTAAAAACGAAAAGGAGAAAATGTGCATTTTAAGAAAATTGTATTTTGTTGCAAAGTATTCTGTACAAGATAATTGGATATTCCAACCAACAATTAGATACGGAGCTGAATAAAATTACATTTATTTTCCGTTTTTGAGAATGTGCGTATGTGTGTGCGTGAAAGGTGGAAAAAGGGAGATGTGTAACTCCAGAACAAAATGGCTCATAGATATAATAATTGATATTCAGCTTAAGTGTTTTTCAAAGATTCGAAGCTAGGAATTTCGGGAACTTACTTCCACCCTTAGTACCTACTCTTTACCTTGAACACTTTTTGTTATTTTTGTTTACCAAGATGACGTTAACAATATACATTAAAATTCTATAACATATTTATGAGAAAATGTGCAGGTATCTTAAACTTTATCGGAATGAGCTTTGAATGGTTTTCATCCTGGATAAATTTTATACAGGTTTGTATAACTGGTAAGAGACGAGATTTAAAAACAATAGAACTGTTCAATATCCTCAAATGTCAGGAGTTGTATTTAAAGCTTTTTCTAGTATCCTAGATTTTCAAACTAAAAGTTCAAACTACCTCTTGTTGTACTAACATCTCTTTTATCTATTATTTTGTGATAGTTTTTTATTTTATTTAAGACTTTCAGAAATATAGTATGGGGACTATCGTCACTTAGTGAAACTTAGTTTAATTTCTCTTCCAGTGATTTTAGAGTCCTAATTGTAGCACATATAAATTTAATTAATTTTCTTTAAACGATAAATATCACAGCTGAACAGTTGACAATATTCACCTATTCTGATCGTTTATGTCAAACACATTATGGATTAAATGTTCTAGTTACAATCTATTAGTTTGAGTTTTCAAATTTACTTTTACAGAAGCGCTAAAATCTCTGTTCTTTTGTGACTAGTGAGCATGTAAACGCTGGAATTCTAAGAACAGTATACAGTGGCAACATTTTAAAGATCTATAGCTTGATTAATATTAAATTATTCTTAAAATATTAAAAGATTATTTCGTTATGAAATAGTTTTGGATACCTAGAACAAAATTAAATACATGTATATGGATGTTCAACAAAAATGTGTGGAATTTCTGGTAATCATAATATAGAGAAAGTAGCTCAAGATATAAATTTGGGTTAAAATGGCCGTTAAATAGGAGTAGAAAGTATTGATACTATGTAGGAAAAATCAAGAACAGCTAGTCAATTGAAATAAAGCGTTATAAACAAATAATTAGAATAGATGTATGACATTTCTCAGAAGAAGAAAAGGCATAGTTTATTTTATACGCTACACATTTTCATGTGTGGACATATTTGCCCTTTTCTGCCGCCTTAGGCAATTTTGCGTATGACCTAACAATGGAAATCCTAAATTAAGCAAACGTTAACAATAATCTCAGGCTCCACATCTTTGAAGGAAGCAAGCGGATAACTTTCATCACAAACAATCCTTTATATCCAGTAATTATCACAAGCGCGTCCTTTCATAAAATTGGCTGAACAATTTTAACTAAGTTTACATATTTGAAATATTATGTATTTTAACTAAGTTTACATATTTGAAATATTATGATGAGAAGATACATATATGGAATTTCTTAAATACCCATCATTCTTTCTGTGGCATTACCGGTCTTCCCAGTTTGAAATTCATGATAGTATATCAAATAATAATCTCTTAATTTGACATATTAAGCTTCTTTGGGGAAAACCGATTTCTATACAAAGTGAATATTGCTTGTAAACACTTGAATGTTTTCTAACATTTTGTGTAATCGACTGCCAAATAACTGTTCTGAATAGTTTCAAGAGAAAGCCTTACCTTTTATAAAATTTAATGAATGGAATTTACATAGAATACACAAAGTGACGTACACATGTGTCTGTAAACAGCTAAAGGGCATGTGGATGCTCTTGAAAATATTAAAAATTTAGTCCAATTAATCTGTAGAGTTCTTTGCATGTTCCACTAAAATAAATTGCAACAATCTCGACAACTTTACAGATGGAAAAACATGTATGAAATTAACAGGTAATTCCTTACAGCCAGCATATAAGCGGAAGTATGAAGCTAGAAATGCCAACAACCATATTTCTAAACACCCTTCAAGTGACATTCAGAAATTAACAACAAATAAGAGTTGTTGAAAGTTGAGTTATACAAAGAAGAGAGCAGTGTAAATAATTTTAAAGCGATAAAGGCTTATTTATTTATTCACTTACTTCTTTACTTATTTGTTTGTTTGTTTATTTGTTTATTTATTTGTTAATTTGTTGATTGATTGATTGATTCATTCATTTCATTCATTTCATTTATTTAATTATTCTTTCTGGCATGGTAGAAAGGTTAATAATCTTCATTCAGTGCTGGCAACCTAAAATACTTAGCAGTTTGTCAATTTTTATTGCACATATATGCATGAATTAAGATCATCTTAGCTTCCCATACATCTGCTATGCAATATGTACTGCAATCGTATTTGAGAGCTGAATGTTGCCTTTTTAATCTTATCTTCTAGATTTTTAATACTTGTCAAGATTTACATCAGGAATTAACTACGAGTTGTAGGCTATTGCTTCCTGTAAGATAACCAGGTGTGTATGTCATCGCCAGTTCGTCACCAATTTGGTGATCTTGTTACTTGAACTAGGAAACAACTGTTACGTACTTTTATTTCCTCTATAATTAATTCTGTTATTCAGTGTACAGTACACATACGTTAAAGACACTTAAAATGAAATATATATGATTTGGTCTATGTGACCTCCTTTTCTTATAGCCAAAGGTAGGACAATTATTCTGCTATATGTTCACCTTGCAATAAGAGTCCAAGATTAATTCTAATTTTTCACATATCAATATAAGAAAAGGACAGTAAAAATTATCTTTTGTTAAACTTTCCTGACCTTGTTACACACTCTTCAACAAAATATCTGCTTCACTCAAACAAACATTTTTGAAAATGATTTTGTTGATCTTTACTGAAGATACAATGGGAATAGACGAATGTAGAACATTTAAGAAATAGTGAAATATTCAAGTACTTATCGCTGTGTAATGGCTTTGAAATTATATTCTCTTTACTTGTCTAGGACGAGAGAAAGTGGGAGAGAAAGGAAGGAGAAACAAATGACTTCCCATGATAGAACGCTTTTAAAAATTCAGACTAAAAACAATGAATATCTTGGAAACATTTTACTTCACAAAAGAATATATTTAAAATAATTCGTATGCTTTATAATATATAGACACTTTATCGTGCGGGTAAGATTTTGTCTGTTATAGTTTACCATTTACGTAAAACGAAGAAGACATCAAAAGATATTACAAGAAATTATGGTTATGCGTTTCATATGTCATAAATATATCTTAAATATGGTGTCTTTTATTTGCATGAATATCTTTTAAAATATACATTTTTTCGAAATATCCTCCATGTAACGAACGGGTAGTTGGGCTGAAGGACTTCCTAGGAAATCTACGTCACGCACCTTGTTATTTATCCAATTATTTGTTTTGGAGCTATGTTGTCCATAGACACACAAACACACACAAAAACCTCGGATCTTGTTTTTCTGAAAATGCTATATTTACATTCAGTGAATCTCCAAACGTGTTATTTCCTTGAGATTATCATTTCGAAATAGTGAGTGAAATGCAATATCATCTCTACCAACTACAAACCTGCCACAGAAAGTAAAAATGTACCACAGATGTCACCTATAAAGATTAAAATTTCAGATTTTTTTTTTTTTACCGTGGAGGGGGAAAAGCCTGTTACAGGCGACGGCCCACGTGTAATGGCCGACAGTGTGCCCTGAGGGGGCCAGGCATACTCACATACTCACTAAAAAAAACCCTCCCCGTGTTAGTTTCGTGCATCTTGTATTTGTTTACGCCCCCGTTGGGGAGAGGACCCGTCCCCTTCAGCTGCCGTGGTGCGGGCGCTGCGGAACCCTAGCACTAGTGGTAACTCTGACGTTACGAGAGGAACCTCGGGCCGAACATTCAAGCCCCTCCCTGATAGTTAGTTGTACGGATTGGGTTGGACTCGATGGGGCAGTGGTTCCCGATACCCGTGGAAGATCGGGTACGTCTCCGGACGGGGTTGAGGAAAGCCATTAATATCCCCGCGTACTAGCCAGCATACCTAGTAGAAGGTGTGCTAGATCACCAGGCGGCCCCACTGATGTCATATCGGTAGCCTTCCCATGTTGGAGTTGGCACGCGTAAGTGGCGTATCCACTTCCATCCCGTCTTGAGTCCACAGGACCAGATGTGGGGGCTTGTTAGTCTCTAGGTTTTGCCCTAGGGAAAGAGCGCAGGAGGAGCCGGGCGCCCTTTTGGGACAGCTTGGTAACTCCCTGGTAGAAGGAGGGCCGGGTCCTTGGTTCTACGGGTCCAGGACTAATGGGACTAGAACTTATGCACTTAACTATATTTGTTTACATGCATTTATGATCATGCTTCTTAGTCGGGTCCCTCATAGCAGCCCGATTAGTATGTGGAAGCTACTAAGCTGGCATGCGTTGCATGCGAGCGCGTCAACGTTGCATCTTGGTGGTGACCATGAAACCTGGGCACCACCAAGTGGTAATCATGCGTAAATAAGTAGTAAACCAGCTCAGGCCAGGTTGACATGTTAGTCAACATGTTTGTTATGCTTACTATTCGTTCTACTATATGTGCTATTTATGCATAACTGTATTGTAATACTAGAGCTCAGGCCTGGGTAACTTGTTAGTCAGGTATTAGAAATGCTATGTTTACTGTCTACCCTAATTATATGTTATAATTTCCTAGGCTTGTCAATTGTTGATATGAGTATGCTACTGCAAACAATGTTTTTGGTCGTCCTCTGTTCCGGCGTGGCCGTTCGTCATTGTCGTGGTCCTTGCGCTATGTCGTCGGAGTGTCCTACTCCATATGCAGTCGCCCGCTGTCGCTGCGCTTGTAGGACACTGGTGGGAGGCCCTCGAACTCCCGGGCTCCCTTGACTGTTCTCAAGGACTTGGTGGGCTCGGTGCAACCAGCGTTCTGAAAAAAGTCAGTACAAGAAAAAGATTAGTGATAGGATTGTTGGGAGTAACAGCCTAACTATAATTATCTCTTCAGCAATTGTTGGAGCAATTGGGGGTATTAATCAAATTTCTTTACGTAAAATTCTGTGTCAGTCATCTTTGATTAGGTTGTCTAGGAAGTTCTGTACGTCGTTGTCATGTTGTGTGAGCGTTCTCTCAAATAGCGATAGTGGTCGTGCATGTATGTTTATTTCTGTTGTGTAGTTTCCAGAGCGTGTTATTAGAGGGTTGTGGTGTTTCTCTAGATTTTTATAAGTGCCGTAAGCTAATTTCTTAATGAATTCTTCTACTGTGTGCATTTTTAGTTCGTTGTGTAGTAAGTCAGCTGGTGCTGTGTGAGGTACTATCGCTATCATTCGTAATATTTTGTTTTGGAATGTTTGTAATTGTAGTATGTATGTTTTGGCGGCATACCCCCGCACCGGAGTTGTGGGTCTTATAAGTGTTTTGTATAGGGTAAGTCCTAAGTTCAGTTTATTTGCGAGTTTATGTTTATGAGGGAGTAGAACTAGTCTAATTGGGCATTTGCTTTTCCCCTGATTTGGAGGACTTTTTCTGATTTTGCTGATGTTAGCCAAATAAACCTGTAGTGAATACCTGGTAGAAAATGTGCTTGTTTTCATATTGATGCTCAATAAAATGCATTTGAAGAAAGGATTGCCCATTTTTGATTGTTTCTTCTTCTTCACTTCATGGATTAGGCTCTCGCCTGTTGCGTCTTCACAGTGTCTCCTTCCATCTTTTCCTCGGCCTCCCTACGTCCCTCTTTCCTTTAGGACTATATTGGAAAACTACTTTTCGCTGTCTTGTATCATCCATTCTTCCAACATGGTCAAACAATATTCTTCTTACCTATCCATTCTTGAGGTGATAGCTTTCACTTGTAATTCATTTCTTATATTTTCATTTCTTCTCGAGAATCTCATTTCGCAACTCTGTAATCTGCTTATGGTTCTTTGTGTAGGTATCCAGTTTTCACATTCATAAAGTAACGTTGGGACCGCCATGGTGTTATAAAATTTTATTCTTGTTTCATATCTTGTTTTATTCTTTAGGATTTTGCGAATTGTTCCACAAATTGTTTGAAATCTCATTATTTCGGAGCTTTATCTTTCTCATTGCTGATTTCACACCCTAAATAATGGAAGGAGGATACTTGTTCCAATACTTCGTCATTAACGACTATTTTCGACCTTCTTGGTATTTTTCCCCAGTTTGCCATTATTTTTTACTTTCTATTGATATTTCAATATTAAAGCTTTTGCATATTTGGTTAAGGTGGTGTATTGAACGCTGTAGATCATCTTCTGTTTCCTGTATAATTACTACGTCAGCTGCATATAATAACATATTTAAAATATTTCCTAGGGCTACTTTTATGCCTGCGTCAATTGTTTCTCCAATTCAATAGAAGTGTTAAAAGTTATTGGTGGTATACATATATGGCATGTTAACGAAGATGATGCACATAAATGAATTAATATTTTCGTTTTATCCTAAAATAAAATATTGATAGATACTCTACTCATAGGATTTTGACTCACGTCGCGCACTTGTAATAAAAACATGGTTATAACAACTGTAATTATTCGAATACAATTGGTATGATAATTGTTTAATACTATTAAACCAAATATAAAAAATATGTGTTGGGCTCACAGGATTTTTTAAAACTCAGTTATACTCTTTGTATAAGGTATTCGTATAGATGCTTATTCCTCTGAAAATCCAGATAAACATTTGTAAATATTATTTTATTCCTAATTTTCTTATGGCTGCAGGAGGAATATTAGAATGAAATAGCCTCTTTAAGCGACAGCCAAATCATTTAAGACATGCCCTTAAAATTCTGTTCTGTTTACTTAGACAAGAGATAAAAAAGAATGACTTCGCAGTTGATTAAAGACGTAGGTATCGAAACATTCAAAGAAATAATTAAGTATGACTATACAATGGCGCAATTCACTCAATGTTTCATATAAATTTGTGTTAAGGAGTATTACTTTATCTATTATCAACCTCTTATGGCTTAACAGTTATACAAACGTCATCCTAAATGAAAACACTTCTGAGGAAATTAGAAAGTTCAGGATATACCCACGTTTCATTTAGGCATGAAAGTGCTTTAAACTTGGTATTTTAATCGGAATAAAATTAAAGGAGAATGCACCATGTAACTGGCAATGCACAGGAACTTCAAAGCGTGTGTTTCCATTGAATTCTGTAAATCGAATTTTGGGTGGGATGCAATAATTCCGTTACCTACACTAAAGACGCGGTAGAGAAAATAAAAGTGAAGTTAGAAAAGCCTCTGAGTAACGACTGATATAAGCCATTCCTGAAATCGTAACTTTGAATTCCTCTAACATTACATCCAAATCATATTTAAAGCATACGTGTCCTTCTAAAGCATATGTCACCGCCAACGCAGTCATGATGATTGTCCGCTGTCAGATTTGATGTTGAGACCTAATTGGTTGAATGACTACGATGGCAATTTCGACTTTAGATTGCTTCATTAAACAGTAACAGTTTCGCTGAAAACGCAATCGAGAACGGCTTCAAAAACAAAGTAATTATAGTAAAGTATGATATTTATATAATTTCACGGTAGCATCTCTAAAATATAAATTAAGGATCGAAGAGCCAAACTGAGTGTTAACGTCAAGTATTTTGCAAGCCTCAAATAAGATCGAACTATGCTTTTCTTTGATTAGTTTTCAGCCATAAAATGCTAAAAGGGGCGAGTCATAACATACACAGACAAAGATGAATATTTATATTTTATTTGTCCATCTAGATTATATCTTCGGAGTAAAATTCTGAAATTCCAAACCTCTGTTATTCAACTATTTTTTCTTCCATAATCATGATTTGTGATTTGAATTTGACTATCATCTACACTGGAATTATCTATATAGTTTGAAGTATCAGCCATTTTGTCTATATATTTTCACAAAATTACAATTTACAACAGCCAAAACTGAGCAAACAATGGGAATTAAATGTGAAAGGAACTGTGGAGTAATAATTAATTTATAGTCACTAACTCGTAAAATTAATTTTTGCTCTCGTGAGCAAAACACTAATTCACATACTAAAAGTTTATCCCAATCAATAAAATTGTTGATTTTATAGAATATACGCAAAATCACTTATGAAAAATGAAATAAAATAAAACACGCATTGGTGGGTGGAGGGGTACATTAGATGTAGCACAGTGCAATAATTCTCGAAATGGGTAAGAATTGTCATCCTGCATCATACTACTATTCAAAGACTATACCTGCATTGTTGTGTGGTAAATTTTATTTGGAAGAAAAGGTTGATGTTCTCCAAAGTTGGGTCACATTGGATGATGAATGAAATAGATGAAACGATGCTCCAATGAGCCCAGGGTCATAGAACTTAGTTACGACGTTCATTTTTCCGGACAAGGCAAAATCCCAGAAAAGATATTATCCGATAACTCATGCTGTTCTAGATTTGAACTTGAGACCTCTTGAACGTGAGGTAGATATGCTACATTTGTACCTACTCTACAAATCAAAGATGGGCTGTTTATACGTGTGTAAACATTTCTCAACTGCCAAGAACGAAGGCTCTATTTGTCCCAAGTGTTTTGGGGTGATATGTAAAAAATGGGAGAAAAGTGTTGATACGCCTTTTTATTGTGCTCGTCCACATCTCCCCCAATTGAAATTACATTTATACTTCTTCCCTATTAGATCCCTAACTTTGATACTTCACCACTTTGATCCTGTATTCCTCATTTTCTGGCTCCTCATTGTCAGGTGCATAGAAAATAAAACTGCAGTCGCCGAAATTCTAGCCACAAACATTACCAAACTCGGTTATCCTTATTTTATGTATGGCTATCTGTGCACTTTCACTTTTACATATTCGAATTGTAATGTTTCTTGCAAGCTTACGTGGCTCGAAACAGCTGTGACTTTAATTCTCATTCAATGTAATCCTTTTTCTGACACTGCTGCATTTTCATACTAGCTTTCCATTGTGACTGGAGACAATGGAAGCTACTCAATGCATTTTTAGCAACCCACAATGACTGGAGACGCTGAGAAAAGCTGTCTATCGAAGGGTAAAATCTATTCAATAATGGCTTTACACCCCCTCAAAGAGAGGGAATTGGCGAACCTGATATCCCTGTTTCAGTGAATCGCACTGAAACAAACGATTTTTACGGCCCATACAAAACCTAAACGCTTCTGTGTATATACGTCTTTAGTATAGAAGTTTAGTATAGTATTTGTTAGCTAACACGTGGAGTGGTAATAGTGAACTGACCATACGGACTGGCCATTTTCATGGCGTTGTTATATTCCATAGTTTAAGCTTATTAAATATTGGCATTTGCGAAATTCTAGCTATTCTCCGTACCTCTCTTGTATTTGAGGCCTTGGTATTCGTCCTACATGTAGGATTTTAATTTCTGGACATCTAAGTAATTTCAGCATATGATGATTTGGTTGATCATGTGTTCACGCTTTCATTGGTATTACAAATTTAAGCATAAAGAATTTTTACATTTGGGAATAAATATATTGCTTTGTAAGATAAATTGTTCAGCATATAAAAGTGAAATATTTGCATAGCAATGTGCAGGCATTCAGCTGGTATTATCATGTAAACCAACTATTGTTTACAAAACACTTGTAACAAAGTTTAATCTAAGCCAGTTACGGAGTTTCAGTTATATAGTTTCTCTAATTCCAAGCCGCGTTACTAGTAAACGGAGAAGGTACCGACTATCTTCCTACTAATTGGAATTCTACCCAAAATTTCGACAGCGACATTTCACGGGAAATCATTATTTAGACCCCCTGAATACATATTTCAGTTTTCGAACGAGTCAAAGCTCGGTTTTCGAACTTCGGTACTTCAAAAAGAAAGAAAAAAGAAAGATGTAAAAGAATATACGTAGGTAGGCATAGGATACCATGGGTTAAAACTTGGCACAGAACGATGGTTTATATGTATGCTTGTCAGAATTACTGACAAGGAAAAGAACTGCGGGGCGAAATTGCAATGACATTGATATAATATTGGCAATTAACTGCGTTGTTAACAAATGAAATACTTTAAGTAGGCAGATAGAGTACAATGGATTCTGATCCCTTCAGCGCGTGGTGTGAGCGCTGCGGACCCATAGCATTAATGTACTTCTGGCGTTGCAAGGAAGAAGGCACATCAGGCCATACATTTGAGCCCCTACCTAAAGGAAAGTGTTAGGATTGGGTTGGTCTCGTCGGATCAGTGGTTCCCGATATCCCGTAGGGGAGGGGATCCGTCCCCTTCAGCTGCTGTGTTACGAGCGCTGCGGACACTTAGCACTCGTGGTACCTCTCACGTTACTAGAAGAACCTGGGGCCGAACATTCGAGCCCCTCCATGATTGGGAGTTGTTCGGATTGGGTTGGACTCGAGGGGGCATGTGTTCTCGTTACCCGCAGGAAATTGGGTACCTGTGGGCAGGCTTAAGCCGCCCGGAGGGTGCAGACAGTTACTTAAAAGGTTCCGGGTACTAGGCTGCAGAGCTAGTAGAAGGTGTGCTAGATCACCAAGCGGCCGCACCGAGGTTTTCGGTAGTCTGCCCTGTGGGGTTGACGCACGTAAATGGCTTATCCACTTCCATCCCGTCTTGATGTTGTCGATGGGGGGGGGCGGCTTTTTAGACTCCAGGTATTGCCCCAAGGAAAGACCTCCGGAGTTTTCCATCGCTCTCGGGCTGATAGAGGCCGGATTCTTTGGACTTTCGGGTAGACTTTGCGACAACAGTGGTTCCCGATACCAATGGGTGTTGGGTAATTGTGGCTGACACATCGACGAAGTGGGGTTGGGAGACGTCTCAAAATTGTTGGTACTAACCTGGATACCAGTAGCATGGTGTGATAGATCAATGGCGACACGACCAAGCTTATCAGTAGTCTTCCCAGATGGGTTACGCGAGTAAATGCAAAATATGGTCATTTCGTCCTCCAGGAAAGTCCCATGGAGTTTCTTCGTAAACTCTCTGAAACTTGAGGGGGAGTTTCGTACTACCGAATAGCCTCATTAACAAGTCAGGTCATTGTAGGTCTAGAGTGAGATGTGTAGAGGGGTCCCTAACATTTTCCACTAGATTTCAGTCGCCAGTTTAGGGGTTTCGACATCGCACCCATTTGAAAATAGGCAATCCCAGCGTCGCTTCTATGCCGGAACAGCAAAAGCATAGTGCACATTTCACTACGTTTCAGTACCTCTTGCCCTTCGATGACACTTCCGAGTCTAGGAATTGTATTAAATAATGATAAAATTCGCTTAGTGATCAAGAAAAGCCGCTTTTAGGGATCATCTCCGGAACCTTCCTAATGCGACCCCATAAAGTTATACCCTGAGCTACTCCACTCATTTGAATTTAGTAGTGTTTCACTACATCATTTTTATGCTGGTTTTGTATTTAATGCCAGTATCGTCAATAGCCAATCTTCATTTTTGGTTTAGTTTTACCTTATAGAATTATTTTGCTTATGGATATTTTTTCTGACTTTTGATCGACAACCTTCGTCGGTAAACAACGATATGTAACGCCGCTTGTTGATTTGCACTTGAACATGACGCTGCAGCATCGATTTCTTGCTACCGCAGCCCTCAGGTTTCTGCCATGTGACTGTCACCAATTTGATTACCTCGCGGTTTGTGCTTTCAACATGTGTACTTCCAGTTAACCGAGAGTATATTAGTTTTATTTTGTCATCATAAGGTACCGAGCCATGTAATTACATTACAGGGAAAACCGAGGCGTTTGTCGCTTCGCATAAATGTACGATTCGGATTAAGCAAGGTAATAGGTACCAGCTGTGTGACACGGTGCCTGCTAAATGTCTCAAACTTATTGAATTTTCTACAGTATTTCGAGAAAAAATTACTTTATAGATCCAATACAATTACGCTTTAAGAGACTGTAACACGGAAAAAGCAGTTATTTTTAGGGGGACGATGTGTGAAAATTGGGGGATAGTAGACACAAACTCTAATTTAAGTTTCTAAACCCAAGTCTGATGTTTTCGTGTAACTTTTTATGCTTTTAGTATATTTTTACAATATTTAATGTCAATCACAGTATAAATTTGCATTTTGAGCAAAAGTGTATATACATAAACAAACTTTAAGCCAGTTAATATTAGCTCGTTTTCCCGGGGTTTAATTTCAGCCTTTATAATGTTCCTTGCGATAGATGTTCAACATTATCAGAACAAAACTTACAAAATGATTCTCTCAATACATGCAAAGTAAATATTTGCTATGTATAATTAGTGTGAGGCAAATGTTTTATGGCACTAAACTCCCTCAAGTTGGATAAGAGCATTCTTCCTTTCTTTTCTTATTAAAATGCTTTAAAAGTGTACTTCTAGCAAACTTACATTTTAGCATTAAAAATCTAGGAATACCATATGTTCCAGACTTTGTAACCGCACCTTACAGTGATAAAAATTGATATAAATACTTCAAAAGGATCAGTAAATAACTGAGGGTTTTGGGAAATTTACCGATCGGTACTCCTGAAACAATAAATTATTGAAGAACAGGTTTTCCTGTTATGTACTACCAATATCAGCCTCATTTGAATACAGCTGATCTATCCGTGGACAATCCACACAAAAACAAGAAACAGGGCTAATTATGTTGCCAAAACATACGTTTTTATTCACCTTTGAAACGGAAGTTACACATGCCCGCCTCGGTAGCGTAGATGGTAGCATGCCTGCCTCACATTCAAGAGGTCCCGAGTTCGAATCACGGTCAGGGTGAGTTACCTGGATAAGGTTCTTTCCGGGGTTTTCCCTTATCCTTCAAGACGAATGTCAGGTAACTCTAAGCTCCATAGACCCTGGACTCATTTGAGCATCATTTCATCCATTTCATTCACCGTCTGATATAACTTAGAGCTGGAGGACGTAAATTTAAAAAAAAAAAAAAAAAAAAAAAACAGAAAAACACATTATAACTTGCTAAATTCCATTTCATTTTCCTTCCTAATTTTCATAATTAGTGTTTGTAGCCTTATTCCAGATACTTGTAACCGAGTGCCAAAAGTAATGACTTTCTTATTCAATATATTTAATAGAACTCTTAATTGCCTTCGCTACAGTGGTTTAACTAATGTCTTATTCCTCAACATGGAACTTCGAAAGTTACTTTTGATTCATGATAAAACAGTAACTATTACTTCCTACATTATGCATTACTTTTACAGTGTGACCCATATAAACCTGGACCATTTCAATAGGGCATAATTTCCCTTTGAAAGTTCGTAGAACGTAAAAAATTGTTTTAATGATCTCAGTGGCTCTGTGATAATAGACAGCACTGACAATTGACAGTTAGTCAATTGTCAGTCAATTAAGACTGTCAGTCTTAAAAGTGCAGTCATAACAGCAACATACAGTACCTACTACGAGAACATGTTTACATTTTAAAAACATATTGGAAGACAACTTCCTTGGTAACAACACAACGAAAATTTCGAAGAGAATTTAATATACCTGATGTTCCGACAAAGGCAACAATTTTATCGCTCGTAAGAAAGCTGGAGACAACTGATATACTCATTACTGAGAATGGAAAACATAGACAGCCATTAAATGCAGAGACTGTTCGCAGAAGACTGTTGAATTCTCCAAAACAAATCGTTGCGTGTATTGAGCCAGGAATAAGGGTATTCATATGGAACATGTCAAAGAGCGGCGGCCCACCTCGGTAGCATAGATGGTAGCGTGTCTGCCTCACGTTCAAAAGGTCCCGAGCTTGAATCTCGGTCAGGGTGAGTTACCTGGATAAGGGTTTCTCGGGGTTTTCCCTATCCTTGAAGACAAATGTTGGGTATCTCTAAGCTACATTTGAGCATCATTTCACCCATTTCATTCACCGTCCGATATGACTTAACGTTGCAGGACTAAATTGCAACAAAAGCAACAAAAAGAGCTGCGAAGAAATCGAGATTACGACCTTACAGAGTGCATATGTTTCAGAAACTGAAAGAAGCCGATTATGATAAACGAATCAGTTATTGTCGATGGTTTCACGGTACTCTTATTCCACGTTCTCTCCATAACGTGGTTTACAGATGAGGCATGGTTTCATCTGTCAGGCTACATAAACACACAAAACATCAGACATTGGGCTGCTGTAAACCGCCAAGTGATCCACGAAACCCCACTGCATGATTAAAAAGTTGGAGTATGGTGGGTGGTGTCTGCTTCCAGGATCCTTGGACCCATTTTCTTTGATACGACTGTAGACACTGAAGTTATATGGGTATCTTCAATACATTTGTGGAGCAACTGTATTAAATCGAATTGAGAGAAGGTTATTTCCAGAGAGATGGGACAACGTGCCATATATCTAATGACACCAAGAACTTGTAACCAGTTTCTTTGGTAATCTAATAATCTCAAAAGTTCTGTGGCCCCCCCCCAAGTACCCTGAACTAACCTCACCGATTTTTTGTTGGATTGTCTAAAAATAGAGTGTGCCAGAATAGGCCACAGAGAATTGATGCTCATAAGGAATCCATTTGAACCGAAATAAGTAACATTGGCGAGGATACTCTCCGTAAAACTTCAGAGAATATGGTGGAAACATGTATAAATGGTGGTGGAGGACACTTCCAACATTTTCTCTGAGTTGTAAATAGTTTAATGTAATCTCCCAATTGTGTACTATGTTCTCCCAAAGTTGTACGAGTGTCCTATCATTGGTTCAAGAATTATGGCCTATTGAAATGGTTCAGGTTTATATGGATCGCACTGTATTATATGGAAATTATATATTACAAGCATTCTGGCATCGATCTATGAAAACATTCTTTATACTTCTATAGGTACATTGTACATGTAAGGACAATACGTTTACATTTCATTTTCATGATGTGACGTAAATCCTATTAATGGGAACGAGATATACGGGATGAGTAAAAAGTATGGAGTATGGAAGAATGCTTGTAACTTTCTTGTGAAGTGATATTTTTTTATAAAAGCTGTCATATTACTGTAATTGAGAATCGGGCGTGACTTTCTTTCAGTGGCAACATATGTTTTTAACATTTTTTTTTTTTGGTCCTCAGGTCTCGGAACGTACAGGTAGAAGCCCTTTTCAATTGAAATTTAAACTGATTACTAAATATTACAGCACATGGAATTTAAGCCAAGAAAACATATTCATAACAAAATTAGTGGTGCTGTGTTGTAACACATTCACTTGAAAAGGTGCACAAAAGGCCTCAATTTTCTGTCAAACAATACCAAAGTCTGTCTTTTAAATTATTTAATGTTTCGAGCAACACTGTTCGCCTGATCAGCTGCATCTCTTGCCCAATTCTTCGCTTTAACTCTTCAACATCTCTTGGCCGAACCTTGTAAACCCTCCATTTCAATTATCCCCAGAGGAAAAAGGAAATGCCTAAAGATTCAGGTCAGGAGATCTTGGTGGCCATTCAATACTTCCTCTTCTGCCAATCCATATTCTTGGAAATTAATTAATTTACCACCTGCTTTCCATAACGTGCAGCGGCACCTGGAATAAGATATTTTGAATTCCTTCCAGGCGCGACTCTGGGCGAATTCATTAGGCCACTCGGAAAATTGGCTAACCTAAATTCGCAAAATCAGCTTCGCAAAAATGGATGTTATACTGCAATAGTGGTTTTGAATTTAGATGAGTCTTCCCTCTGTATATGAATCCAAAAGTTTCTTAAAATTACCTTTATTTAAACAGTCATCACTTTCATTATGTCCACGAAATGTCTTCTCTACTTCCCTAATGGAATATTGCATGAAAAGCCTGTTAAGCTTAACGTTCTCATTGTATTTTACAATATATAGACATGAGCTTTCCCGACGTGCGTCTGCAATTTTGTTAGTACTTTTTCTCAGACCCTTGAATTCGACACAACGATCTTCCGCATACCAACGAACCTTAAATTTCCTGGTGTGCCACGAAGTTTTTCTAAACATAGCACTGGCGTTGGCCTACCAACATTTACCACCGCGCGTTTGTCATCATTTTTACTTAAAGAAATGGATGTTTGGAGACACACCAAGTCGTGTGTTAGATTCATTGTAAGTCCCTTAGATATGAAAAATTAAACACTTCATATATCAGTCAACAATCACTGATCATATAAAAATTACTTTTTTACACAGGATGCAAACTGATAAACAGTATCACATGACACGCCCGGCTCGCTTCAAGCGAGTTACCACTTCTACCAAAAATTTTCTTTACAAGTAAACGAAAAAGTAGGAAGAAGGTACTCTTGTGTTGGCAACACGAGTTGTTGCGGAATATACGGCTTCTGTGAATCGAATCCGTAGCCATGGTAATCAGCAATGCATTCTGTCCCTCCGAGCTCTCCTCACTCGCTGTAAGTGTTATATCCCCGTGGCCTTTTAATAACGAATTACTAGTCCTGAAGTAAGCTAACTGCATTATTGACACGTGAGCGCCAAGAGAGAGGTTCCATTACAAAATATAACTTGGAGAACGTTTATAAAGGAAAATTAAATGCTAGAACATAATACACAACCATGTAAGTTATTCAAAAATAAGTAGGTGAATCGGTGATTCAAACGCATCAAGGAAGAACCGCCACTGATTCTTCCTCCTTCTCCTGGGACTAAAGCAGCACAAGCAGGAGTTATTTCCTTTTTTAGAAGGCGTGAATACACTTCAGAATTCATGTTGCCATCAATGAAAATGGGCTTATGGCCAGTAATTTATACTAGCCCACGCATTTACCTTTTGTAGACGTTGCTTATATCGTTCAATCATCCATTGAGGATCCTCTTTAGACCAGTAGTGATCATTGTGATGATTTGCATTCCCATTTAGGCGAAAGTAGCTTCATAGTTTAATTCTAAACTTGCTCAATTTGAAGTAATGGTGCGTTTTCCTTTGTTCAGTACACATGCAGTAAGGTCCTAATAAATCTCAACTACGGTTTGAAAGGATATTGGCTTGTACGTTCTGAGACTTAAAGACTGGACAAGTGCAGAAAAAAAGAAATTTTGCCACAAAAATGTCAACAACAAAAAACTCACACCCATATTTCTAACCGTAGTAATGTGAGGTCATGTTGGTATCTTACAGCTTTTACAAAAAAAATATCGCTTTATAGAGTTCCAACAGGGGGTTCACAGGCATTGTTATATACTTTTTACTGACCCAGTATATGTAGTAAAGATACCTATCTTGATTTGTAATTCCAAGCGAGAGAAGCAGCTGAAGTCAACCTACGAGGGCTGTTCAATAAAGAATGATCACAACTTTTTTTACAACGTACCTTTACTCATCCTCATAATTTTGATGATCCTTCTCAAAATGGTCTCCCCTGAATGCGATGCACTTGTCCCAGCGTTTCTGCCAGTCTTCAAAGACATGCTGGAAACCATTTTTTGAGAGATCCTTCAAAATATCCTCCGCAGCCTTCACCACTGTTTCTGATGATGGATAATGCCTCCCACGAAGGCGTTTCTTTAAGTTAGGAAAAATAAAAGAGTCACGTGGGGCTAAATCCGGCCTATAGGGAGGGTGAGGGATGCACTTCATGTTGATTTTTGCAAGATATTCAGCAACAACATTTGCAATATGCGGCCGCGCACTACCGTGGTGCAGCTTCCAGCCTTCCTCACGGAAATGTGAAGTATAGTATTGTCGAGTTAATGATTTGCGTGTGCAGGTACAACAAGCTGATAAACCGTTCCAGAAATATCAAAGAATAAGATGATCATAACTTTCCCAGCAGAAGAAACCACTTTTGATTTGGGGGGGGGGGGTTGATGATGAAGGAGATTTCCACACTGAGCTTCTCTGTTTGTTCTCAGGATCAAAATGATGTAACCAAGTTTCATCGGCAATGATTACGTTTAAAAGAAACTCCGGATCGTCCTCTAACATCAAATTTAACTGCATGCAGATCTGCACGCAAATGTCCTTTTGTTCGAGAATCAACAGTCTTGGAACCCAGCACGCACAAACACGTCTCATGTGTAATGTTTCTGTCACAAACGTGTGAGTGGCACCCAATGAAATGTTCAGTATTTCAGAAAGTGATCTTAAGGTAATTTGTGGATCCTCTCTCACAATGGCAGCATTAGTGTTGATGTTTTCTTCCGTAAGAGCAGTAACTGGAGCACCGGGTCCATCTTCTTTTGAAATTGATTGCCTCCCCTCTTTAAACATTTTAGAGCATATTCGAGCATGCTGTAAGGAAGAACAGACTCTCCATAGGTCTCCTGTAACATTGCATAAGCCTCAACTGCAGTTTTTGTTGAGACAAAAGCAGAACTTCAAAGCCGCATATTGTTCCTCGTGTGTTACCTCCATTTCAGCGGTAGGCGATAATGAACATATCTGAACTTTCCTGTTTCTCACAGGTGGGAACCTGGAGTACCAACAATCAAACTACTACGGCTTGTTTGTTTCACATTAAGCTAACGGAATATAATAAGTTTGAATTTTAGTGCGAAAAATTATGACCGTAAAATAATTAGGATAATTTTTTATTGAACAGCCCTCGTATTAATGCGAGGGCATGCTGATATCTTACAGCTTTTATAAAAAAAACATATCGCTTCATAGGGTTGCAACAGCGGATTTACAGGCATTGTTCAATACGTTTTACTCACCCAGTATATACCTATCTCGATTTTTAATTCCAAGCGACAGAAGCAGGTAAAGGCAACCTACAATATCCCAAACCAATTACGTTTGTGTTCTTTGTAACCCTATATTAGTATGCTCAGTGAAATTTACATTTTAATAAATTTACAACATCTCACGTCAATTATGTTAGTGGTTTTATAATTCCATATTAGATGTTCAGTGACATTTACATTCTGATACATTCACAACACCAAGTTTTAAACGTTTTCACATTTTCTTTCCAAGAAAAATTTGACTGTAAAAAGGAGTAAAACATACCCCTCCAGAAAAGGGAAAATTAGGACTATAGGTAAATCTCCTCTTCGTGGACCTTTCCAGCAGGGTAATATTTTATTGTTTCAGAAAGCCCTCCCTACTAAATGGTCTAAAATATAGCTACTTATATAGAAATAAAGTTAACGAAATAAACCGGCAATATAAATAGTTGAATACGACGAATGATTCCATTGATTTGGCGAGGGAATTTAAGAAAAATAAACCTTTTGATTCTGCCACTGAATGGCTTAAAGGAAGTAAAGTGTCTTTACATTAATATTCAGCTGAAATATACGATTGGATGTTTTTAATTAATTAGAGTCAACTGAACAATTCAATGCCACGGCCGTGATTTTAACCACCTATCCCCTGGTTTCCGTCCAGTCGCTCTAACCCCTTGAGCTACCATGGCCAACATTCCGATGTAACATTAAACTCTCCAATTGACTCATTATATTATCCCGGCAAACCACTTAGAACTCTCGTATTCGAGATACACATTTGTGGCGACTTACTGTTGTAAGTACGACGGCTGTTCTATAAAGAAATATCATAACTTTTTACGGCCATAATTTTCCGCACTAAAATTCCATCTTATTATATTCTGTGAGCTTAATGTGAAACAAACACGCCGTAGTAGTTTCATTTTTTATACTCCTGGTTCCCGCCTGTGAGAACCAGACAAATTCAGACATATTTTTACAGTATCGCCTCCCGCTGCTTTGGGGGTAATATGCGGTTAAAGTTGATGTTAGAGAAATATCTGAAGTTTCTATCAAACGTAATCACTGCTGATGAAACTTTTCTACATCATTTTGATCCTGAGAGCAAACAGCAAAGCTCAGTGTGGAAATATCCATCACCAACCCCCAAAACAGCAAAAGTGGTTGCTTCTGCTGGGAAACTTATGGCCAACTCATTCTTTGATATTGTGACTTTGTGGGTTCGTAAAATTAAATGTCCAGTTGCAAAAACTGAGAATGTTCTTTATTTCCACCGATTTACAGTTGGTTCACTTACAAATCACAGCAGGATCACGTATCACACACAATTACGTAACACTTCAATTACGCAAAACTCACAATAACGTACAACTCTCTCTAGAACTGACTGAAAACTTCTCTGATACACGTACGCGGTCTCGCTAGTACTGCGCTCTTCACGGCTACTCGCCATGAACTGAGAACTGAGAACTGCCTGAGTCGTCTAACGCGACGCTTATATAACCAGATCGCTGCATCTCGAAGCTTCGCGGCTCGGAACATCATCCTGATTGTTCCAGACGTCAGGGGGAGGGGAAAGAGACGGTACAGTGGCTCGTGCCGCTTTTCTAACAATCCCCTCAGTGAACGCCACAAGATAAATGGATAGGCGTGACCTCAATGCTTCCTGTCGCCCACGCAGCTGCCGGTTGGTAGTGCCTTCCGATAATTGGGTGACAATATTCATGGAATGGTTTATCAACATGTTGTACCTGCCCACACATCAGTAACTAGACAATACTACAGGGATGTCCTGAAAACATTGCAAGTGCATATCAGGCACAAAAGACCACATTTCCATGAAGAAGGCTGGATGCTGCACAACGATAATGCACCACCGATTTACAGTTGGTTCACTTACAAATCACAGCAGGATCACGTATCACACACAATTACGTAACACTTCAATTACGCAAAACTCACAATAACGTACAACTCTCTCTAGAACTGACTGAAAACTTCTCTGATACACGTACGCGGTCTCGCTAGTACTGCGCTCTTCACGGCTACTCGCCATGAACTGAGAACTGAGAACTGCCTGAGTCGTCTAACGCGACGCTTATATAACCAGATCGCTGCATCTCGAAGCTTCGCGGCTCGGAACATCATCCTGATTGTTCCAGACGTCAGGGGGAGGGGAAAGAGACGGTACAGTGGCTCGTGCCGCTTTTCTAACAATCCCCTCAGTGAACGCCACAAGATAAATGGATAGGCGTGGCCTCAATGCTTCCTGTCGCCCACGCAGCTGCCGGTTGGTAGTGCCTTCCGATAATTGGGTGACAATATTCATGGAATGGTTTATCAACATGTTGTACCTGCCCACACATCAGTAACTAGACAATACTACAGGGATGTCCTGAAAACATTGCAAGTGCATATCAGGCACAAAAGACCACATTTCCACGAAGAAGGCTGGATGCTGCACAACGATAATGCACGGCCGCATATTGCCAACGTTGTTGCTGAATATATTCCAAAGATCAACGCGAAGTGCATCCCTCACCCTCCCTATAGTCCGGATTTAGCCCCATATGACATTTTCAAAAACTGGTTTCCAGCATGTATTTGAAGACTAGAAAAAACGCTGGGAAAAGTGCATCGTATTCAGGGGACACTATTTTGAGAACGACCATCAAAATTATGAGGTACGTCGCCCCAAAAAAAGTTATCATTCTTTATTGAACAGCGCTCGTGCTTAAAATACCAGGATTTTTAACACTGAACTCTTAATGTTAATTTACATTAAGGAATTAATCCATTTAGAACTAATGCTTTTAAAGTCCTACATTACAAGGATTAACTCATTAATAAAAATACGCTTGGAGGTTTTCTAATATACTTTTTGGTTATACAGGAATATTTTGTCTGCCTTAGTTAAGTGTTAGAGGAATATTTAGCTTGAATATGACATTTGACTAGAAAGTGAAACAAGGTCAGGTAATTGCGTAAGCTCAGCTGGCTTGTGTTGGAGAATAGAGAATTTAAATATAAATTCCCTTGATTAGTTTCGTTACTGGAATGGATCGATCAGATTGCTCGCAATTAATGACTCTCTCACTGAAACATTTCAGTGGAAAATGTACGAGCATTTTGGTAACTAATGTTATATATACATTAACACAGCAAAATTGTTGCTGGAATCATAGCAAGTGGAAGAACTTTCATGCACAATTTAGTGTGATTTATGGTTTGCATAAAAACGCCAATTACAACGAATGTTCAAACTGTACATAAGTAACGTAGAATGAAACATACCATATGACAAGGGAACACCAAATTACTACGGTTAACAGCCAAACACATCCTGTACAGTAAAGCAGGCCTGTAATTCCCATTAATATCAAACTGTCTAAAGCAGTGAAGGCTTTACAAATTTATTTTCACTGACAAAAATGTGGAATGCATTTTATAAATAGCTTTGCTCTTTAATTAGGGCAGTGTATTTGAATATTTTGAATCCTATGGCTATTAGTGAGAAACTAATTCGCCTACATTGAACTAATATTAGGTTTTATTAAATATTTGCATGATTAAAAACTGTGAGCAGGTCACCGCGTTAGTGAAACGGAGATAACCCGCTAGCAGGGGGCCTTTGCCATCAAGGGCAACATTAGGCTATTATTATTATTATTATTATTATTATTATTATTATTATTATTATTATTATTATTATTATTATTATTATTATTATTATTATTATTATTATTATTATTATTATTATTATTATTATTATTATTATTATTATTATTATTATTATTATTATTATTATTATTATTATTATTATTATTATTATTATTATTATTATTATTATTATTATTATTATTATTATTATTATTATTATTATTATTATTATTATTATTATTATTATTATTATTATTATTATTATTATTATTATTATTATTATTATTATTATTATTATTATTATTATTATTATTATTATTATTATTATTATTATTATTATTATTATTATTATTATTATTATTATTATTATTATTATTATTATTATTATTATTATTATTATTATTATTATTATTATTATTATTATTATTATTATTATTATTATTATTATTATTATTATTATTATTATTATTATTATTATTATTATTATTATTATTATTATTATTATTATTATTATTATTATTATTATTATTATTATTATTATTATTATTATTAGTATTATTAGTATTATTAGTATTATTATTATTATTATTATTATTATTATTATTATTATTATTATTATTATTATTATTATTATTATTATTATTATTATTATTATTATTATTATTATTATTATTATTATTATTATTATTATTATTATTATTATTATTATTATTATTATTATTATTATTATTATTATTATTATTATTATTATTATTATTATTATTATTATTATTATTATTATTATTATTATTATTATTATTATTATTATTATTATTATTATTATTATTATTATTATTATCATTATTATCATTATTATCATTATTATCATTATTATCATTATTATTATTATTATTATTATTATTATTATTATTATTATTATTATTATTATTATTATTATTATTATTATTAATATTATTATTATTATTATTATTATTATTATTATTATTATTATTATTATTATTATTATTATTATTATTATTATTATTATTATTATTATTATTATTATTATTATTATTATTATTATTATTATTATTATTATTATTATTATTATTATTATTATTATTATTATTATTATTATTATTATTATTATTATTATTATTATTATTATTATTATTATTATTATTATTATTATTATTATTATTATTATTTAACTTAAGCTACCCGAATGGGAAAAGAAAAATCATCACACTACATACTGCTATTATCGCTATACTGTACAAACCGTGCAAAAACTCTATACACAAATGGTGGCTACTTGCAAAGCGAGGGAGATTCCAAACAGTCATTGTCCTTACAGTAAGGGAGAATAGTTACTCAAAGAACTAAAGCTACTCTTTCTATTGTATAGTCACACGAGGCCCTTCTAAAACTGTGGGACTGGTCATACGACAAGCAGATATATACCTGTTTCCCCTCTCCAGTCAGACGTTCCAATCTCTCCTAGAGTTGGCCCACACCGCATCAACTGTTATCCTAACTTTTAACATACATGTGTTAGTAACTTAAAACTTCACAAGGATTTCCTATTTATCACCACTAAGTACCAATCTATGTAAAATGCTATTGCGAATGCTATTGGAATATACTTACAGCGCTACATAAAAAAAAATAAACTTTTCTTCATACGCTACAGAGACTTCACAAAATATGTCAGTGCTCCCTAGCTATCGAATAGTCGCGATTGCTTCCGGGGAACTATGAGGCATTATATGCAAGTTACAACTGCGTAAATATCTACAAAAATATTCAGTACTGAATGAGCTAGCGGAACTGGTCACTCAAAACACAGTAGCTGTCAAATACTCCACAGCACCGTGCTTTTTCGCGAATACATTTTAAAACTGTATCCATGGAAAATAAAATGTTACTTGACCTGAATTTTTTCTTAGTTTTCTCCTGAAATCCTTGGGGAAGCGGAGCTTCTAGCATTTCATTGCACGCTTCACCACTACACAAGGCATGAAATGAAACAGGCAGCATACGATGAAGTGAATTTTAAAGTTACCGTCGTTAATTGTGTTTTATGTTGTTTCAATTATTTTAAAATAGTGCAGGTAGTTTATCAATTAACTTTTTCAATTAAAAGTTAGGAACTTCTAATAGTCTTAAGGTAACAGTTTTTAAAGCTACGCGATAAGTTTTCTATACATGAGGGCTGTTCAATAAAGAATGATCATAATTTTTACGGTTATTTTTCCGCACAAAAATTCAATCTTATTATACTATGTTAGCTTAATGTGAAAGAAATACGCCGTAGTAGTTTCATTGTTGGTACTCCTGGTTCCCGCCTGTGAGAACCAGTAAAGTTCAGACATGTTCAGTATCACCTACCGCTGCAATGGAGGTAACATGCAGTTAAAGTTGACGTTAGAGGGAGATCCGGAGTTTCTTTCAAATGTAATCACTGCTGATGAAACTTGGCTATATCATTTTGATCCTGACAGCAAACAGTAAAGCTCAATGTGGAAATCTCCTTCATCACCAACCCCCAAAAAGCAGAAGTGGTTGCTTCTGCTTGGAAAGTTATGGTCATCTCATTCTTTGATACTCATGGAATGATTTATCAACATGTTGTACCTGCATACACATCAGTAACTGTACAATACTACAGGGATATCCTGAAAACATTGCAGGTCCATATCAGGCACCAAAGATCGCATTTCCGCGAAGCACGCTGGATGCTTCACCACGATAATGTGCGGCTGCATATTGCCAGTGTTGTTGCTGAATATCGTGCAAAAATAAAGGTGAAGTGCATCTCTCACACTACTTATAGTCCGGATTTAGCCCCACGTGACTTTTTTCTATTCTCTAACTTGAAGAAACGCCTTCGTGGGAGGCATTATCCATCATCAGAAGCAATGGTGAAGGCTGTGGAGGCGAATTTGAAGGATCTCTCAAAAATGGTTTCAGCATGTCTTTGAATACTGGCAGAAACACTGGGACAAGTGCATCGCATTCAGGGGAGACTATTCTGGAAAGTACCATCAAAATTATGAGGATGTGTAGGGGTACGTTTATATATATATATATATATATATATATATATATATATATATATATATATAATGCTACAAGTTCATATCAAGAGCGCTATTATTAATATTGTGTAGTTAGAATTTTTTCACTTAATCTAATATTCGATTTTAGCCTCTTTTCTTCTGGGAGAAAACATGAAGCTTTTTAAGAAATATGTAAGCGTGTAAGTATAACTAAAGCAATGATTGTGGTCTACTGATTGAGAACCACTAATCTAAGGTTTAAATAATCTCTAACGTGAGCTGAATCATCAGAGCGCTGTAATAAATGTTAATATTTTAATCAAATTGAACAACTACGTCAAGTAATGTTCTATTTATTATTAACACACTAAACAGCACTGTTCACGTCATAATTCAAACCTCATAGTCCAAGGCAGTTTAAAAGGAAAACATCTTATAATGTATACAGGGGGTTAATAAACCACACCGAAATATTTTCAGAGAGTGTAGAGATATCTTACACAAGTAGACTTATGGCCTGTTGGATCAAACGTGAAATTACGGCTATAAGTCTCTAAAGTGCCAGCATGACACTGCTAATAATGATATTGTCACCCAATTAGCGGAAGGTATGACGGCAACAGCTGTGAGGAAACCAGAGGCAGCTGAGCCACGCCTCCCATTTGTCTCTGTCACTAACTGAGGGGTGATTATGGGAATATCACTCGTCCCTGGACGTTTCTCTCCCCTTCTCCTATCATCTGGAATCTTCGCGTGGAAACTAGAGAAGCCGAGAAGACGGCGGGATGCCTATAAAAAGAGCGGCAGCGAGCCAGACAGTTAGTGCTTGACGTGCTAGTGAAGTAGCGCCGTGTTAGTGGAAGAGAAACCCGTGCAACGGAAGAATTTACGTAATTGTGTACGTGCATCGGAACGATAACGGACGAACTGGTGAATCGTAATTGTGTGCATTACTTAATTTTGTGTAATTGGCAAGTGTTTAACTGTAAGTCGGTGGAAATAAAGAACATTTTTGAGTGGTGAAATTGGACTTTTCATTTCACGAACCCACAAAGTCACACTGGTGTCAGGAAGCGGGAAGACAACAGCACCGAACATTAGGGCCATGGACGCGGCATTGGAAAAGATTTTGGAGAAGATGATGGAAATGAAGGCGGAACTGACAGAAATGAGGTCTGGCCAACGGCAACATCACCGAGAAGATGGAAGAAATGAAGGCCGAATTAACAGAGAAGACGGAAGCAGGAAGTAACAACCTGGCTGCGAAAACAGAAACGGCAAACAACAACTTGGCCACGACAATGGCTGCAAAGATGGCCGAACTGACCATGGAAATGAAGGTGGCGAACGAGGCTCTCGCCGCCAAATTTGAAGAACAGTTGGCCGGCGTGAGGGATGACGTGACGGAGCTGGGCAAGCGGATGGGCCAAGTGGACGAGCGCGTCGAGGACCTGGCGAGCCGCGTTAACGACCTGGAAGGGAAAGCCGACAACAGCGTGAAGTCCCTGAACGCCAAGGTGGAGGACGCCGTCGGCAGGAAGCTGAAGGATTTGAAGGCCGACGCGCCGGGACGCGACACAACATCTGCGCGAGTCAAACCTCCCAAGTATGACGGCGCATCAACGTTTGAGGTCTTCCGCCGCCAGTTCGACACAGTGGCCAGGCACAACGGATGGTCGCTGCAGGAGGAGGCCACACAGTTAATAGCCAGCCTCCAGGGACGGGCCGCGGAAGTCCTAAACGCGGTGCAGACAACGGCGGCGCCCAAGGACATCTGGGAGGCCCTGGAGGATCGCTTCGGGAACCACCGCTTAGCCGCAGCATACCGCAGCCAGCTAAAGGCAACGTCACAGCAGCCAGGGGAGACGCTGCAGGAGTTCGCCATAGCGATCGAGCAGCTGGCTAGCAAGGCCTTGGTTGACCTGCCACTGGAGTTCGTATCCCGGAAGCCACCTACAATTTTGTCGACGGGGTACGAGACATGGAGATTCGTCAGCGCCTAATGCTCGGTGAATATAAAACCATCCACGAGGCGCTGACAGCGGCATTAAGGATGGAGGCGGCCAAAGTAACATCTATCCCGACGTCGAGAACGAGGAGTGTCCGCTACGCCGGAGACAGAAGACCAGCTGAGGGACGCCGGCGAAAACCTAGTGGCTTGCGTTGGGGGTGTGGGCAGCCCGGACATCTGCAGAGAGACTGCCCACACCGGGAAGAGCAGCCGGAGAACGAGTAAGGGCCGTCGTGGAGAGGGGCACGTCGGCGCCATCACCACCATCCCCTCGAGTGACACTGCGCGCCGTCAGCCGGCGTATGGATGACAGCCTCATCGCGGACGGGTGGATAAGAGGAAAGCCGTGCCGCGTGCTGGTGGACACCGGGGCGGCCGTGACCATCATCAGACCTGACGTGGCGAAGGGTTTGCCGACAAGGAAGGAGAGCCGACCATACCAGCTTGTCACGGCATCGGGCGACACCTTGCCTGTGGAGAAGGAGGCCCTGCTGGAGCTGAACTTGGGACGGAGTGCCGTGCGTCTGTGGGTGTTCATCGCGAAGGTGGCTGAGGAGGTGATTCTGGGACAGGACGCCCTCAGGAGCCATGAGGCGACGGTCGACGTCAGCAAGAAGGTTCTGCGGCTTAACGGAGAAGAGGTTATACTCCGTCAACCCGAAGAGCGCCTTGGAATTTTTAGGGTCATCTTGGACGAAGACATGGTTGCCCCGCGAGGAGCTAGGTGGTGGTGACGGCACGAATGGAGGGCCAGAGAACCAGGAACATGATGCTGGACCAGAAGACGCCTGTAAACGGACTGTGTGTAGCCAGGGCATTGCTGCCGTGCCAAGAGGAGGTGCCCGTGAGACTGCTAAATCCTACGGACGCCGATCACGACGTTCAGGCCGGGACGGAGTTGGGAACGTGCGAGCCCGTGGTGAGCGTAACAGCAATCGACAAGACACAGGAGCCGGCGCCGATGCAACAACTGGGGCCCCGGCTAGAAGGCTTACTGGAGAGGGCGGCCGACCACCTGACCGCAGAACAGCTGGAGAAAGTTCGACAAATACTGAGGCGATACGAGCGCGTCTTCAGCCAAGGCGATAGTGACTACGGCCGCACGGACAAAGTGCTTCACCGCATCGACACCGGAGACGCCCGGCCTATTCGGCAACCACATAGACGCGTTCCGCTGGCAAAGCAAGGGGCGGTACGAGACATGCTGGAGGACATGAGATCCAGGGGAGTGACTAAAGAGTCTGACAGCCCTTGGTGTTCCCCTGTAGTCTTGGTGACGAAGAAGAACGGCGAGCTGCGCTTCTGCATAGACTACAGAAAGCTGAACGCTGTCACCCGGAAGGACTGCTTCCCCTTACCCCGGATTGACGACACCCTGGACACGCTAGCTGGTGCACAGTGGTTCTCGACCCTGGACCTGAAGTCGGGCTACTGGCAGGTAGCTCTAGACCCGAGAGACAAGGAGAAGACCGCATTCTCGACGGGCCAAGGTCTTTGGCAGTACACGGTTATGCCCTTTGGCCTCTGCAACGCACCAGCTACCTTCCAACGCCTCATGGAGTCTGTGATGAGAGGGCTGACTTACGATGCCTGCCTGTTATACCTGGACGACATCATCATCGTCGGGAAGACTTTTGAAGATCACCTCGAGAATCTGAGTAAGGTGCTACAGAGACTGCAAGCGACCAACTTGAAGCTGAACGCGAAGAAGTGCCAGCTCTTCCGCAAGGAAGTGAACTACTTAGGCCACATAGTCTCAGCAACCGGTGTGGCCACAGACCCGGAGAAGACACAGGCTGTGAGAGATTGGCCTCGCCCAAAGGATAGGAAAGAGTTGCGCAGTTTCCTGGGGCTGTGCAGTTATTACCGCCGCTTCATAAAGAGGTTCTCCAACATCGCAAAACCACTCACCCGCCTGACAGAGGAACACCGGCCTTATGTGTGGACAGAGGACGCCGAAAACGCTTTCCAGCACCTAAAGGAGACCCTGTGGAGTGCTCCAATTTTGGGTTTCCCACAACTGGGTGGCGCATTCATTGTGGACACCGACGCCAGCGACCACTGCATTGGAGGTGTCCTATCGCAGATCCAGGACGGCCATGAGCGGGTGATAGCCTACTACAGCAAGACGCTATCCAAGGCAGAGAAGAACTACTGCGTCACCCGACGGGAGTTACTAGCGGTAGTAAACACATTGGAGCACTTCCATAAGTACCTGTACGGTCAGCCATTCCACCTGAGGACTGACCATTCCGCCCTAACCTGGCTATTGAGCTTTAAGAACCTTGAAGGCCAGACAGAACGTTGGGTCCAGAGGCTGCAGGAGTACGACTTCACCTCGGAATATCGTAGAGGGAAGAGCCACGGTAACGCTGACGCCATGTCCCGAAGACCCTGTCCAGAAGAGTGCGGCCAGTGTACAAGGGTGGAGGAGAAGGAGCGTGCCGCAGCAGTCCGAGTAGTCACGGCAGTGCCTGCGGATGGCTGGGATAGCGCAGGCCTGAGGAGGGAGCAGCTGGCGGACGCAGACTTGGGGCCGCTCTTAAGGGAAGTGGAGGCAGGGATGAGACCAACCTGGGAGGACATCGCACCGAGGAGCGCCACCTACAAGTCGTACTGGGCCCAATGGGACTCGTTGAAGACCAGAGAGGGCGTGCTGTTCCGGGTATGGGAGTCACCCGATGGGAAGACGCAGAGAGAACAGTTGGTACTTCCCCGGAGTAAGGTCCCGGAAGTCTTGGAGGAAGTGCACACTGGTACTTCAGGAGGACACCTGGGAGCCAACCGAACGATTGACAAACTACGGCAGCGCTACTACTGGCTGAGACTCCGAGCTGATGCTGAGAGGTGGTGCCATCAGTGTCACGTGTTCGCGGCGAGTCGCAGCCCCCAGACTAGGAGCCGGGGTCGCATGCAGCAGTACAACGTCGGAGCGCCATTCGAACGGATCACCGTTGACATTGCTGGACCGTTCCCAGTTTCCGACCGAGGCAACAAGTACCTAATGGTGGTCGTGGACTACTTCACCAAGTGGCCGGATGTGTATGCCATCCCAAACCAAGAGGCAAAGACAATCACAGACTGCCTCGTGGAGCAAGTGTTCTGTCGATTTGGGGTGCCGTTAGAGCTACACAGTGACCAGGGTACCAACTTTGAGTCCAACCTAATGAAGGAGGCATTACAAAGGCTTGGGGTGAAGAAGTCCCGCACGACGCCTCTACATCCCTAGTCGGATGGCATGGTCGAAAGATACATCAAGACCTTAGAGGAACACCTGAGGAAGGTCGTGGCCAGCCATCAGCGAGACTGGGACGTCAAGGTGCCACTGTTCTTGCTGGCCTACCGCTCGTCTACACACGACACAACTGGGATGACGCCAGCCAGCTTAATGTTCG
Organism: Mantis religiosa; assembly: GCA_030765055.1. NCBI lineage: Eukaryota > Metazoa > Arthropoda > Insecta > Mantodea > Mantidae > Mantis > Mantis religiosa. Next base: position 80,102,263 of record CM060949.1, read on the forward strand.
GTCGAGAGTTACGCCTCCCTTGTGACCTGGCTTTCGGAAGCCCTCCGGAGGCGAAGCAGCCGGTGACCGAGTATGTGGAGAACCTGGTGGACCGCCTCCACGACATGCACGAGAGGGCTCGCCAGAACATCCAGAAGGCGAGCGACCGCATGAAGACCAGATATGATAGGCAAGCCAACAGCCAAGGGTTCCAGCAAGGTGACCTGGTCTGGTTGTACCGTCCTACCCGGACCAAGGGACGCTGCCAGAAGCTCCAGCAGCCATGGCAAGGACCGTACCGGGTGGTGAAGAGGATTAACGACGTGGTCTACCGCATCCAGAAGGTTCCCCGAGAAAGATGTTGGTGGTACACCTGGATCGACTAGCCCGCTACAATGGTGCTGTTCGGGACGACCAGCTTTGAGGAGGGAGCAGTGTCACTCAATTAGTGGAAGGTATGACGGCAACAGCTGTGGGGAAACTAGAGGCAGCCGAGCCACGCCTCCCATTATTCTCTGTCACTAACTGAGGGGTGATTAAGGGAATGTCACTCGTCCCTGGACGTTTCTCTCCCCTTCTCCTATCATCTGGAATCTTCGCGTGGAAACTAGAAAAGCCGAGAAGACGGCGAGATGCCTATAAAAAGGGCTGCAGCGTGCCAGACAGTTAGTGCTTGACGTGCTAGTGAAGTAGCGCCGTGTTAGTGGAAGAGAAAACCGTGCAACGGAAGAATTTACGTAATTGTGTACGTGCATCGGAACGATAACGGACGAACTGGTGAATCGTAATTGTGTGCATTACGTAATTTTGTGTAATTGGCAAGTGTTTAACTGTAAGTCGGTGGAAATAAAGAACATTTTTGAGTGGTGAAATTGGACTTTTCATTTCACGAACCCACAAAGTCACAATATTACATGAGAACACAACACACGAAAATGAAGTGATGTGTCGGAGCAGTCCCTCGGGCGCAGTTGTTATGACATTACCATTGAAATAAAAGGTAATCGAGTTTGAGTCTCCTTACTTTATTATCGTTTTTCACTCATTTTTGTATAGATTGTGTGTTTTTTAATATTTTGTCTAAGTTTTTATTTCTTGTATAAAAATTCGCATTAAAGTATTTATTGGTAAAGTTTTTGGATTATCTACTTCAAACAAACGAATAAATTGAATAATTTTTTTAACTCCTTATTTTATTTGTTTACCTTTTTTATAATAATAGTGTGCATTTTACCGAGCAGTCATCTTATCAGTGATATTAGTTACATTTCCTTCTAACAGAGGTTCAATCTTACTTAATACTTTCACGTGCTGTAGTCTAAATGTGAGGTGGTTTAAAGAATGAACAAACTTATATAAACTATGTAGTAAATGCAAGTCTTCACGTTAGGTTTATAAGAACTACTAGAAATGGCGAACGCGAACTGCGTTTTCAATGCAAAGTTGACAGTGAAGAAGGAATGACTGTCGTACCCTATCCAAAATTCTTTGTTTGTTTATCGAATAACTTCACATGCTGTTATTATTCCGGAAGTTAGGTCCTCTTCTGGGGTAATAGGTGTTTCATATACCAGAGACTTATGAGACTCCAGAAAAAGAAATCAATTGGATTGAGGTCGGGAGAGCTTGCTGAAGCACATACCCGTTGTTTGTTACGAATATTAGAATTTACGTATGAAAAAGACGAAGAAAAAATTAAGTATGTTGTCGCGGCGACGCGCGCAAAAGGTTCCGTGCGGAGGGATAACGGACGGATAGTGTATCACGGAGATAAAGAGCTTACTGGAACTGATAAAGATAGCATGGAGATAAAGGTCGCTAAAACAAATAAGTGAGGTAAATGGAGCATTCTAGTAACATCTTGATTGATCCAGAACATTCGGTCTCTTGTTTGTTTTAGAACAGTCCAGAATTATCAATAGAGACATTTAAGGAAGCGGCGACTCGTCAAGGATTCAGTTGTAAACAGAGTCGTAACTAAAGTTGTAATTGAAGCTGGTGTGTGATGAAAGGGAGCGCTTTTGTTTGTGGTCAAAAATCTTTTCTTTTTACCACTGGCGCGACAGCCCTTAAAGGGTCAAGGCTTACCAACCTGACTGCCGGCCTTACGCCCACCTACGCATGGCTGAGGTGGATGATCATCCAACCGATACGGATAGGAGAGGTGGGCAGCATCTTGGCATCCCCTAGTCAAAATGTTGGTTTCCGTGACCAGGGCCGCTCTTCTAGCGTAAGCTCCTCACTTCCTCACGATGCTGAGTGGGCACCGATCCTATACCCGGGACCTAAAATCCACACCCCCATTGGTGGGATCGAACCCGGGCTGCTTTCCGTGGCCAGAGACTAAGGCATGCTGCCTTAGCCCGCTACGGGTTAACGACCTTGGTAGATTATAATTGTGTATGTGACGTAATTCTGCTACTGTAAGAATTGATCACAGTGTAAATCTACGGAGTAAATAACATTTTGAATTTCCGCAAATTGGAATTTTAATTCTACGAACCCACAAGGTCACAATATAATGGAAACCGAACCAGTGATCTTTGGGACCCCAGTTTGCTGCGTTACGGAATGTGTCACCAGAACAGAGTACGTTACATGATGCAACAAGGCATCTAATCGCTGTTCAGTGTCACACTGACAGGTGATTATTATTTCGAGAGTTGTGAGATCTTTGGAGTATTAAATCTTGAGAACGCCAATAACGAGATTCTAATAATCGATATTTCTATACCTGAGAAGTAGTTTTAAAGGCATTCTAATCCAATGATTTCACCTGCCTTGTTTAAATACCAACTTACTGGCAATGATGCCAATTAGGTTTAACACAATTAACTGTGTTAAGTCTAGTGGCAGACCATGCAGTGTCTATCATAATTTGCTTATATTAGTCATGTCTAGAATCACGGAAATTATTTCGATGTAATTCACTAACATCCTGTATATACTGTATGAATTTCTTCAAGAGGTTCCGAGTTCGAATCTCGGTTAGGGTGAGTTACCCGGATAAGGTTTTTCCGAGGTTTTCCCTTATCCTAATAGACTAATGTCGGGTAACTAAGCTTCATGGACCCCGGGCTCATTTGAGCATCACTTCACCCATTTCATTACGTTGGAGGACGTAAATTACAAACAAAAAAATCTGTATGAATTTTGTTTCTATGGACGCTGCCAAGATGCAGAAAAACACACAAGTGCTAGCATTCAATGTCATTCTCTGTGCGGACCACTTGAGCCTAGTTGTGCCTTAAACAGCACGTAAACTTGGCCTAAGTGATGATTAAAATGTGCCTTGCTGCTTCTGATGGTTTCATAATGTGCTCATTCTAAATAATGACACAACAAGAGAGAAGAAGAGAGACGAGGAGGCGAAGTGTGTGTGTGTGTGTGTGTGTGTGTGTGTGTGTGTGTGTGTGTGTGTGTGTGTGTGTGTGTGTGTGTGTGTGTGTGTGTGTGTGCGCGCGCGCGCGCGTGCGTGCGTGTCTCTTGCAAAAGCGATTTGCAATTACCTAAGTAGTTTCAATGCCAGAAGCTTTACACCCCTTTACGCGGAACCTTTGCAAACTTGGAAGCTATATATGTTGGCAAAATTTCCAGACCTTAATTGTGGGGAAGATCCAAATAATTTGTATACCATCCCCGAAAAGCTGTAGAATACAGATAAGGCTACCTTTGATGACCTGCAGTGATAACATTTTCGTTTTTGTTCCAGATTGTCTACACCGTTCCAGGGAGCAGGCGTAATCCTGATGCTGATAGCTACAATGTTCGCTCTCATGGGACATTTCAATGGAGACCACAAGACCCTCGTAGCCTGCGGTTTATATATCCTAGGAGGTGAGTAAATCTGTCAGTAGTGTCTCTTGTTACTCTCACATTTGTTTAACTTAAAAAGTACTACGTTTTCATCATGGTGTTAATATGTTTATGGATTACGAACATCTCACCTTCTCTCATGTTCCGCTTCAGTATCTCCCATATTAAGATAACTTTGGCTAGCTTTATTTGTTTTCTCTCAAATATTTAATAAATATTTTCGCAGAAGTGGAAAAGTCAACTCCTTTTACTGCGATTTTGATTGAATCTACAACGATTTCCGATAGAATAATTGTGATTTTATTTTATTAAGTTTACAGTAGCAGAAACAGATGCATAGTTTCTATTTTCTCTGCTCGGATGCACTAGCCATAAGAGTGCATGTTGTTACTTCCACGATACGTGAGTAGTGTACACTCCTTATAAGCTTCTACATTTTTGCAATAATTTCGGCTCAACTTGGCAGAGATAAACCTTCATATTACGCAGAAGTTACTGACTAGCTTAGAATAGAAATTTGCACCCCATTTCTCAAAATAAATTATTTAATTTTACGTAATGCCTATGAAAGCTTTAATATCTAAACGGTAATGACAGCATTTCGAACTTTGCCAACATAAGAATAATTACTTATGAAAGGGTAGAGCCAGACTGAAAAGTTCAACGCCATAGCCGGGATTTGAACCACGGATCTCCCGTCCCCGTAGAGCCGCTCTAAACCATTGAGGTACTATGGCCAAAGTGCCGACATGACATTAAATTCTCCAACTGACTCTTGTTTCTCCCGGTAAACCACTAGGAGTTGTCATAAACACATGAGACAACTACCTTAATGGCGACTTACTATGCTTACTATGATCTCTGGTCTTAGTCCAGCCGCTCTAAACCATTGAGCAACAATGGCCAACATGCCGACGTGACAATAATTACGAGTTCATATAATACGAGTATTTGTTAATCTTTCTGACATTAGCAACGGAGGAATAACACATCAAATTTCTTCTTTCTTTTCCTTCCACTTTAATGTGTTCTTAAAATTGTATTTATATTGATTACTGAGGATTTATTTAGGTTACTTCAACTGCACTTATTTATCTCCAAACTATGTTCTCTCTATAGATTGCGACGAGGTTGTCTAAAGCCATGAAAGTCGCTCTGTGCTTGAGAAGTCATTACAGGCTGTTGTATTTGTGGTTATTCAATACATACGCCCGCCTCGGTAGCGTGGATGGTAGCGTGTCTGCCTCACGTTCAAGAGGTCCCGAGTTCGAATCTCGGTCAGGGTGAGCTACCTGGATATGGTTTTACCCGGGGTTTTCCCTTATCCTTAAAAAGACGAATGTCGGGTGGCTCTAAGCTCCATGGACCCTGGATACATTTGAGCATCATTTCACCCGATCCATTCACCGTCCGATATGACTTAACGTTGGAGGACGTAAAATTACACAAAAAAAAAAAAAAAATTCAATACATACTATGCATCTGCACATTATTTTCGCCGTATTTCTATTATTTGTAATCGTTTGGCTTTATAGGTCCTATTGTTCCATTTAACTCTTTAAATGTCGCAGGAAATACTTTAAAATGCCTCCAAGCAAATGTACGTAACTAAAAATGCAACATAAGGCTAAATGTTGTACCTATAGTTATAAAGTGTCGAACCACATCAACGTCGCTTGTTAATATTTCACAATCTAAGAACCAGTATATAAATATATGTGTTTCAAATACATTTATCATTAACCATTTCCAAAATATATACGGTATTCCTTTTTAATTGTTATATTTTGAGCACCTTATGATCACGTCTTCATTACAACACGCACAATAACGCACCTACCCACCCATCCACCCACCCACACACACGCACACACTTTATATGCAGAAAAATTATATATTACTTGGTGACTTCAGAAAATAACAAAGGGACAGTGTGACGCAACCATGTACATAATATTTATCTCTCTTCTGATATCTATCGTGGACTAATTACAGGTAGATTTGGGTTTCTATTTTGTTTTAACTTCCTTATGGCTTCTTAATGTTATGTATGTTGGTTACTGAGAAAAACGATGGTTTTAGCTACCTCACTTGCAATGCAATTATTTCTTCTCAATCAAATTTTCTCTATAAACAGTGACGACGTAGTATAGTGCGATCCATATAAACCTGAACCATTTCATTAGGCCTTTTTTGTAATTTACGTCCTCCAACGTTAATTCATTTGGACGATGAATAGAATGGATGGAATGACGCTTAAATGATCCCAGTGTCAATAGAGCTTATTGTTACCCGACATTCGTCTTTCAGGATAAGGAAAAAACCCGGAAAAAGTCTTATCCAAATAACTCAGCCTGTCCGAGATTCGAACTCGGGACCTCTTGAACGTGAGGCGGACATGCTACCACCACGCTACCGAAGCGGGCACATTAGGCCATAATTTTGCTTTGAAAGTTCGTAGAATGTCGAAATTTGGTTTAATGATTTCAGTAGCTCTGAGAGAATTAACAACACTGACAATTGCGGACAGTTGACAGTCTTAAATGTGCCATTTTCTTTGATATTACTGTAGACACTGAATAGTCACTGAAGTTTATATGGGTATCTTGAATACATTTGTGGAGCAGTTGGATGATATCGAATTGAGAGAAGGTCATTCCCAGCAAGATGGACCAACGTGCCGTAAATTTAATGACACCATGCCTTCCCCCAGATCCCCTGACCTAAACTCACCGGATTCTTTCTTGTGGAGTATATAAAAAATAACATGTACAAGAATAGCTCACGGACAATTGATGTTCGCGAGAAATCCATTCGAACCGAAATGAGTAACATTGGCGAGGATACTCTCCGCAAAACTTCAGAGAATATGGTGAGACGAATGCAAACATGTATAGGTGCTTGTGGAGGACACTTTGAACATTTTCTCTGAGATGTAAGTAGTGTAATGTAATCTCCCAATTGTGTATTATATTCTCCCAAATTTGTACGTGTGTCCTATTATTGGTTCAAAATGGTTCAGGTTTATATGGATCGCAGTATAGGTACCTACAAAAGCAACACCGTGGATTTCACTCCACTCTATTAACAAAAACCCCTAAAAACTGTGACATTTTTAATTTACCAGCGTTTTTTAATATATTATAGGAACCAAATTAAGCTGAGAGTACTTTTAATATCTATGTTTAGAAAGAAAGAACTAGTTAAAAATTGCGATTGGTGCTATGTTTTTTAAGTTCTTTTCCTTTTCTTTTTAAGTAGCTCAGTTTAGTGAAGTTCATACCTTATGCTAATAGTTCCTTATAAACGCCTTAGGTTCTACAAATTTACAAATATATTTCTCCCTCATTTTAAATGGTGTCTGTCCCATTGTTATACACTACGTAAAATTGCCCTACTAGATTGTGTAACAGTTGTGCATGTTGCAAGTGTTAAATTGCCATATACATTTTCTAAACAAACCTAAATATTAAATTATAAGGCATCCGGGTAAAATTGGTGTGGAAATAGCAGCACATATTCGGACATACGTAATAATGTCCTCTAGGTGTTGTTTGGATTTCACTATTGTTTGAACTTCATTGCACTAGTGTTGACAACATGATCACTCGTGCAATCATGGCACGTTCTTAATATATAGAAGGCTGTGGCAAAAATGCATCTAGTGAGAAAGTGTAACAGCATTATTAATGCACATAATAATGTAATAATAATAAAAATCACAACACATTCCTAGCATCATTCCTAGCTAAAGAAGCACTTCCAACCTTCACAATGAATATTAAGACTGGTATGACAACCACTAGGTCACTCAAGCAACTAGTTAACTTTTAGTGTGCGTTAAAAGCATGCTATTTGTGTAAGATAATGAACTTTTTGTAATGGAGTCTGTTAACCTCTATATTTAATGTAGGTAAACTGAATTATGACTTCTTATTATACAAGTTAATATTTTAATAAGATATGAAAGCTACAACTTTCAAGGACAGACAAGTAATGAAGATTCTTACATTCGTGTTTTAGTAGGCTATGCAATAACATTGTTTATCCGCCACCATTACGAAAACGCATCATTACGCGATACTTTTGTTATGAAAAGTAGGCGTTTTACTGCTAGACATGAATAATCTCTACAAAGAGTGAATTATCTCTACCAGAGTCAACATAACAGTAACGCCTCTCTAATAGGGTCAAAGACATTGGCATCTCTGACTATCGATTACCTCGTAGATGGCTTAGTCTGATGTTCAAGTTTTCTTTAGTTAACTGAAAAATACGAACCAAAACTACCACATCTACAATATGCATAATTCAATGTTCATAATTCAAGTCAATATTTTTGTTAGTCCCTATGGGACTAACGAAGTTTGATGTTTATCATGCTCTTGAAATCTAAGCCCTCAGAATGAAGAGGATTTCAAAGACTATTCCCAGGAAATTTAAGATATACAATCTTACGCATATAGTATTCTAATCAAAATCGTCAAAGCCATTTTGAGAAAGTTTTGGAAAATGAAGTTTTCGGAAATGTGCCATTTAAAGAGTGTTTTGATAGGGAGATTTCTTGAAAACCGTCATGTCACATCCTTGAAAAACGCTGAAATTTAGTAATAAGTTTAGTTTTTAATTATCTATTTACAGGCAGGCAGATAAACAAACGCATATATAGATCTCTTTTTCTAACAATCATTAAAGGTATTTTGGTAGGTAATGATTATCCGCGCTTGTAGGCGGTGGTCTATTGGAAAATAGTCTTCCAGACGTTTCGTTCGAAACTGCGTCGAACATCTTCAGTGGCGTGGCTGTAACACTCTCGTTGTACTTTCGGCTGCGACTGACACCTATACTGATACTGAAAGCCTACACACTATAATCATTAAAGGATTTAGAGGGATTTAAAACATATATTTGCGGTAATATCTTATCACAATTTTGGATGTAATATATGTAATACTTTTCCTACCTTCTTTATGAAGTGAAGAAGGTAAACTTGTTACACTTTTGAATACGCATAGATGGAAGATCGATGTTCGATCTTTTTGAATTACTTGAAGCAACAGCGAGGGTGTCGGTCAGAAGGCTTGGGTGGTATTGAAATATCTTCCATATGTGAATCCTTTGGGCTTGGACTTTCCTGCTGATGAAAGAATATCCCAGGGGAGTGCGGCTTTTCCTGTGCAAAGCAGCTTTCGGGAGAATAGGATATTACAGAAACTACGCGTTTCAAGATATCCCGAGCATTAGGAAATACGTGCAGTAGATTTGGAGGTAAATTTGGGCATGCAGAATAGCTATTGTGTTGAAACATTAAATATTAAAATTAATGACAATATTGACTACAATAATCTTATTTATCAGACAAGCAGCCATATTGAGGTATTCTTGGCTACAAAGAAGATGCTCATTCCCCACAGTTAAGTTCTTTTTATTCTGTGAAGCTTCCACATTTATCTAATAAACACTTTACTCCTAAACACTTGCTATCTTTTTGCTGATTCGAAACAAATTGCAAGAAACAAAAATCTGATGTATTATATTGTGACTTTGTGGGTTCGTAGAATTAAAAATCCTATTTGCCGAAATTCTAAATGTTCTTTATTTCCGTAGAGATACACTGTTCAAATCTCACGTAACAACATTACATCACCTATACAACACTATCTTCCACGGTCGATGACAATATCAAACAGTGACAGCTGATTACATTAGCTCTCGTTACAACACTTCACAGCTGACTCTGCTTACTCACTCTCTTGTTACAACTTACAACAATAACTCTTGGCTTTTCTCTGCTTACTCACTCTGTTTACAACTCTACTCAATTCCTGGCCAGTCGTCGCCTCTTTAAATACCTGCATCGATAATTCTAGATTGTTCTAAACTAAACCAGAACCCCAGCAATCTCTATTAGTCAAAAAATTTCCATTTATCTCAGTTTGTTTGCCTCGGCAGACCCTTATCTGCCTGTTATCTTTGTCCGCGTGCTCTTGGTTTTCACACTGCCTGCCTATTAGTTTCTTTTGTGTAAAAAAGCCAGGCGATCGTAGATACTGGTTGGCGACAATATTGACATGACTTTCTCTATTCTCGCTTCTATAGAACGTTCTTACAAAATCGTATTCTCTGTACATTTGTTAATCGGGATGCATTTTCATCATACATTTTCAGCGTTCGTTGTAGCTTTAAGAAGATAAAATAGATTAAACCGATAGTTCGAATTTTGAAAATTAGGTCGCAGACTAATGGTTTTGAAATTCCATAGTCGTTACAATACTGTAGGAAAACTCAAATAGAAACTTGCCACTCAGGAAAGGTAGGTACAACTATTTGAAAATCCATCAATAATGAAGAACATCTTGGAAAATTTTAGCATCAGCGAAAATATAATTGAAATAAACATGATCTGTATCGAATATCAACATATTTTGAGCAGTAGGATATTTTAATATCACTAAAATTTTGCCAGTTATTAATGGCCAAAACTGCCGATGACATTTGAAAACCTGAACCAGCCAAGATATGAAAGGTGAAACAAGATAGAGCCATAGTAAGTTTGAGGCATATAAGTAAGCTTCCTGGCATTCGGCTAGCAACTCAGGGAAACCTCCGAAAAACCAATGGATCAGAAGGATCCGCCACGTATACAACCGACGTCTTCTGAATGCGAGTCGCTACTGTATGCCCATGTTCTCCTATTTAAACATTTACTGTAGCTTTGAATTTACATGTCGCTGTTGTGCGCACAGTGAGATGTATAAATATACTTTATGCAACCCTTTCTTGATTAACATGAAATAAACAGAAATGGAAAAGTTTCCGTTTTTTTCAGCAAAACATTTTAGAAGCGTTTAAAACACTTACGTGTTTCAAATGGGAAGAGTTCTCGCCTGTAGCGAATCAGATGCGTTAGCGCTTTCACTAGTCGTGTACAGGCTAAAGTTTCGTATAGATAAAGTCAAACTGAAAATTTTAATGTCATGGCCGGGATTTAAACCACGGATCCCCTGGATTCCGTCCAGTCGCTTTTACCCAGCTACCATGGCCAATGTGCTGTCATGACATTAAATTTTCCAATTGAGTGATATATTTTCCGGGTAAACCACTAGGAGCTCTCGTATTCGAGATTCGCCGTTTGTGGCGACATACTATTGTAAGTACTTGAGTCCAAGGCTTCATCATTAAACTCTTATTATTTAAGATGGATATTAATCGTTCCTTCCACACTAGTCGTTTATAGGCTAAGGTTTCGGATAGAACTGGCAGTTCCGTGCACAAATCCACGCGAAACTTTAAAGCGCTTATGCAGGCTACGATAAAACTAATATATTGTAGAGCTGAGTGCAAACAATTGTACAACATAATCCACAGGATTTATTTTGCAACTACTTAACTGCATCTCTTAGTCTATTCTATTAGGGATTGTCTTACTCCTCCATCGAACCTTCTCTAACAAACCTGAAAGCATTGGTGTTCATAAGTTAATGATATCAAACAAAGCAAACCAAAACTAAGCAAAAAAGTCTCGTGCAAAGGACTGCTGTATGCTCTTAAACTTATTTTCATCGGTCAACTCGTGTGCGTTAGATTTGAATTGGAATCAACAGGAGAATGGCTGGTGTGGAACATGCAACATTAAATAAAGGAAAACGTTGTAGGAAACAAGAAGTACCTGCACCTTTCTCTACACTTGACTATACTCATCCATGTCATGTACGTATGCACGTCACTCTCAGTTGGTATTAGATGAGGATACCCAATCATTCATTTGACGAAGTGGAAAATTAGTTTGAAATGTGCATTTGAAAGTGATGTGAATCAGATGGTTTTCCAATTACACCGCAGTATGCTTTTACGTTTCGTGTTTCCATGCAAGTGAATGTGTGGGACCAGTTAAACATTCACTTGAAACCCGCAAACACACATCTCCATCACTAATCACAAGTTATACTCTGATCTCTCTACACACCAGGGCACTTCACCAGTTTCTGCTTTGGTTCAACTACATGGTACATTAGTAGCAAACGTATACAATCAACAGCTTTAAACGAAACAAAAGAGCTCGGTAAATACATTTGCTTACTTTAAGGGGAGAGTAACATCCCCACTCTACCAATGTTAAGTTTGTAAACTTCATTATCCATTATCTCAAACGGTTTGATATTAGAACTAATGTTTAATAATCAGAGGCAAGATTTTGTGGTGCCAATTATTTATAAAATTCGCTTTAATAATTTTAATGTGTGGTATTTTGTGGTTTCCCCCCATAAATTTGCATTAATTTCGCGCAAATTTTCGGGGATGGCTGAAATGAAAAGTAACAAGAGACTAGAGTAGCACAACTGCTAAAACACCTTTTTCCAAATTTAAATATTTTATTTGAAATCAGCAGATAAGAATGTATAAAATCAATTATCACATATCAGACATCACCAAATTGCAGCATATAAGTTGTGATATGTTTGATTTTCATACTTGTTCTTTTGTCTGTCACAACTAAGTCATATGTAGAGAAAAATCTCACTGACAGCGTTTTACATAGGCAACCGCAGACATTGAAGGGAATTTTCACAGATTCTGAATGAATAATCAGCCTTTGCCTTCAATGTCAGGAGTTCTGTTACTACATCTGTTATCGATACTATCATGGCTTTGCTGTTCAACAATGTCACAAAGCTCTTGGTAACAAAGAAGCGAATCAGAATCACAAGAAATACCACTGCCACAACTTGTTTAAATGCTGCCATTACATGATTTAAGCCACCTATACTTGATTTAGTAGCCTAGAAGGCTCAAGCAAATGATCTAAAGCTCTTAAGGTTATTACATCATCAGTTTCTTTTGCCATAACGGAGTTCAATTTAGACAAAGCCATGCGCAGCACACTTTTAGAATCTCTTCTACTGCATCTCTAACACTGGGACCCATGATTTGATCCACAAGTGTACTTACTCTGTTTCCAAAATTACCACTCTCTAATATTTCACATTTAGCTCTCAGAGGGTAAATTCGAGAAAAAAAAAAAGATGAGCCACAGGTTTTTGTTTAGATTGAAATTGTAATATTGGATCTGTTATCAGTCTCTAATTTTAAGAAACAAATTTTGCCTGTACCTTTAGAGCATTGTAGCACTTGGCATTGGTATTGTTTGTATTCATCTTTTAACTTTCGGGAAAATCGGAACACATTCTTAAGACCTGAGGGACAATATTTTGGTGTTAATGTGATGTCTAAAGTAGCTTCCGAGAATTTCAGTCTTCTCAGTACCTTTAGTCAGCATAATAGTAGTGTTTTACTGTGTACGGTGTGCTACACAACAAATAACATTTCTGGTCAGCATACTACAAACAGTTCTCAGTATCACGGACCAGCCGGGTGCTGTGGTGTCAGTTTATTGTTGCACCGCTTAGCTGTTATTTCAGTGCGCATGATGACATCAGTTTATTGGCTTTCTTAACTGATAAATTTTATCTTGCTCTCGTTAAATTTGTAAACATTTTGATCACGAACTCCAGCTTTATGCTATGAAGACATGAATGTTAAAGTTATATTTATGCAATTTGTAATAAATGTAAATTTTCTATGCAAACTAAAAATAATAGAAACTTTCTAGTTTATCGCTAAAAATATTACTCTCGAACAAAGAAAAAATTCGCGAAATTTTGCTAAAAGTCGCTAAAAACAAAAACTCTTGCCTCTGTTTATAATATATAAATACTTTCTTATATTATTAATATACAATAATATATAATGTTCATTAAGCCATATAAGAGGTTTTCTTAACTATACAAATTTCTATTAACATTTATCAGCAATTAAAAATTAAAAATAACAAACTATTTACTAATAAAGTAGATCAACACTACCGAAGTGTCGTGCCAAAGCTTACTGAGCTATTTTCAATGGTTCTTAGAAAACTCAACATTTATATCAGAAAATGTAATTAAAACTACAGCAAGGATAAAGGATATATTTACAAAGTAAAACTGAAATTCTTTTACTAAGAAACACTGCAATGTTTAAAGGTGCCATTAATTTTAATAACACAATTTCCCTTAAAAATAACATAAAATTAATTAAAGAAATAATTTAATAAATGATATCGTCCACAAAGACATGAACTGATGAAAGAGAAAGTTCTAATGTAATCCAATTTTTATACCCAAAAGGAACTAAAATGTAACTGGCAGTTGTAGTTTTTTATTCTCCTCTTAAGCAAAATGCCTTAACGGTAAACTAACTGTTGTGAAGAGTGGCTGTGAAACGCTGCTGGTGAGGGAATGTTGGCTAATAGGATGATTTGACCACTGAATTGAGGTAAGAGAGTTTAGGATGAAAACCGCTCTAGAAATCGAATTTGCATTCATCATTCGCTGCGCCTGTAGAACCAGAATTAGAACCTGTAGTACTGCATTTGTTTAAGATTCCAACTAAGTGCTGACTGAAAATTTGATCCTGATAATTGTATTGCTATATTTGGTTTAAAGTTAAGTGCTGCTGATAAAGCATCCACCATTTTTTGGAGTTAATAATACGAAAATGCCTTTTGCCGCGATAGATATTTATGGTTATATAACAATTATGTACTTTGTGTTGTGAGAACCCTTCCCTTTTATTACTTTCTCTATTAATTATTATAGGTAACAATTCAATCCAACCAAAATTTTATAGCAAGATTTCTCTGAAAATGCACCGTATAACTGTAAGCTACATATTGAATATTTGTATTGTTTCTTACTCGCAACTCTGCCTCTTCACAATTGAAATCTACCCTCACCATCACAATGTGCTTAGCAGTGTTCACTGAATCTCTGCTTAGAACAAGCAAATGAAAGGAATTTTGTATTTTAATACAACCAGCACACCTCCCTTCACATCTCTTTCAAGACATTCGAACAAATGAAACTCATGTTGAGTTGCTGACGACACATATTCACCATAACTACACCAGTAAGTACATACTGTTTACTTGTTGTATTTCCAATATCTTCCTTTGATGTTCTTATAACTCGACCTTTCTTAGGCTCGAAATGATGTGGTCTGATTGAAGATATGACTTAATAAACTAAAATTTTATAATAACGTTGAACTAACGTAAAAAAACAAAAATAAACTACCAAGCACAGATTAGAGTATTACTACACTTGCATTTTAATGTATAACCTAGTGGAAAGTAATCTTATATCACACCAAATTATTGCCGGAGTTCAAAATTAATTGCTGACGTACGGATAAACTAGAAAGCTCGGACCTTGACTTGAATAATCTTTAAATTACTTCTATTAAGTCCCTCTTCACCTAAAATAATTTTTGAAGTTTACAGAGATTTTAAATACAAGTTTGATGCTTAATCGATTCCTTTTTAGTTTCGCTGCTACGCATTTATAAGTTGGGGGATCACACAAATCCATACAAATTTTAGACACCAAAATATCACAGGAAATATCGAGGTCCCTAAAATGCCAAAAATTATTTTTAGAAAAAAATTTCGCACACACATGTGTACGTGTGTATTGGCGTGTACAACTAAGAACAGTATAACTCAAAAAGAAAAGTATATTTGATAACAAACTTTTAAGCTCAATATATTTCAGAGATACAGATGAAGATTTTCAAAAAAATCCCGCATCTAATAGCATCCTTAACAGGAAACACTTTTTTGAAATTTTTCATTTAAAAGTAGCTAGCATTTTGGTTAAGATACTATAAGCTTTTGACAAATTAAATGCATAGATAGAGTCAACATCAAACATTCAATGCCATGGCCGGAATTTGAACCTTAGCCTACATACGGCTAGTATGGAGAAATGATTAATTTCCATCAGTTAACTAAAATTAAATCTTGTTGCATTTTCTGGGGTCGTCCGTAGGAGTTTCCTGCATTCTGGATGAGTTTTGCATAAACGGTAAAATCTAAGAGATAAATAAAGTCTTACTTCACAGAAATTTAGTTTCTATTAAAACACATGCTTTATGTCTACATTTTGTTGTTGAGGTAACCATTTCAGAGATATTCCGTTTTATTTGTTTGAATTTTAAATACACACTTTCCTATAATGGAGAGTTGCGGTATTTCTCTTTTTTATCTCTTGTTTATACAGTGAGATCGGAATTTCAGAGCCATCTGATAACGACCATCGCTTAAACTGTTAAAAGATGACTATCACTTAAATTGTGATGTATTCCCACACGCCTCTTGCGCTGGAAAGGAAATTAGCAACAATGTTTTAAAATGTTTACACCGATTTTTATGAAGTTCTCGTCGATAAATTATTTGTAAAATAGTTTTTACGAGTGTAGAGAAAGTCATTATTCACACAGTGTGTGTGTGCATTTCTAAAAATGCTTTTCCAAATTCAAATAACCTCAAAACATGTATTTCCAATGAGATCTCAATGTCGAATTTTTGTATGGAATGCAATCTTTCTCTACCTAGTAGAAGATTTAAAAAAAAAAAAAAAATAAAAAATAAAAATAAAGAAAAAAACCTTTACTAGTCTAATGAAATTACAGCAAAAGTAGATAAAATCATAGGGTCTTGCAACCGTCATTTGCCTAATATAGGCTGATTTATAAAGGTTTAACGACAAAATGTTCCAATCTAAAATATATTTTCAACGACATCAGTATCTGTGCGATGTGGAATTTGATTGCTTGTGCTCGCTCAAACAAGGCTTGTGTTCGACAAGCCCTAATTACAGAATTGTTAGTGGTTCAGAGTAAACCTAGAGGCGAACCAATCAATGAAGTGGACAAATGCATTGTTTGTTTACGTAGAAGCTTTCAGTTGTTTGCAGCAACAAGCCGTCACTGAGCATGTTTCTGTGTGCGTTGAGTGTTAGTCTCTTTACAACACGCTATTTACTTGCTGGTTTTTGCTGTTTCCCTTCAGCTGGTGATTAATGAGATTCCAATATCTGGTATATAAGCGCTCGGGTGCAGCAAACTTCACGTGAGTAATTAAATGAACAACGCATGCATCTTCGATGCCTGAGTGGTTCTCTTAGAAAACTCGTGAAGCGTACAGATTATCATGATCGGTGCTGTCAACCCCTGGATCACGAGTTTTTCAAGTGTTCGCTGTTTGCGTCCGGTGTTCACATAACAAGCTTTAAGAAATACTTCATTCTATATTGTTTAATAAACCAGCAGTATTTAACATTCTCCTCTGTTTAGCGACGACGGTTTGCCTGGAATATCACCTATTTAAATTTATAATATTTTATCCACCCATAAATGAACAGGACTGTGTCGTATAACCAGTGAAGAAGAAAAAGTCTATATGTCAGGGACTCCTCTGATTTCTGTTACATTTTTAATAATGCTCTTTACTCGTAGGATAAGTCTCTTTTAATGTAGAAGTCAGTGTATTTTAGTTTATTCCCTGCTTTATCACTAAGAACACTAATTGCTTACTGGTAAACTTCGCTAGTAATTTCCTTCTCCCATTTCACCTTCCAAAATGGAAAGCGTCAGATATATCATATCTTCTAACCTCCACTGATAGTTTTTCTTCTGAATGATCTCATACTTCGTATCTCGCATTCCTTCCTGCATATCAATTTACATAATCAGGAGACTGTATCTTCTGTTCTTGTATTCTGTGCTCTTTATTCTTTTCTGTGCAGGATCTCTACCCTAATTTTCCCTTTTTGTTGCTTAGTTCGTCGTACCTCACCTTTGCCCATGTTATGCTTCATTTTTAAGTTCCTTTAATTTTCTCCGTGCTTTATCTGTTATGGCTTTTGTTGATATGCTCCTTGTTAGCTTTCTGCTTTCACTTGCAACCTCAGCTTGTGTCTGCTCGCTATCACTGCCCTACTGGTACTCCTCATGCTACACATCAAGTCGAAGACGAACAGGGAACCTCGCAGAAATAGCCCATGGGTAATCCGCATGAAGCTCTTTCCCGAAAAGGTTGTAGAAAATTGCTTTAATGTATGGCTGTCTCCAATTTCAACAATAGAACCGACAGGTTCATAAAGCTGATAAGAGCTGCACGCTCGCAGTAATTAATGGATAACAGAATAAGGACTTCATCTACAGGATAACGCCTATTGCACTTCTGCCTTCAAAGTTTTTTTAATTCTTTCTATCCATCGTAATATTTCTCCTTGAAAATTCCTTATCGTTATCGGAGCATGATTTAATATTTAAGAAACATATTGTCTTCCCTTCTTGTTATATGTTGGTGGTAATTTGAAGGTCTTCAGTAATTAACTTGTGCCTTGGAAGTATTAGGAGCATAGCGCAAGGTTAATGCGTTGTTGGAGTTGCCACCTTTATGCTTCCGGCTTAAGATAAACCTCCAAAGAAAGGTTTATCCTCCACGTTTACGACCTTTTTGAATTTCACCAACTTTATACATTAATTTCGGTTTATCTCCTGAAACGGGTACCTCTTCCATTACTTCCATCTCGAAGTTTTCCATATTTTCGGGTGATTGTAGAGATTACAACTTTCGTTAGCTAATTTGCTTTTTGAAAAAAATATTGCACTGCAATACAATGAAAAATTGAACTTGAATATGCCTATATTAAAAGCTTTTATTATTGCGTTTACTATAAAAGTATGTACTTTGTTGACATTTTTATTCTAATTGTTCAAGATGAGTGAAATATAAGCAAGCCAATGCAATGCACATGGTATGACTTCATGTTTGCTAGATGATGTCACAACTATAGATAGACCGTGAACAAAATGCACTTGGAGGCGTGACTTACCAGACTGAAGCCCTCTAGCTTTCCTCTGCTACCATAATTTTAGGCTGCCTCTCCTCCATTGTGCGGGCTGCACTAATCAACTGTGTGGTTCGCTTTTGCATTCACTGTTAGATCCACTCTCTGTATTTTCTGCCAAATCACCGCTTTGTTGCTCAGTATTTAAGGAAACTATGATTCTATTTCTTGGTCAGTTGTGAGGTTATGCCCGAGGTAACTATTTTCCGTTAACTTTACACTGTCACAACAATGAAATATAAACCTTGCATCCGTTCACTAAAGGTAGTTTCTTTACAACAACATTTATTTCTTGTTTCCTTCAGCTATGAACGGGATCTATTTAACGTAATGTTACGTTTATTCACATATCTGAATTTATCTTTCTTGTGTAGAATAGCTGCTGATATAAATGCTATGATTTCTTGAATTAGTGTTAACAAAGGATGATTACAGTCAGACAATACGGTAAAATTTTACTCTACTACTTGGACTCTGCCTTGCTCTGTTAATCCCATCACTTCGAGATAAACAGCTGTTGGATAAAACCGGTAGAAAAATGCTCCTAAGGTTTGAAAACGTTTTTACACTTTATCAGTCTTGTTTTGTTCAACTCTTATGTAAGTGTTAGGAAACGAAAAAAAAACATTGCGTAACATCCAATTTTGTATTTAAAGTTACAAAATATCCCTCATTTAATCACTGCACACGTTTTCATGTGCCACACGCTGGGAAATAAAAACAAAACGCTTTTACAGACATTTAATTACCTCTTTTATTTTATAAAGGAGGAAATGTTTATATGCCTACTGTATAAAAATTAGAATTTCATTGTTAAAAATGTTACTCTAATTGCAATGTGTTAGTTCTTTGTGGTTTCAATGCACAGTTTCTGTAAGTTGTTATTTATGCTCTTAATGGCCTTACTTTGATACAGCAGGAATTTCATTAAGGCACATTGTCTCTTGCTATCAATCATGACTGTAGGTTTAAGTGAATGTCACCAGGTCTTTTGTTAAGCAAAATAACACATGGGAAATGTGTACTCTAGATTTTGTGTTTTTTGGAAACAAAAAAGGGCATTCTTTCCCTGTATACCAACTAACAAGGGATGTGCAAAGAGCAACCGTTGAAGATTTTTCTGTAATTTTTGCGGAGCACACCTCTTGCTTTCTTATGATAGATGAAACAGCTGTATATACAATCAAACTGTGGTATAATGAACCATTAGGTACACATATAAAGTCAAGCTTTGCTACCCTTTTTCTTGGTCATCGAGAGTTTCGAGAGCGATGTGATCCATACCATATAACTGAGGCCAAAAGTAATCCCAGAGAGTCCGAAATCATTCAAAACATGTAAGGTTTGGCGAACAGATGATCCATGTTCATGGTAAATTTTCATAATTTCTACGCGTTGATGAATGCTGTAACGTTCCTTGGCTATTTGGCAATATCTGTAACCACATGAAAAAATGACTGCAGTAACTCAATAAAAACGGCAGCTGTCACATGTTGAAGATATAGTGCGATCCATATAAATCTGAACCATTTCAGTAGGCCATAACTTTTGAACCTATAATAGGAAACAAGTGCAACTTTGGGAGAATATAATGCACAATTGGGAGATTACATTATTTACATCTCAGAAAAAATGTTGGAAGTGTCCTCCACCAGTATCCATGTATGTTTGCACTCGTCTAACCATATTCTCTGAAGTTTTACGGAGAGTATCCTCTCCAATGTTACTTATTTAGGTTTGAATGGATTCCTTGAGAACATCGATTGTCCGTGGCCTATTCTTGTACACTCTGTTTTAGATACCCCAACAGGAAAAAAATCCGGTGAGGTTAGTTCAGGGGATCTGGGGGCCACAGATCTTTTGAGATTATTCGATTACCAAAGAAACTGGTAACAAGTTCCACAGGGTCATTAGAATTATGGCACCTTGCTCTATCTTGCTGGAAATAACCTTCTCTCATTTGATATCATCCAGCGCTCCACAAATGTAATGAAGATACCCATATAAATTTCAATGCCTACAGTCGTATCAAAGAAAATGGGATCAACAGTGCATAGATGCTAGTGGAGGACACTTCCAACATTTTCTCTGAGGTGTAAATAGTGTAATATAATCTCCTAATTGTTAATTATATTCTCCCAAAAGTTGTACGTGTGTCCTATTATTGGCTATTGTGGCCTATTGAAATGGTTCAGGTGTATATGGATCTTACTGTACTACAATCTTGTTGAAAGACCCTTTATTTAATTTTAGTACTTAAACGACCTTTAATTTTTGAGTTTATTCATTCGCACATGCACGCACAGATATGCTAATATGTATTTTCATGAAATTGGATTGAGTGCAATAATTCATCTACTTGCTATAACTAAGCAGTACTGAAAGTAGAATTAAATAGTCACTTTTGCTCTAAAAAAAAAATTTTAGTATTTGAGATTTTAAATTTAGAAAACCCAAAGAATATCTTGGAAATGAATAACGATACAAACGTTGTTTTACATTAATTTTGTGCTTTAATGTAATCTAAATTTGTACCCTGCTAAAAAATATCGTAAATCTGAGATTCCACATAATCCGAGTACATCAATATACAATTCTTTTTTTTATTTGCATTCATTTTTATGTTTATCAATTTGATCTTCTCCGACAGTTTCTATAATATCCCATTAATGTACATCGGTTACGTTGATTATAAAGTATATAAATGTTAAATGGACCTAATGCAGAAACTAAGTAGGAGGACTTAGAAGAAAAACCACCAAAAATGTTATAGTGTGGAGGGGGAGATAATTTTGCCAATTCGGAGGCGGTACTGCTCTATCTGAAATAACAACCAGAAGCGACACTGTTATCATCGTGCTGCTAGCCTGGCTTTATCTTTGTTAATACAAACATCTCAGATAACACACTGATTATTCCTGGAAAAGTGAGAGGGTACTGACGTGCTTCTCGGACGTGTGCTAAGCACCAATTAATGCATCACTTCAGCCAATGGAATGCGCAGGAATTACAAATGACAAATTTTATGTTCATGAGGAGTAATCAATGGTTGTCTGAGAGGTTTCTGTTAACAAAGAAGAAGCCAGGGCAACCTTTTCAGTAGCAGGATAATACTGACACCATGGTGTGACTTGCCACGCAAAACGATGCAGCATCCTGGAGCAGAAAACATTTAAAACTGCTTTAAAATTAATCCAAAATGTGTTTATTGTTTTTATTTCTAGCTAAAACAAACTTTAAAGTATAAAATTATCCCATTATATTGAATCATCCTTTTCACTTCATATTTTATCATTTTTATGATGTTTTGTATAGTTTGAAATTTTTCAGTTTAGAAGTTACCTCTCTCAGTTTACCAGGGATACAAAACCCTTAAATTCAACACATACATTTTCTTTAATGTAAATATCTTATATCTGTACAACTAAAATCGTTGAGCATTTTTTGTCAATACAGATAACAATATAGGGATTCAGAGAGCTCATATGTGTTCACGGTGAAATGTCGACCTAGAATTTTCGAGTGGAATAAAATAGCTTCTTTGGTTGACTGTTAGTACGTAGTAAATAAAGCAAAAATGTTCGGTTTATTGAATAGCAAGGTGTTTTTCCTTTCTGCTGTATTCGCAGAAAGGCATTCTAGAAATATCCTCATGTTTCATTGTGATGTGGGCTCTGCTACTACATGAGATAGCGAGAAATGTTCTTTTCTTTTCATTCAAAAGTTAAATCCTGCAGCAGAATATGAAGAGTCCAATGAATGTTTAATACCGTAGACGCCAAATGAAAGTGGGGAGAAACGTTGCATTTTCCTGCGAAATAGCCCTTGGGTATACAAGTGGCTGTAGTCAGTACGTAGAAATTTCTGTTGTACCACTTAAGGTCTTGCTTTGTTTGCCCTGTTAGCGTGTCATATAACCATTGTGCTTCATATAACTATGCAAGTGCATAACCAGCTGTGTGTGGTATAAGCGTTCTCGGAGTTCCAAACCAATGCATAATCAGAACGTAGAAGTGTTCAAACATAAAGGCCAAGAGGAAATAAAACTGAATTGTTATTGAACTTTATGCAGGGACGTCGCAGATAAGAAACTACTCCACATTCGTTTGTACATCTGACCATGTTTATTTGGTGATTGTTGTTTACTTTCTTTGTATTGGCATATGACTTGAATATAGATAATCTGAAGTCAATTGTTTATGAATTCTATGCCTTGTCATAATTATTAGACTTCGATCTAATAATAAAAGCATGTATGCAGCGTTATTTTGCCCGTTTAATATCTTATTCCAATAAATTCCACTAAAACAAGTCTAAATCAGATTGCATCACCTAGTATTTGAATATATTGTCAAATATTCGAACCGAGAACCAGAGCTGCCATGCTCTACACTACTGCGCTATGGTAGGGATTTCAGTGATGCATAACCATGCTTATTCTGAAATAAGAAGCAGCTGGCAGCAGAAATACTGGTAAACGAGAGTGGTGAATGTTTTAAAATGTAACGCACATATAAATCGTCAGCAAAATGCAAACTGGTTTTCGAAAAAGTGTTATGAAGCAGTGTTATGTTTCTTAATGCATTTAAACGTTAGATTGGCTTGTGATTTTCTTAAGCGAGAGCCTAACAAAATACCCAAATGGAATGGAATGGAATGGAATATTACTTCTAATGTAATGTGTGCAAAACCATAATTTACGTTATTGAGTTGTTTATGTATGTTTTTCTTTTCTTCTTTTCTTTATGTTAAGCACATTGCCTCTTTCCATCTTTTTCTCGGTTATCCTGGTCTTCTTCCCACCGGATTACTATCTCTCACATATCACCAGACATCCTGGATACATGTGCATTCCACTCCCCCCTTCTTTTCGCCCATTCAGTCATAGATTGTCCTACACAACTCACAAATTTCTTCATTTCTTACTCTGTCATGCAGTGTCTTTTCAGCTATTCTCCTTAGCTCCTTCATTTCAGTTGTTTCTACCATTATTATTATTATTATTATTATTATTATTATTATTATTATTATTATTATTATTATTATTATTATTATTATTATTATTATTATTATTATTATTATTATTATTATTATTATTATTATTATTATTATTATTATTATTATTATTATTATTATTATTATTATTATTATTATTATTATTATTATTATTATTATTATTATTATTATTATTATTATTATTATTATTATTATTATTATTATTATTATTATTATTATTATTATTATTATTATTATTATTATTATTATTATTATTATTATTATTATTATTATTATTATTATTATTATTATTATTATTATTATTATTATTATTATTATTATTATTATTATTATTATTATTATTATTATTATTATTATTATTATTATTATTATTATTATTATTATTATTATTATTATTATTATTATTATTATTATTATTATTATTATTATTATTATTATTATTATTATTATTATTATTATTATTATTATTATTATTATTATTATTATTATTATTATTATTATTATTATTATTATTATTATTATTATTATTATTATTATTATTATTGTTATTATTATTGTTATTATTATTGTTATTATTATTGTTATTATTATTGTTATTATTATTGTTATTATTATTGTTATTATTATTGTTATTATTGTTATTGTTATTATTGTTATTGTTGTTATTGTTATTATTATTATTGTTATTATTATTATTATTATTGTTATTATTATTATTATTATTATTATTATTATTATTATTATTATTATTATTATTATTATTATTATTATTATTATTATTATTATTATTATTATTATTATTATTATTATTATTATTATTATTATTATTATTATTATTATTATTATTATTATTATTATTATTATTATTATTATTATTATTATTATTATTATTATTGTTATTATTATTATTATTATTATTATTGTTGTTATTATTATTATTATTATTATTATTATTATTATTATTATTATTATTATTATTATTATTATTATTATTGTTGTTGTTGTTATTATTGTTTTATTATTATTGTTGTTATTATTATTATTATTTATTATTAGTAGTAGTAGTATTATTATTAATTATTATTAATTATTAATTACTATTATTAATTATTATTAATAATTATTATTTTTATTATTAATAATTATTATTTTAATATTATTAATTATTATTTTTATTATTATTAATTATTATTTTTATTATTATTAATTATTATTAGTAGTATTAGTATTATTGTTGTTGCTTATTACTATCATAATTATTTTCATGTTTATTTCTCCAGACAAATTCATTGACACTTCCAGATATGTTTGTTACTTTTACAACTTGATGGTTAATTTCTCGGGCCAAATTCCCCTCACTGCTAGTATTAAAGCTCAAATAATTGAAATGCTTTTGAAAGCTACTGCGTATATTAAATAGAGAATGAATCTTAGTCTGCTCAAAAATGATCAAAAATTAAATACTGTGATTTCACGAGAAATAAATATTTCACGACTCTCTGAGTTGAATTATGGGTGTACATATACAGAACCGTGTAGTGTGTATGTTAGCAATATAAACTCAAAAACGAAAAATCGATTAAATACCAGACTTTTAGCTAATATTTTGAAAATTTTACAGTAAAGCTTGAGAATTTTCTAATATTATATCTATAGCAACATCCCCATATTTTCAGCAACGAGTTTGTAAACCTATAGTTATTATTTTGATTCCAATGTCTCTTCCTGTTTTGTGCAAACGGTATGGTTTAGTTAATTTTGTATTCTGAACGCGGGAATTATTTCATAATGTCTGATCAACCTGATGTTCATTTCATTAAACAGTGACCTGTATGCGATGATGGGGAAAAACACTGCGTTTGTTGCCTGTGTAATTAAATTTCAACCCTTTTCAAACAATGCGATTCTACCAGTAAACGAACTTAACACATCACTTTCGAGCACTGTAGTCTTCAGAACTTCAGTCTCTGTGCTCTAAACAAATGTATGCGAGAAATTGCTTATTTTGCAATTAAATAATTATTACTTTTCTGTCAAAATAATATTAATAGGATGTAATACCAGAATTAACACACAAAAACTCTTAAGTGTCAAAAATTTTATTTTCTTAGTCTAATAAAATGATATATTTTAATATTTGCTTCCGAACATTTTGGTAGCTGCTGGATGACTTTTATTAATCTTGCAGTTGAAATTGCGGATGCTTGGGATCACAGTTGCATACAATTTTAAAATAATGTAGATGTTTGAGTTTAGGTGCTGTTTGTTTTTAATATATGCTTTATTTATTGTGCTTGGTTTCAACTTTAATATCAGTATCTTCACTTGATCGAGATGATATACCAAACTCACAAAAGAGAGTACTAAATGTTACCTATTTCGGACCAGTTACTGTAAACCGGAAGGAAGAAGTTTTACATTGAGTGTCTACCACTCTTACAATAAATGTTTCTAACCGAATAAGTTTTATTACCTTGAGATATTTGGTATGTTCCCTGAGAGAAAATGTACCTTAGAGTTTTTGAACGAATAATCGGCATAAAACTCCTAAATCAAAACTACATAAGTTTGAAGTGTGGAGCTACTGCAAACATGTCAATTAATTTACAATTTTAATTTATTGAATAAGCCTTTTGAATATGAAAATGAAACTTAATGATCATATTCTTCAGCAGCAAAGCTCAATATAACTGATAAAATAGACTTTATAGCTTTGAAAGTAGAGTAAGCGGCCAACACTTTAATAAATGTGATATAATAAAATGAGTATTACTCGTGATTTGTCACCCGTATAAGGCAATACAAAATTGGCTCCAGGTTATGTATGCTTAATGTGATATGTCTTACACAAATATTGTAGGCTGCTATGAGTGGATAGTGTCTTGAATAAAACATTTCAGAGTGCATTTATCTCCAGAATTGATACCAGCGTTTCTATCTGATATAGTTTTCTGAAAGCAAAAGGTAAAATAAGTGTCTTGCAAATAAAATTAAACGTACAATACGAGGGTGGTCTGAAACATTCAGGGCCTCACCCAGAGATCGCGGCACTACTTGCAAGATTTGTTCCCTTATATTGGTACAGATGTTAATAAACTCTTACGTAAAATTACAAGTCATTACAGGCAAATAATTGAGTGTAGACAGTTTTTTGAAGCATGTGAAGTGCATGTTGCTTTGAAATTTGAGAAATCAAAGTATCGTGTTGTGATAAATATATGGAGGGGGAAGTCACAAGTCAGGATTCCATTTCAATGTGT
The DNA here is from genome assembly GCA_030765055.1 of Mantis religiosa. Classification (NCBI taxonomy): domain Eukaryota; kingdom Metazoa; phylum Arthropoda; class Insecta; order Mantodea; family Mantidae; genus Mantis; species Mantis religiosa. Next base: position 80,129,069 of record CM060949.1, read on the forward strand.
GAAAGATACAGTTGAGTGCGTTTATTTATCAAGTACTATAACGCAGTTAAAACGATTCCGACATATGGAAATATATAAACGGACCATTACTCTAAGAAAACACATACATTTCCACCAATCAGCAGATCCTCTCAGATTATTGACTAAATTAATGTATGTGCTACGTGGTGACTTGAAAACTATTAATCTTTCACACAGCAACAGCTGAAAAACGTGTGTGGAAATAAATATATATTTTGTTCGCTTAACGACGCTGTCAATTGTCAAGGACAATTTCGGTATGATGAAATTTTGTTCCGCAGGAAATCTGCTGACCATTGCCTTCATAGAGGACCTTAGGATTACGATCACTCATGATAGTCTTTGATTGGAGTACGCATAAATGTAGTTTAGTCATTAAGTTGTTACGACATATTTAACAAGAAATTTATCTGCCTAGTCTTGTGTGAAGGAGAATATAAATCATAGCGTACCTAAACCCAGAAAATATGAATAAACTTTACGAACTGGGTTAAGGAAATAATACCTAACAAAGTATAACCTTTAATGTTTTTATTTTGCTAGCAGCTAATACAATCAGTCGCTTCTCAAAGTGCTACAACTGAAATAATAAGAATGAACAACAAATCGTTTAACTTTCTTGAAACTTTAAGTTTAAGCCTTCAGGTTGTCTGTCACAAAAATTGCGGTAAAGTTTTAAGCTATATCCCCCCGAAAAAAGCTAAATTGCCAACCTTTTGCTCCTAAATTTATATTTACTTCCAAAAATGGTAATGTATAAGGAACTAATATCAAGCTCATGGGAGGATACATCATTATTTAATCATTAGTATCATTAAATGTTTTCGACTCCTGCCCGTCACATTGTATTAAGGACATTAATTGTATTAAGGACATTAATTTGGAAATATATGTCAGACTAAAATAGTTCAATGCCATAGCCGGGATTTGAAACACGGATCTTCTGGTTGCTGTTCAGCCGCTCTAACCCTTGAGCTACTGTGGCCAACGTGCCGACATGACATTAAATTCTCCAACTGACTCGTATTTTCCCGGTAAACCACTTAGGAGTTCTCATAAACACATGAGACAACTAACTTAATGGCGACTTACAACATGTAATTACTTTAAGGCCCGGGCTTTATAGTTAACCACCATTAGGTCAATTAAATATTATTAAATATTATTATTATTATTATTATTATTAATTATTATTATTATTATTATTATTATTATTATTATTATTATTATTATTATTATTATTATTATTATTATTATTATTATTATTATTATTATTATTATTATTATTATTATTATTATTATTATTATTATTATTATTATTATTATTATTATTATTATTATTATTATTATTATTATTATTATTATTATTATTATTATTATTATTATTATTATTATTATTATTATTATTATTATTATTATTATTATTATTATTATTATTATTATTATTATTATTATTATTATTATTATTATTATTATTATTATTATTATTATTATTATTATTATTATTATTATTATTATTATTATTATTATTATTATTATTATTATTATTATTATTATTATTATTATTATTATTATTATTATTATTATTATTATTATTATTATTATTATTATTATTATTATTATTATTATTATTATTATTATTATTATTATTATTATTATTATTATTATTATTATTATTATTATTATTATTATTATTATTATTATTATTATTATTATTATTATTATTATTATTATTATTATTATTATTATTATTATTATTATTATTATTATTATTATTATTATTATTATTATTATTATTATTATTATTATTATTATTGTTATTATTTATTATTATTGTTATTATTTATTATTATTATTATTATTATTATTATTATTATTATTATTATTATTATTATTATTATTATTATTATTATTATTATTATTATTATTATTATTATTATTATTATTATTATTATTATTATTATTATTATTATTATTATTATTATTATTATTATTATTATTATCATCATCATTATTATCATTATTATTATTATTATTATTATTATTATTATTATTATTATTATTATTAAATATTATTTTGTCCTAGTAGTTATAAGCGGTTAGCTCCTTCAAATGATCCTTCGGGGACTTGAACCAGCCTTTGCTTTGGCTTTAACTCTTCCCTTGCAGTTAGGAACAGTCACTGAAAGACTATTCTTGAAAACATAATAAACAGCAATTACAGAATAATCTTCTTAAACCAGTCACCCAAACACTTTTTATTTTTGTAAATGTGTTAAATTCTCATTGAGTTTTGTCAAAGCTGCGGTTCTCTCTTTGGCATACATAGCTTCACTAGAACGACCCTCTACGAAAGCAGTGCACAGTCCCAATTATTGCTGATTGACTCCAAGCATTCCTACATTAAACACGGTACAGTATTTCAAAAATAATCTGTCAGTATCTAGTGGTTTCATTTACTGCACAGGTATGTAGAACATAATGCAATTATTTTCAAATTGACAGAATCGATGCAAAGTGCAGAACTATGCCGCCCACAAAGGAAAAGGGACTTGAATTAATTGGCATTGATAGAAAATAAGACATTGGGCGCTGTTTTCAGCTGAATTAATTGCAGGTAATTGATATGCTGTTTGATGTAATAGATAGGAAGTGCGCCCACACATTTACAAATATGCACGCCCCCACAAAACAAACAAAACGAATATAATTGCACTCTAAAAATACGTAAAAAGAGGTTTAAAATAGAACAATTCAACCTTTTTTTAGCAATGAAGCCAACGACATATCGCGACAGTACGGTATCAGACTCAAGCAATGTAACAAAAGGCAATATACTTAATTAAACAGTTTTAGCCGAAATTCCACTGGATCTCCTAAAACAGCAGTTTTCCTTTTTCCAGTTAGTTATATTGTTTCTCATTTGCAGTCTCTTTCTAAAAATGCTTCATCATTCTTTATATATTTTCACAGCTCAGTTATTCTCCATATTTACGTTTTAAATTTCATGCCATTTTTTTCTAACCTTGGCACAGAAGGCATTTCCATATTATACATTGTACAGTGTGAATCTCCTTAAACTTCCACCGCCAATATTTTCCAAATTCAAAGTGCTATTGATGTCCGTTTTTCACAGCATTATTTGGTAGTTAGGGGCTGTAGTTTTAGCCTATACATAGATTTTAATAACACTTAGAAGGTGTACTTTTGGAGAAAATATACACTTTTTAAATGGAACAATGTCTAATTACGCCACAAAATCGAAAGTACGGTAAATTAGAACGTAAATAGTGTTTTCCACAGGATTCTAGTGTCAGTAGTTCACGAGATATATTATTTTGAAGCTCTTACACACCGTCGCTTATACTTGCTGTGATAGCGCAAACTAAAGAAAAACAAACAGGAGTGCACGCCCTCTGTGAATTTTTGTTGTTGTAGTAATTTTACGCCCTCCAATGTTAAGTCATATCGGACGGTGAATGAGATGGGTGAAATGATGCTCAAAAGTGTCCAGGGTTCATGAAGCAGAGAGCTACCCAACATTCATCTTTAAGCAAAGGAAACCTCCGGAAAGATCCTTATCAGGTAGCTTACCCTGACCGAGATTCGAACTCGGGACCTCTTTAACGTGAGGCAGACACGCTACCATCTACGCTACCGAGGCGGGCCCTCTGTGGATTCCGACAAGTAAAGAAAAATTAAACCTTCAAAGCTTGAGTGCAAAATGACCACCTGCAGCTTCAATAAAAGCTTCCAGTTTCCTGTGGTAAGACTGCTGCACACGTTCTAGTATTTCAGCGAAAATTTCAGAGCAGGCAGCAGTAATACGTTGTTTCATATCATCTGGTGTAATTAGTATGTTCTTGTAGACAATGCCTTTCAATTTTCCCCATAGAAAAGAGTCTAACGGAGTCAAATCCGGTGAACGGGCCGGCCAAGGTACAGGTCCCCTTCGTCCAATCCATCGATTTGGAAACAATCCGTGAAGACCAGCTGTAGGAATTCGTACACTATCGGCTGGACAGCCATTATGCTGGAGCCACAAGTTTCTCTGCAGAGAAACGTCTTCTGGCAACTGTGGAAGATGGTCTGTTAGGAGGTTCATATACTTGTCCGAGTTTAGTCTTCCTTCTAACTGACTAGAACGTCGCAGTGCACAAATGAACCATAAACACGTGTAAAACAAACCATAACAATATCGTATCTAGCGATTGAGCCGGTTGAATGGAACACATAATTATCGATGTGTAAAAGTGCACCTTTGCTCCAAATAATACACCTTCTAAGTATTATTAAAATCTATTGATAGGCTAAAACTACGAGCCCCTAACTACCACGGAACGATATGAAAACTGCACATCAATAGCGCCTTCCATTTCGGAAATATTGGCGTTGCAAGTTTTAGGTGATTCATCCTGTTTAGCATATATTGCCATGCTGTACACTTATTTCGTGTAGTCTTACTTTTTACGCTAAAGAACCCCTTTTGACTTTACTATAATTAACTTCCTCGCGACAGTTTATCAGTACTTGGTATATTTCCACTATTTGAACCCATTTCCTTGTTTGGTGTTTCATATCAAGTTTATGTCAGGAGCGCCCACGTGAACAGGTTTGCGGGAAAAAAAGTACGTCAGTTGCGTTTGACGTTTTTGCATTTAGTGCGTCAGTCGCCTCTGGAGTTTTATTGTATGCATCATCTGCGTCCATAGGTACGGGATTAATTAGCTTAGGTAAGTTTAGATCAGAGGTGCTCAAGGCTAAACGCGAAAGGGGAAGGTGTTTTTACCTCCACGCACAGTTAGCCCAGCTATCAGGTAATACCTCTACCAGCCACAGATATCGCTAAGGTTGCTTTTAACATTGGCGGCTACTTCAGTTACTTCTACTATTATTTTTGGTGAAAATAATATTAAAAACGCCTCCTGAACACCGTTATTGTTACTGATTCTTTTGATGCAGTTTATTTTAACCAGCTCTTCAATGTTTGCCTCCAAGGGTGAACAACACAGTCATAAAAGATAGACCACATGATTGTGATATTTTAGTACGATACTGATATTTTATGTGTTTCATTTTCGAGAATATGTACTCACAAATATATGTAGAGTCAAATATGACATTAAATTTGCAACAAACGTTCGCAACATGGGAAATGTTTCATTGTGAAGAGATTTAAATAAGTTGCAACCTTTTTTCCTGAGAATATTTCAAGGTTGTTGAATTCTGCAAAGCATATAATTCCATTTGCAGTGCGTGAGAAAGGTTTTGACAGGAAAAATTAAATGGATTATTAAAAATCCTGATTTCCACCAGCATTGTTTTCAGGTCTGGAAATTTTTACTCAAAAGTATCATACAGTATCTTCAGAGTTGTTAAATATTTTGTTAATATCTTGGCATTTATGGTATAAATTGATTCCAAAAACTGAAAATGATATGTCACCGATTTCCATTTGAACTTGCCATAGGGTTAATTGTGCTACAAATTTATTAACTGCGTCAACTAACGTAATTATGATTTTATTTATTCCCCTGTAAGCTCATGTTTAGGATATCAGGATGGTGAAATAGATCGATCACCAAAGCAAGATCTAACAGCCATTCTTCTACAGTTAATTTCGGAACTTGATGGGCGTATGTTAATTACAAATAGTGGAAATTAGGAAAACAAGATATGTGTACCACACTTATAATGGATACATAAATATTTTACATTTTCATACTTCTTTGTTCAGAAAACTGTTTATCTCATTTGTTAGCTGGAAGAAACGCCTCATCAGGGCACCCCGACTGAGCCACCTGATATGAAAATAATAAGAAGGATTGTCATAATGGGATCCTAGCTCTTCTAGTAACTCCTTCAATTACCTATGACGAAGGGAGCTTGGTTTATAAAAGTTGACGCAATTCCCCATAACAGGCATGGCATTATTTAGGGCGATTCATTTTGCAAATAAAGACTCCCTAATGAATTATGCAGTGTACGGACAGAAAATACAACCATATTCCTTAAAAATGTCCTTAGTCTGCCAATGAAACCATTTTCTCCCCTATCACTGATGGGGCCCAATCGGACCCAACACTAGCTAGTTTGGCCCAAGGAAGTTGCAATCTACAACCAATATCTCGCATAGATTTGAAAATATCTTCCCCACAAGAATGTGATTTAAGGGACACTACTTTAGCTCCTCGGTAGCCTTGAATTTGGCATCAACTTCCCTCATCATGGGCTTCATCAGTTCTGTCCGTGCTTTCATCCAACGCTATTGAAAAGAAAGTTAATGATTTTATTTTTTCTGTAGCTGTTGCTCAATATCACACCCCATTCTTCCACGTGTCTTTTCGTGGTATTTTGAGATAGTCTCATTGATTTGAAAGTACCTATTACATTGGGACACACTTCTTTGGCTACAATAATTAAGGAATCTTTCATAAATTTCCCTTCATTAAGAGCCTTCAAATTCTTTGCAGTCTGTTCAGCAATTCTGTAACAAACTTTAACGACATTTTTAGAATGAGGGCCTTCAGGAATTGCTGCGTTCATATTTTATAGATTTGCACTCTTGCAGCACCTGTAAATAAAATGTAGTAATCACACAATAAATGTAAAATTTAGCTAATATGAATTGAGATCTTAACATGAAATTATGCATCAAAGATTGCTTACATGATGGAATGTGTAGACATCTCACTGTATTTTAGTTTAAATAATTTCCTCCCGTTCGTTATGAAATGCTGGACTTTTGGTTGTCATTGCGAGAGTCGTCGCTGACTGAGTGGAGGGGAAACGGGTCTTGCACTGCAAAAACACAAAATGAAGGGTTTGGGGTTAAGCGATAGCGTGACGTCATTAGCTCATAAGAGCGCCATTTGGGCACCTCTGGTTTAGACTCTTAAGCATAAATAACCAAACACAACAGAATACGTTTTGAAGCAAGACACCACCCAGCACTGTTTAGAGCTCTTTCTGCGTCGTCATGTATAGCGAGAAGATAAAGCTGGACATATGCGTTAATTTCCATTCGAAGCTGTGTACGAGACTATGGAGTTGATGACAATTGAGAAGGGGTAGCCTTGATTTTCGAGAGATGTTTGCAAATTTAGACATCATGAGGATTTGTTTGTTTGTTTTAAATATTTACGTCCTCCAACTTTAAGTCATTTCGGACGATGAAAGAAATGGGTGAAATGATGCTCAACCGGCTCCAGGATATATAGAGATTGGTCTTATCTAGCATGCTTCTTCCAGGATAAGGAAAAGCCCCGGAAAATAACTTATCCAGATAGCTCATCCTGACCGCGATTCTAACACGGGAACGTAAGCAGACACGCTACCATCTACGCTGCCGAGGTGGAAGAGACAAGTTTTTGCCTTCTCTGATATAAAGCCCCCATTTTAATTTTTTGCGGATTATATCTCTGAAATATATGTACGTATATAGCTCAGTATACTACCTTCCCTCCAATAGTGTGGAGTGTGTCATTTCATTCAAAATTAGAGTCTGTTTTATGCTGCTTATTCCAATATTTAAGGTATTATAGAATTTTTGAAAGAAATACAGAGCGAAATGTAAGGAATTCAAGGTACTTAGTTACTAAGAGAGCTCTCATTTAAACAGGCAAGAAGGGAGAACAAAGCTTTTATTATGGGCAGATGATTATTTTAAGGTAGCTCCATATAAACGATAAATTTAATTCGCGATGGTCATTCAGATTTTGGCTAAGACAAATAATTAAAATTAATAAAACCAGAATTTTAATAATGATACAGATTTTATTGTGACAGTGTCATAGACAATGCACCATAGTGACAGTGCCATAAACATTACAGACATGCCTGTTTGTAAGGTTTGTAACAAAGTATTTGTATTAGAAGGTGTACCTAGAAAGTAATCAGATTAAACCTAAAGTTAGGATTTTCATTTACACTGAAATTATTTATTATTTGCTATAGAGGGATTAGTGGTATGGTACCAATAAGCAAAATTTTAGGCAAAATTATTAAAATTAGACTGGAGGAGCTAATACAAAATAAGATATCGGAAGAGCAAGCAGGCTTTACGGCAGGCAAATCTTGCGGTGATAATATATTTGTGACTAGGCAAATCACCAAAAAATGTTGGCTAAGGGAAAGAAGTACATATGGAGTTAATTGATCTTGAAAAAGCATATGACTCAGTACCTTTAAGTAGACTATGGAAGGCAATGGAAAACTTTGGAATACCTATATCTCTTATATACTTTATTAAAATAATGTATTGATGTAAGGCAAGTGTTAAGATGGGAAACCAAGTATCAGCAGAATTACCTATGACAAAAGGAGTTAGACAAGGTTGTGGCATGTCACCTACACTGTTTAAAATATGTATAGAAGAGGTGTTGAGAAAGTGGAATAAGTTATGTAGGGGGATGGGACAAAACATCAATGGCCGCTTATTGCACAATTTACTATTTACAGATGACCAGATTATAATAGGACAGGATAAATATGATATAGAATGTATAATTAGAAAATCAATAAATGCATTTGAAGTAGGGGGATTAAAAATAAATACCATTAAAACAGAATATATGATAATAGGAGGAAATTCGGAAGATCTGCAAGTAAATGATGTGATAATTAAATGTGTCGAACGATTTAAGTACCTATGATGTATAAATAGATAAGAATGGCACTTGTAAAGTGTGCAAGGAAGGCGATTAGAAGTTTGAACAGTCTTTTATGGAATACGAATTTGATTAGAAAGACTAAACACATTTTAAAAATAATAACAGAAAGTATACTTACATATGGGTCCAAAAGTTGGACATTAAATGAAAAAATTCAGAAAAGATATTAAAGTTAAAGTTAACCACTGGTGCGACAGCCCTTAGAGGGCCATGGCCTACCAACCCGACTGCTGGCCTCACGCCCACGCACGGCAGAGGTGGACGATCATCCAACCGATACGGGGAGGAGATGTGGTCAGCATCTCGGCATCCCCCAGCCGGAATGTTGGTTTCCGTGACCAGGAGAAAAAAGTATTAGCGACAGAAAATGATGGACTTCGAAGAAGTTTGAGAATATCAAGGTTACAACATGTCAGAAACACTTACATTAGACATGAAATGGACGCATTGGACTGTTATAGACAGAATGTCCAGTAGAGATCTACAGTGGTATGAACATGCACAACGGATGCCGGAAGAACTGTGGCACAAACAAGTTCTAAAGTGGGAACTACCAGTCAGAAGAAAGCGGGTAAGAGCCAGAAGAACGTGGCACGAGGAAATATATACCTTCATGGTCATATGAAGAAGAGGGGGACTGGAAGAAGGACAATGTAACGAATCTCTGGAAAGCAGGAACCAATGGTGAACTGCTGTAAAGTGGAAAACCTATAAATAATAATACATTATTTATTGTGCGATTCGATGTGGAGTAGAGCTTCGTTTACTCGGATCAATGGGACTAGCGCCGATCCGAGTTAACGAAAATGCGGTTATCCGGAGAGTGTCGGAAAATCGATAAAAATCATCTGCAACATCACCGAAGTATCTATCTTTAATGGAGTTTATAAATTACTATCGGCACACTCTCACCTAAAAATACATACAGTGTATGTATTGTAATAGTCTATGTATTTGCACTGTACTATCTTTTAAGAAAGTAAATGTACACTTTTCGCGGGTTAGTATCATTCTGGCGCTCCGTGAATAGAGGGTATGAAAACTATATCGGTCATGTTCCTAGACGTTTAGTGCGTGGTCGCCATTTTAACTTGTTGCTCACTTGAGGATATCTACGGTTATATTGACCGAATATGGCTAACGATCCAATAAATATCGCAGAGCAAATAGCAGTTCATTTGCAGCTGAGCTATTAACTACATGTCGTTGGAGACTGTGTAAGAAAACGTACAGCAGGTGGAATTATGATTTTAAACCAATATCTATGTGGTACATAAAGCACCTTTTGTCAACTTCTCTCATAGCTGAGTGACTGTATATAGGCTGAGAAAACGAGGTGAGGATTCACGGGTCGAACCCTAACACGTGGTTGCCATTTTGAACTCCAAATTTTTGTTTGTTAGACGCAGTAAGGAACTAATTTACAATTGTTCTCTTGCAGCTAAACTGTTAGTACTTGGCATTGCATAGTATCAAGGAAAATGGAAAACACGTATGATGGTGATTTTAATAAAAGCAACATCTGTCGTATATAACCAACGCTATCACACGTGTTGTCGTAATTCAGTGGTAAAATGCACGCTGAATCTAGTAAACTGATGATCTACGGTTTGAACCCCAAACATGTAATACATTTCTCCCGCAACTTTTTCTCTTGTATTCCTTGCGCATGTTCAAAATATTGCTGGAAATACTTTATTCACAGCATTTTTATCCTTCACTAAAACTTCTCATTGTAATATAGCATGCCACGTCCACGAGGTTGTGTGGAGCTGACTGCAGCTCAAGAGGGCGAAATTGCTACTCATGGTGGAGAAGCTTCACAAATTTCCAGAGAATTGAGTTGCGACCGAAGAATGGTAAAGCGGTTACTGGACAGGTATTATGAGGGAGAAGTTGAATGGGCCAAACCACGCAGGCGTTGAGGTAGGCCTCATGAAACAACGCTTGCTCAAGATGAAGCTCTTTTAGTATATGTGAAGAACCAGCCTTTAAGACACAGGTCCGTCTGTCTGGATGAAGCAGTTGAGTGTGGTTGTGCATATGAAACTACACACCAACGATGCCGCTATTGTATCGCATCGTTCTCTTCTAAGCTCTTTCTTACTGAGGCACACAAAGCAAGACGACTATAATGGTCACAGCACAATATTGACCTTCCCCAGGCTTATTGGGACCTGGCATTCTGGAGTGGCGAGAAAATATTTCGATCCGACCAGCAAGGCACCCAATGTCTGTACAGGCCATGGGGAACTACATACGAACCTCTTAAAGTCATTGGAGGGGAGCATTCGGTAAGAATTTCAGTACATTTCCGGGCCTACATGACAGCATCAGGTCCAGGGGAGCTAATTCAAGTGCCAGACAGAATGACGAGTGCAGTCTATATAGATATTCTCGAAAACACTTTGCTGTCATCCTTTCGTACTAGGTTCTCAGAACAAGAAGAGTGCATATATATTTATGCAACAAAACAATGGTGTGCACACCGCAAATATCACTGAGAATTGGCAAACGAGGCATCCAGAAATAATCTGCATGGACTGGCCTCCCAAGTCTCCTGATCAAAACCCCATTGAACATAAATGGATGGGCCTTCAATTTGAATGAATGGCAGGAACATCGACCAGATAGGATTCAAGAGAATCTGGTTGCTCATGTGATGGAGCAATGAGATCATCAGCAGAATCCAAACTGGTGTTCTGCATTGGTTGCAAACATGTGCGAGAGATTAAATGATGTAATCATAGCTGGGGACGATTATACCAGGTTCTAGAACACAATATTTCTTGTTTCTGTGTTTTCCATTCTTTGTTTCTACAAATTATTATTTATTCTGACAAAGGCACATTTTCTATAAATCTCAAATGTTTCACAAATTAATTCATTTGTTAATGTATTACGTGGCTTCATGAAGAAATGAAAGCTTTTTAATTTCTTTCCTAAGCAACATTATTTATACATATCGTCTTCTTTTTGTAATTTCTAATAAATGGCTATTTGTAAATAATGTGTACACAGAATATTTTCAGTTTTATGCCTTACACTCCACTGGATTATACACAGTTTATATGGCGGCTTTAAGTTCGCTTTTCTCAAGATGCGAATTATTCAATTTCTTGCTATTCTGTGCATTGGCTTATTGTTAGAACAGATGGATGCTATGCAGCATTTAGGAGTTGGCTCCATTAAAACTATCATTTAATTTTCTGGAAACTTCTGGCACTCTTTTCGAAAACTTGCAGTTATTAACTTAGTCGCAAGAGAAAAAGTGTAATTTCATTCGTTACGGTGTCAACAGGGTAAAAGAATTGGAATAAAAGTTTTGAATACATGCTAGATTTCGAACCAGGAACTTCCGGCTCAGATGACAGCATTCATTTTGCAACTGAGCTATGATAACATACATTAGTATGTAGGAGGTTATATACAATAAAGATGTTGGTTCTTTTAAACTGCCATTCCTCTTCCCTTTTGTTTTCTTGCTAATTCTCCAATGTCATGTAGTAACAGCTTACCGCAAGAGAACAATTGGAAATTGGATCGTTACCTCGTCTAACAGTTAAAAAATATGGAATAAAAAACACATCCAGAAGATGGGACTCGAACCATGAACCCTCGCATAACTTATGACAGCGCACGATATATTACTGAGCTCGTGAGTAGTTAAATAAAGCGTGCCTGTTAAAATCATAATTCCACGTGTTTTCCATTTCTGACATATTTTCCAATGTCATGTAGTTAACAGGTTAGCCGCAAGAGAATTAATACTTACTTTGTGATCTTTACTCAATCTTTCGCAATACTCGATTATTATAGCTATAGAAATCATCGAAGTGAGCAACAGATTAAAATGGCGACCATGACGCTATACATATGCTAACATGACCGATATAGTTTTCATACAGTTTAGTGTATCGCTTAAGAGCAGTGCGATATCGCACTCACTTTTAACTTAGAAATTCTTCCTAAGTAATCGGTTTATAACCTCCATCATTATATGTGTCTTTATCAACATCGGAACAGCCATCGACCTATATTTTCAAAAAATTCTATAAAGCTTTCTTCCTCACTAACGTTTTCTTCTTCTTCAGTTTTGTTTTCTGGAAAATGACGTACATGAGGCCACAACTTTTTCCATTACTTTAGCAAAGTTTCACTTTCAAACTGGTCCCAAGCAGGTGGGGTAAGGGCAATGAATTCGCCCGCTGGCAAGAGAATTCGAGTAACGTACATATCGGAAATAGCAATTTCTCGTCTGTAAAACAAGTCTTTACTTGGCTTTTGTTTACTCGTATTCATTTCTTAAGGTTCTTCTACTTTACGGATTTGGGTCTTTGTTCTGTTTTCACATCAGGAGATCGATTTTATCCATCTGGCACATATGCGTCTAACTCTTCTTCTACCTTTAGGTTGGTATTCAAGTAATATCTGTGGTAATCTATTTTGTGGTAATCTATTTTGTGGCATCCTTTGAATGTGTTCTAACGAGTTATTTCTTACTTCATTTATTTCGTCGTTTAAGTTGAATATGTTTAATTCCGTTCTAATAACCTCATTATGTTCTCATCTAAAAGTGAATATAGTCGGTAGAGCACCTGCCTGCCGTGCTCGGGGTCCCGGGTTCGATTCCCGGCGGTGGGGGTGGAGATTTTTATCCGATCAAGATAATTCCTCATCTTCTCCAGAGTCTGGAAGTATGAATGAGAGTGCGAATGCGTGCGTGATCTAATGATGAAAACCCAATGATTACGAGTTAACATCTTCGATATGTTCCAAAGGAGAACGGCCGCCGATATGACCATTGGAGTTAAAGGCGGAGTATAAAAGGGAAAAAAGGTGTATATCACATTACAGAACGTAAGAATTTCATTTCGGTAGATTCCTTTTGTGCGCAACAAAGCATAACAAGATGTAATCCCTTTGTGGTATTCAAATAAAATATGTATTAGACAACTCTAATACAAATTAGAGAGGGAAATATGTATGTAGGGAATAGAATATATTGAGAACAACAATTCAAAACTTTCAGAGACATGCCATCCAAGAAATCCAGAGGGCAATTGGCGTATGACAAAAAATCGAGAGATGCAACTGACATGATCCAGAATATTAAGGAACTTATAAAAATGACTTATAAAACTTATAAAACTGCGAGAATAATCCCCAGTACCCGTTCCTATAGGGTACCAAAATGTATCTTTTTTGCATTGCTTTTCTTCTGATAATCGTAGTGTTCTGCTTTCGGCCATTTAGCTCCTTCAGTACGTTCCTTATGATGTACTTCTCTTCAAAGAACGACTTGGCGACATCGATGTCGAAAACACATTCGTTAAGGAACAGAGATAAAATGCTGAAAATTTGTATTTCCCTTTTCATAAATTACGAATTGCTAAGGTTTTGCAATGTTTGAAGCACAGCGAACGATTTCAGAAGATAAGTAGTTAAGGTGTGGCTGGAGGACTGGGATGTGTCCTATAAATCTTGAGAGGAATGCCTTAGGGAGACAAATTGCATCCCTTCAACCTCCCTTCTCACTTTTCGTGAGCTATGGTATTTGCTGTCAGAAAGACTTATATCCAACATACCACTTCTACACGTGCCTGGGTATTAATTACTTCACGAATTTAGCTGTTATTAATTCATATTGGTATTTTCATTTGTGTTGCAATAACTATCATATATTTTCATTGAAAAAGAATTTGTTAAATATTCAGACAACGGACATCACAATTATCATTACTTATTAAATGCTTCCTTCTAGTCATGTCATAGGAAGGCTTTTTCACATATTGTGACTTTGTGGGTTCGTAGAATTAAAAGTCCAAGTTGCAGAAGTTCAAAACGTTCTTTATTTCCATTGAAATACACTCACAGTAACAGCATTACGTCACATACACAATACAACTTGCCAAGGTCGATGGTCACACCGTTCTGATTACGTCAGCTCTCGTTACAACACTCTACAGCTGTTTACTTTATCTGCAGGATCTTTGTGTACACAAGCCGCGCTTATCTCTCTGCACCGAACCTTCTGTGCTTTTCGCTGTGACAATATATTCATGACGTGGCGTCATTTTATTTTATGTGTATAGCACCATTAAGCCATCCAAGAAACACCCAACTTTATCATCATAAATTCCAAAAAATGTATAACATCTTAGTATAATGTCTTAGAAAGCTATTTAAACGGTTGCATATGAATCCAAAGAAAAAAATAGATACATATAAGGAATCTTAATATCGACGGGAATCTTCGAATCTTCATATCACACAAGATGAGCAATCGATTTACGTATGTCAATATGTTATTTCTTGCCTTAAATTATAAGCTTTATTGTGACAGTTTTGTATCTTTGTTGTTCTGAGTGTAAGGTTTTGTCATTACAGGGACTGTAGAGGACCTGTGGGCTTCTGGGACCACTGAAATACACGACTGCTTTTCTTTGAATGCACAATAGGCAGTGTGATGCATACAATTGCATAGTTCCATCCTATAACGTATGTTGTTTCTACTTGGTTTATTCCGAGCGTGAAATTGTTAATAGTGTTTTTTTTTTTTAAATTGGGCCGCACTGAGACCGAGTGGTTAGACCACTTGACTCTCACCAAGCGGCCCGGGTTCGATCCCAGGCATCCGCATGTGGGATTTGTGGTACACAACACAGCGCAGGAGCGTTGTCACATTTCCTACCATTCATTTTGCCCTCACTCTACTCATTCTATGCCATCTACTTCCTCACGTACCAGAGCAGATCACCCTTTCTGGTGATCTTTATCTGTTTCAGAGCCTCTGCTTCTTAACAGGAAACTGCCCAAGCGCTGATTTGTTAGTCCTGGGGGTGTAAGTCCTCCATAAACTGTTAAGCAGTTAAAGAATAACAAGTTTTAGAATTGTCCATTGCATTTGTAATTGAGGGAAAACGTGAAAACTCAGTCAATTTGGGTACATGGAGGTCTAGCTTTACTTTGAATTAGACCTACAATCGCTAATGCTGAAGGTGTCCTGCTTGGTTTTGGTGTTTTATTTTCTCTTAACGTAATGAGTGATACTGGATAACTTTGTATCTGACACCTGAAAAGGTTATGTTCCTCAAAGAATATTGGGGAGGCGTAGAAGGAACTATAAAACAATCAGAAATCAAGGTATCTCAGTGGAGTAATTTCGATGTAATCGTAATGATTATAAATATCATAAGTCTTTTAAAATCCAAATTAATGCAAAGTTTGTATTTTAACATACGTATTCAACATTTAGAACTTGCAAACTGCATAACGTTCCGTTTTCACATTTTTCTGTAAATCACTAAATCGTGTAAAATGTAGCCTGATTCTTAGCTAATCGCTTTTGCTAAAATTGAAACATTTGATACGTACGTGACATCTCATCTATAAGTAAAACATTCATGTATTTTTTACTGCTTTGTGAATACCGGTTGATATACAGCATTTCTCACAGCACATAGTTTAAAATCTTTATAGAAGAAATAGATCTAAATTCACAGGACTCCTAAATACTTCAAATGTTTTGTAGTGCGTTAGGTTTACAATAAATCTTTACAGTTCTGGTTATAACAAAAAATACTACATGCAAGACAGAATTCCTTAAAGTCCGGTTATTGCCTTTGGGCAATGATTCCTCTCGTTTTCATTTATACTGCTACCGCACCCTAGGGATATCTCTACTGGCCTTCATAGATGGGTAACATGTTCCTGGTTTTTAAAAATGACGGTTACAGAAAACTCTTTGACAAAAATGATGCAGAGATATCTTTAGAATACAACTCAAAACTGAACATTTTGTCATTTTCACCTAAAAAACCTTCCCAAGGTCCCTAATTTGCAAAATTGCTTGGTCGAAGAAGTAGGGTGCTTCTTAGTCACCTCTCTCTTTTATGTGGAATGTACACAAGCTCAATACAAGTTTGATAAAATGCCACCTGAAGCGGGATCATACATAGAATATATAATGTGTACGGCCACTACCTCAAGAGTTCAACTCGACTGAAGTTTGTTGAACTTTGACCACTCTACGCAGGTTAGTGTTTACAAACGACATCTATGTAGATTCATGTTATACATTAAGGATAAACGTTTGGAACTTGAAAGTTTTGTTGCATTCCGTTTAATTCACAAGTTTAGCGGAATTAATCACCTATCACATACTTACCGCACACCAATTATTTATTAAGAGGAAATTAAAACATAACTATAATCTATGGCTAAAGCTGCCTGTTCTATGCAGGCCTAAAAGTCAGACTGTTAAACTCCATTACACACATACATTCAAATTATGTTGAAACATATCAATAATTAGTTTGACCCTATTGGTAGGTTGTAAATACTTCACTTCACCAGCATAGACAGACGTTAAAACTATTTGCTGCGTATAGCATTAGTAAGTGAATTGAGATGTAAGCTTAATGAGCAATGACAAAGATTAATTGCTTTAGTTATTACCTTTCTTCATCCATCACTTTGTAACGGACAACTGTCTTTGCAGAGAGTATTCCAACTCGGAGGAAACAAGTTTCTGCTAGTTCCATGTGCTTCAAATGAAAATAAATTACTAAACCCTGTTATCTTATTTAACTTAGAGACGCTCCAACAAAAATGTTTACTCATAAATCATTTAAATTTATTATATAATTTAATGTGTTCGGGATTTTAAATCCTAAAGCATGTAATACTAAATGTAAAACGACAGGCTTGTTTTTTCAAGAGAGCGGAAGTGTAAAGGAGTTGACGAAAGATTATTAAAAACTAGAGAGATGGCACCACTGAGGCTCGCATTCGGGAGTAATTAAGCAATCTTTGTCCCTACCAACCTAAGGCTTCTCGTTGCTTTTCTTATAGCAGTTATCACAGAATTAAATGAAGAGCTAATTATTATAAAACCAAAATGAACAGTACGTATACGAAACTCTATACCGGACTCCGTTAAGAAGAAAAGAAATGCTACAAAAGGTGGAACTGCTACTCACATAATATTTTAAAATACGTTTGAAATTATATGAACCCTGAAACAGAATAAATATGATAAAATATTGAATAAGAAAGAAGCAAACAAGAATGAAGAGAATTACCATTTGGTTTAAATTCCAGCTACTGCTTTAAATTTTGCCAATATTTTCAAGGTAATGAAAGTAGTAGACCTTGCAGATACTATCGGGTTAGTCGACATATCTTTGCAATACAGGAGAAACATTTAAATAACTTCAGATAAGCTGAAGTTTGAAGATACATTGGAAGAATATTATAGAAGTAGGAAATGAAATAAAATTGATGACAATTAGGATCTGAATGATACCATTTGGTATATATGAGAGTTGAGAATTTGTCTTGTAACAGACGCTTTTACTTGGCCAAGTGATTGAGCCGTTTGAAGAAATCTTTAGTAGACTCACCAGATTTGATTTTCATTTTTGACGTGTTATATATACTCTATACATTTCTTCAAAACGCTTTTTATTGCTCTCTCTCTCTCTCTCTCTCTCTCTCTCTCTCTCTCTCTCTCTCTCTCTCTCTCTCTCTCTCTGCGTGTTCTTCACTTAAGGGATTATGTATTTCTGCCTATTCCGTCTCTACATTCCAGCATCTACTCCCATCTTCTTCTAGGGCGTTCTACATCACTTCTTCCGCGAGAATAGTAACTTCTTATTGAAACTGATATTCTTTCTTCCCTTATTCTATTCTATTCTCTTCTATTCCTCTCTTTTTTCATTTCTTATTAAATCTACCGGTATGTAATACAGTCTTTAACTCTTCTTAAAACTATAATTGCTGCTGCCTGAAATTTACTTTTGTCCCTTTCTTTTAATACTCAGGACTGCTATAACTTTATAAAATTTGAGTTTCATTTCTTTTCTTATTTTATTCCTTAAAATTGTTACTATGGTTCCGCATATCTGATGAAACCTATTTATCTTGTTTTCTAAATCTTTGTCCAAATATAAGCTTACCTCGCGACTTAAATAATCAAAACTCAAGACTTGTTCCAGGCACTTAAATTGAATAGGTACATAGTTTTAATCTTATTAAATATTTTCCTCAATATACCATTTATGTTTTATTTATAAATATATTAAATTACATTCCTTTCCCAATCAACGTTTGTCTGTATTATTCCAACATCATCGGCATAAAGATTAATATTTAAATTTTTATTTCTATTCAGTTGCATTCCTTCACTCACCTCCTTTTTCCAAATCTTAATAAAATCGTATGGACATATTAAAAAGAAAGACTACATCCTTATCTTACTCTCTGATTAACTTTTACTTCTAAAATAAAAATATGCACGTAAAAATATTACTCATAAACTTCACAGAGGAAAACAGCATTGAATTCTACCCAAAAACTTAACAAAGCGATTTAAACGGAATATGTTTTGAGGTTCTCTGAATAAAATAAGGAAATATTTTTTAGAAGCATGCGGTCGTCTCTCTCTCTCTCTCTCTCTCTCTCTCTCTCTCTCTCTCTCTCTCTCTCTCTCTCTCTCTCTCTCTCTCTCTCTCTCTCTCTCTCTCTCTCTCTCTCTCTCTCTCTCTCTCTCTGTGTGTGTGTGTGTGTGTGTGTGTGTGTGTGTGTGTGTGTGTGTGAGTGTGTGTGTGTGTGTGAAATGACTCGCACGAAAATTCTGTTGAATACCATATTTGGTATATATTTTGGTACAGAATTATCCAAACACATGTGAAGTTTAAAAAATATCTCTTCCGAATGCTACCCTTTTTATAGGAACATTTTGATTAATTCTACCCTTTTTATAGGAACATTTTGATTAATTTTTGTAATCAAAATGACTAATGAATTTGATCAAGGTATCATAGGGTATGTTTGATATACTGAACAAATTTAATTTGGAAAGTCTTTCGTGCACTTTTGTGTAGTTAATAAACCATTAGGAACAACGTATTAGAGATTCCAAGATATCCGTTGTTGTTGGTTTGAAGTTTTCAATACTTCATTTAGAGTACTGTTGCTATTGTCCGATGCTATGAAAACATGTGGAATTTATAGGTTGGTGTATAGCAACCATGTTTTTAAACATCTGACTATCGATTCGGTTTTCTCTATCCTCTCATGTTTGTTCAACGAAATGTGTAATTAAACTCATTCTGCAGGAACTAATCTCAATTAAAATAAAATAAAATGGCAAAACATTCATTTGTAGGATTAGCTTATAAAAGACATAAAATAAGGAAGAGTGGGTAAAGAAAGTCGTGAGAATGGAATGCCTTGTATTTTCTTTCTTTCTTTCTTTCTTTCTTTCTTTCTTTCTTTCTTTCTTTCTTTTCTTTCTTTCTTTCTTTCTTTCTTTCTTTCTTTCTTTCTTTCTTTCTTTCTTTCTTTCTTTCTTTCTTTCTTTCTTTCTTTCTTTCTTTCTTTCTTTCTTTCTTTCTTTCTTTCTTTCTTTCTTTCTTTCTTTCTTTCTTTCTTTCTTTCTTTCTTTCTTTCTTTCTTTCTTTCTTTCTTTCTTTCTTTCTTTCTTTCTTTCTTTCTTTCTTTCTTTCTTTCTTTCTTTCTTTCTTTCTTTCTTTCTTTCTTTCTTTCTTTCTTTCTTTCTTTCTTTCTTTCTTTCTTTCTTTCTTTCTTTCTTTCTTTCTTTCTTTCTTTCTTTCTTTCTTTCTTTCTTTCTTTCTTTCTTTCTTTCTTTCTTTCTTTCTTTCTTTCTTTCTTTCTTTCTTTCTTTCTTTCTCTCTGTCTCTCTCTCTCTCTCTCTCTTTCTTTCTTTCTTTCTTTCTTTCTTTCTTTCTTTCTTTCTTTCTTTCTTTCTTTCTTTCTTTCTTTCTTTCTTTCTTTCTTTCTTTCTTTCTTTCTTTCTTTCTTTCTTTCCTTCTTTCTTTCTTTCTTTCTTTCTTTCCTTCTTTCCTTCCTTCTTTCCTTCCTTCTTTCCTTCTTTCATTCCTTCTTTCCTTCCTTCCTTCCTTCTTTCTTTCTTTCTTTCTTTCTTTCTTTCCTTCTTTCTTTCCTTCTTTCTTTCTTTCCTTCTTTCTTTCCTTCTTTCTTTCTTTCTTTGTTTCTTTCCTTCTTTCTTTCTTTCTTTCTTTCTTTCTTTCTTTCTTTCTTTCCTTCTTTCCTTCTTTCCTTCTTTCCTTCTTTCCTTCTTTCCTTCTTTCTTTCCTTCTTTCCTTCTTTCCTTCTTTTCTTCCTTCTTTCCTTCCTTCTTTCCTTCTTTCCTTCTTTTCTTCCTTCGTTCCTTCTTTCCTTCCTTCTTTCCTTCTTTCTTTCTTTCCTTCCTTCTTTCTTTCCTTCCTTCTTTCCTTCTTTCCTTCTTGCTTTCTTGCTTTCTTGCTTTCTTTCTTGCTTTCTTGCTTTCTTGCTTTCTTTCTTGCTTTCATGCTTTCTTTCTTGCTTTCTTGCGTTCTAGCTTTCTTACGTTCTTGCTTTCTCTTTTTCTCGCTTTCTTGCTTTCTTTTTTTCTTTCTTTCTTCTTTCTTCTTCCTTTTTTCTATATTTGTCTTTCTTTATTTTTCTTTTTCCTTCTTTTTTATTTTCTTGCGGTTATACAAAGAGCTTGGCATTTCAGTTCTATAGCGATCCACATTTTAAAAATTTAGTGCCTCTTTAGCCTAAGTGTATCTTTGCACCTCCAATAAAATGTGCAGATATGTAATGGAAGTTATTTTTGATAATTAAGAAAGAGGTATAACACTAAGCTTTTGTAAAAATAATTTATTTCAGAAGAAAGAATTTCATGTTATTGCAACACAGAGTTCTTTTTGTATAATTCGTATGAAATAAACAGAACTTTTGCATTAATTATACAATTACGGTACGTTGCAGGTTTCATGAAATATTCTGGAAAATACTTAAGTAGCTGTATGTCCTTATGTTATACGTCTACGTACCATTTCGGGGTTTGTAAATGAATACATTTTAATTTAAACTTGACTCGAATTTCTTTTTTATTCACACACTACTCTGAGATTTTGAAATTAAAGTTAAAATTGTGTACATTAAGACTTTGGGTGAAAGTATAGTTTGATGCAGGCGATCACGTGAGTGGGTGAAATTTGCAGCGCATTTCTAGGAAGCAAATCCACACCAGGAAGGAGAGAAAAGGCTGAATGAGGATGTGCCCTTCAGTAAGAGATATAACCTAACCACCCAAACTGTTTCTATTTATTTTTCTTTCGCATCCCTTTTGTTAGCAAAGTAACACAGATATACGGATGTTGGTAGTAGATAACCATTAGGTGATGTATCGGCGTGAATATTGTATATAATTTGGCCGAGCTGGGTACTGGAAAGCAGAGAAGACATATATTCTCGTTCCACAGTCCACGCACAATGACGATTTTATGGTCCGTAAACAGGCCAATGGCGAATTATAAACTTTGGCGTTCGGGGCAGTACTTGCTTCTTATGTGGGTCATAATGGTTACAGTTCTGTATTTCTGGGGTAACAGGGGAGAGAGAAAACTAGAATTAATGTTTGCAGAACTTTGCCTTGAGCATTTAATAGGCTTTCCTTTAAATTTAAATGTAAGCAGTACAATGTTATAAAGATTGTCGAGGAACTAAAAACATGAAGAAGTTCTTTTTCAGATTAAGTTATTTTCATTTTATTGACGGGCTTAGTTTGTACGTTGAAAATTAAATGTAAAATGGCATTAGATTCACTAATCTGTATTTAAAATTATAAAAATTATGTCAATTTTTTGAAATTTAGATTTAGCTAGAAACCACTTTTTATTTATATTTAACATCATGACCCATGAAATTATATATTTTACAATAATTCAATTATTTTGATATAGAATTAACATAGGTGTACACTATTAATTGTGTGTTCCCAACCATTCTGAAAAACTAGGCATTAAGAATCTCAAGTTGCTCAAAATCTCTTTTTTTAATTTTAACATCTAGCACAAATGACCACAAGTGTTTAATTTTTTCTATTCCGATCAACAATAATTTGACAAATTCTAACATTTTTAACTATGGTGGTCTTGAGTGTAGTGCATTCTGTTAGAAATGATCAACAGATTGGTCTTGGTTAACATATTTTGGTTTTTCCAAAAAGGAGAGTAAATTAAGCCAAAAGATAAACAAGGAAAATAAAGAAATCCAGTGCAGTACTTTCTGAAAAAGATTTCATGTTGCTCTTCTAGTAATCTCTTAATTTTGATTCAGTTCTGTTGGGAACTGATGGAAATGCCACTAATGTTACTCAGAGAAACATTCTCCTAGTAATCTGATTAATATAAAACTGATGTAATTAATTGATTTTCTATTTGGACATTTTTAAAAAGAGATATCAATAAAATGAATCGGGGTATGTGGTCACGTAAAATTTGTTCCAATTTCTGCGCCAACCTAAATTCCAGTTCCACATTGATTTTGGCACAAACGTTTGTTGTTTAATATCGGCATAAACCTAGATACGAGTTGATATTAAATTGCACTTGAATTCCACGGGGTGTAACTTATATTTATTGCCTGAAGACACATTATTCAGACAAAACTGTTTTGTGAATGTATTTAAAAATTAGAACACGTTCTTGTTACTACAAATCTCAAAAGATGCAAATCAGAAAAATTATATGATTTACAACATAAATTGTGCAGCTGTATTAAAATTATTAAAAAATACTTGGACCATGTCATTAAGAATGTTATTGCTCTCGGTATCAGAAAAATAGTCCTTTTTAAATAGAAAATCTACCCCTTTACTCAAAGTTGCGAGGCATGGAGATGGAAATTAAATTCTCTGAAAGTGTTCATAAAACTATACAAACTCAATTTAGCAATGGATTCTTTCTCGAAGTTTCATATTTAGGATATTCCTTATCATATCCACAGTCGATGTTCAAAACGTTCTTCATCCAGACAAAAGAATTTCTAAGCACTTCCGCCGTGGCATAGTGGGCTAGGGCGTCCGGTTTCGATCCGTGGCACGCAATGCGCCGGGGTTCGATCCCACTCAGCATCGTGAGGAATTTGAGGAGCTACGATATGCAGCTGGGGGTACCGTGCGGCTGACTACATCTCCCCCGCGTTTGGGCTGGATGATTATTCACCTCTGCCCTGCGTATGTAGGCGTGAAGCCAGCAGTCGGATTGGTAGGCTCTGGCTCGCTTGTGGGCTAATACACCGAGGAAGAAAAATCCAAAACCGAAGGAAATAAAGATAAACTGCTACTATCGTAGATTTGAGGCAAGGGCGTCGTAGTCAACAAACCAACCCCTCTCTCGTACAGTTTGTTAGCTGACTTCTAGACCATCCTTATCTGCTCGTTGCTAGGCGTTGTTTTCATTTGTTGATTTAAGTACAGATAACTGAAGATGACTGCCTAAGAAATCTTTGCCCATTCATCAAATTCCCCTAGTACTTTCCCAGTTCAGGTTATCACACATGCCTATCGCATTTGCAAGTAGGCGAATCTCGAGGATTTCAGGCATGAAAACCCATGTGGAATGTTAATTTTAAGCTGCACTTCAAATTACGTACATTATATTCGTAATATAATTAACATTAAAATTGTTAATACTCCCTCTGGTGAGGCGTAGGCGGCTAGCTCACGTTCAAGAGTTCGCGAGTTCGAATCTCGGGTAGGGAGAATTACTTAAGATTTTTTCTGGACTTTCCCTTATTCTGAAATATGAGTATCGGTAATTCTATATAGCATATCACTCATAATGTAACTTGCATTTTGGAGAAATTAAGCCTAAAATCCATGAGTGAAATTTTGCGTCCTAATCTAATAACCATATTTGATTAAAATTTATATAATTTATTCATCGCATTGCTGATAGGTACCACTAAGTGCCTGTCATATTACATGCCTGTCATACTAGAATTGGTATTTTGTTACGTAAAATAAACATTTAGCTTAATTATTTCCTGTTTAAGATTCTTATAGAATTCTGTGTGTCTCCTTCAGTTTGTTCTAACATCTGCGTTTAAACTGACAACGAAGTTCTTTTTTATGTAAATATATTAAAAAATATCTTGAAAAGAAATAGTTACTAATATACATGAGAAATGAAAGTAAAATGCAATGACTTTTTTAGTAAGAGGCCTTTCAGAAGTCACTTCAAACTTTAATCCGCTACAAGTATAATAATATTTAAGTTGGGATAAAAAAACAAAAGAGGTTGCATACTGGACAAGCAATAGCCTTTTTTCGTAGCTACTAAAGTGCTGCTTTTGTTAAAAATAATTTTATTTGTACTGCTATAAGAATTTGCAAGTTATAAATCATGACTGTGTCAGTTAACGCTACAACATAGCTGATTCAATGCTGCATTTCTCAAGCTCTGTTTGTACGATACTTTACCCTACTATCGAGTTTGACAACTCGTGCAAGGAATGAGGTTTATAAACGAGATAGGGTTTCTGTGTCATGAGGAAACCAAAGAGTAAAATTGCTGCTCTTCAGGACATCCTACATCTTATGCAAGATAATTGCATTACACATAATATCGAAACGAAAGTTGGCGTAATTACTTCAGCTGCCCAGTTCTAGTAGCCATTAATTAAAAGCTTCTGGAACAATTCTGCTGCTCTCATTATATAAACACTATATCAGTTTTTACACATTTTCTGCTAGCAATCCAGCATCCAGTACATTTTATTTTTTTCAATAACGAAACATATTATAAATTCAATTGAGTATAGATCTATTATTTTATCTTGACCGGAATCCTGCGCGGTAGGGATAAGTAGCAACTGTGGTGGGGATAGTGCACCTATCGCCACAATGCGTCCCACGCGTAAGATTACGAGAGAGGAGGGTGGTGCATAAGGTGTCTAAAAACAAATTTCATTCTCGAAGCCAGTTTTGCAGCTGTTATAAACTATGTTGTAATTCTTACTATGGTAGTAATCTCAACACATTTGTTAGATCTTAAATAGTACATAGGCATTTGGAACAAAACCCTGTTCTCCTCTAGCAGGCATGATAAACAACGGTCGGTCTTTCAATATCGCTGCAGAGTCCCTGTAACGTATTTCACTCCAGGCATATGGTCCAGTATGTGCTGTATTTACATAAGTTTCATCCATATAAACTATATAAACTTCACTTCGATATCTCCGAATATTTCGTAAATATTTAAGCCTTTTTTCACGTATGATGCGATGTTCGATTAAAATTTATCTGTCACGCTTAGTGTTTTTTTTTTTTTCAAATAATCCTAGCTTCAAAAGAACTCTTCTTAATGTTCAGACACTGCCTTGAAGTCAGTAGAATTTTTAGCTTCATAAGCACTTTCTTCAAAGTTGGTCTTTGTTTTTCTGTGTTTTAAACATGATTCATATTTCGCTTAACTACTTCTGAATTAAAACATCCAAATTAGATTTTGTGCATGCTCTTAATCTTTGTTTACTGGGCATAGAGAAGGACGTTGTTGCACTAGCACCAATGGTTTTTCTTTCCTTAATAACTCACTTAACTGCTTTCAGACACAACTGTTGCCTCAGATACGCTTCCCCAGATTTTTATAGCTGACCCAGACCATTGTTCCTTTTTTTATAAATCTATGGATATTGGTTATTACTTCTCGTGTTTTTAAATGTAGCACTTTATTTTCTAATGTGCTGCTAGGAGGCGTCATTTATAAATGCCCTCTTGGAATCAGGAGTCAAGCACATTTTGAAACAAGCTGTAGTATTACCGAGTAGCTCTGCACGTGTTTAGTTGCTCGCAACTGGTACGCAACTGACCTGCCCTCCCCTCCAGTTGCAACCGTTCTGAGGTGGACTCGTCCAGATACCACTGCTCATCGCTCTGCACTTTTCAAGATAAAAAAAAAACATATGTACCTAACTGTACCTTAGATACAGAGTGTCCCAAATTGATGTATATAGCCTTTGAACTGTATTTCTCCGCAACAAAATGAGACAAAATACAGTTTTTGTTATGTACGATCAACAAGGCACTGGAAAAGCGTAGCAACACGTTGATATATCTTCACGTCTTTATAAAAACAATGGGGCGAAATTATCATTCGAGAAACTTAAGTGGATACTGCAGTGTTATTTGAAAGTGGAGAATCTTGTTGAAGTGCAATTGGATTGTTGAATTTTGAACCTCACCACCAACAAGAATGAAAATAAAATAAAATCGAGACAAGTTTGAAGACGACGGAACGGTGCAAGATAATTTGAAAAGTCGGTGCGGCAGTCATGCAGGTTTCTGCACGATCCCCAAAGAAGTCATTGAAGCAATGTTCCCGTGAGGTTGGTATCAGGAAAAGCAGTGTTCATCGAATTTTTGGGGGCAAAAAATTGAAACCTTGCATTTTGACAATTCTCCGCGCACTAAATTAGCACGATTCAGATACGCGACTGCAATTTTTGTGAGTGATTCCTGCAGAAATGTGACGAAAGGGAAGATTTTCCAGACTCAATTGTTTGGTCAGATGAATCCACATTCCAACTTAATGACGCAATTAATTGAAATAATTTTGTATACTAGGCTAATCAAAACCCACCCATAATTCAAGAAAAGACCGCCTATCTTCCAGGAGTTAACGGTATGGTGTGGTTTGTCTTCCAAGGATTAATTGGGTCATACTTCTTCCAAGGGACTGTCACGGGTTAAACTTACCTGGAAATGTTGTAAATCATGATTCCACGTATTAAAGTTCTCTTTGAGAATAAAAATGAGGTTTGCTTCCAAAAAGGCGGGGCTCCACCTCACTTTCATATCAATGTGAGAACTTAGAAATGGATAGGACGAAGAGGAGATTCCCGACACGATCTCCTGATTTAACCCCTCTAGAACTCCTTCTTTGGGGAACTGTAAAGGATATAGTGTACGCCACAAAACCACTAACACTGGAGGAACTGAAAGATAAAATTGAACACGCCATCAATGACATTCCAATAGCAGTAATCCAAGACGTGTGTCGCTCTATCCAACGTCGTTGTTGGCAGTGTACTGTGGCAGTATGTGCGCATTTTGAACATGTACGGTCTTAAGAAATAAAACATAACATAAATTGTGTCTTTCTCATTTCGTAGCAGAGAAATAACAGTTCCAAGAGTGTATACATCAATTTGGGATACTCTGTTTTATTTTACATCCATTTTTGTCTACTTCTCGTGCTCCCTATTTTTTTCCCCAACACGTACTAAGTAATATTGTTTTAACACAGAAAATGTGTTCTGTATGCAGAACACAAAGCTTGAAAAATATGTTTATGATGCATAAGCTTATAGCGTTGCTGCATTGTTTACCATGTTGATGCATCTAGTAGGGCATTTTGTTTTAATTATACCTTTATGGTCTGAATGGAAGAAGATAATGATGTGAAAAATATAAACTTTTCCGACCTATTGCTTTCCATTGTAATAGAGAAGCAAAGGCAGCGAAAACGACTTGATATATTTATGCCTTGTTCGAGGAGAAAACCATTACATAAACATGTGTGTGTGTGTGTGTGTGTTTGTGTGTGCGCGTGCGGGCGTGTGCGCGCGAGGGTGTGTGCGTGCGTGTATGCTTATATATGCTATAGTATTCTAAAAGGTAGTCGTCTTTCTGCAATTTTGTGGATGCTTTTATGCCTCATGGCATTCGGATAACTGTTTTATCTCTATCGCTCACTGAGAGATTTGCGTAGTCAAAAATAAAATTACCTCTTCAAAGTATCAAAATCCTCATCATATGGGTGCATATTTTTAAAGTCTTCCCTTCCCCAAGCTCCACAGCTGCACCCATTATGTTCTGTTCCATTGCTCTGACTATGAAACAATGTTAATGTTTGCTGAAATATATTATAATTCGATTTTTTGTGAACATTTCCTGTCTGTAAGTATCTGACTGATGCTTGCGTAACCTTAAAATAACGAAAACTTGCAGTAATCTACCACATTAATTGAGTAATATTATACAAAGTGCCAGAAATTATTCTGCAGAAAATTGTCAGTGTCACACTAAGCATGCTGAGGTATGGAATCGTTAATTCAATACAATCACAAGAAGTTAAATGAACATAATTGAAGTCGTCCTATATAAACATCTTCATTTACCAATGAAACTGGTAGGCAGTTAAATCTGATACAAGTGATACTGGCAGAGAATCAGAAGATGTGCGTACTGCTTTGTTATATTTTGTACTAAACTAGAAGAGTATTGATAACACAAATGCAACTTTGAACAATAAACACAGCTATCGATGGCGAATACGGTTCCATTTAAACAACCGACAGGTAACTTGACAGACTACGTGTTTCTGCTGTTGTGTTAGCCGGTACGGGGCTACCACTCTCCTTTCTCTTCATTCACAAGATCAACTTTTGTGTGGTGACACGTTGCCACGTTACCTGTACTGCAGCACGTGGTCCTAATGCTACATACATATATAATATACCCTTTATTCTCTGTTTAGTATTTCTTGTTGAGGGCTTAGTTTAATTCTACGTGAAGTATATTGGACTTATTGAATGCTAAATTCATGGGAGATGCTTGTTAATCGGCGTCTCTCTAAACACTGACATATGCTTTAATACAGGAGAAGACAAGTAGTGGCGGTGTGACGTCAGCTCCGTTAGGTCTAACCGCCAAATATACTCCCGAACGAAATGTAGGTTAGCGTGTGACGTCACCGCATTGATTTCTGCTGCCCAAGAGGAAGGAAATAGTTTGGTGTGCTGGGGTTCCCACAACGTAGGAAAGACAGGAAACGTATGGGGTATTAATGATAAGTATAACTACAACTTGGGTGTTGTAATATTAATGCTCAGTGCTTTAAATACATAATTGGTTAAAAATGTTAGTTTTTGTATCATAAAAATTGATAATTTTAATTGGTAATGAGACGTTAATCGTTTTTAAGGATATCTAGTTTTTTGAGTGTATTAAAATAACTTAGTTATAGTTTTTATAAACAATTACATTTTGGCTCTGTGCTATGAGAAAATATATAAAACTTTAACTCGTAGTTTATCTGAAGGTCAGGCATGTTATAAAGGTAAATAAAATAAAATAAAATATAAAATATTTTCTATGCAAATTAGAGGAGACCCTTCAGAACAGAAATAGGTGGACATTTTCCAACACTTTGTTTCGTTTTTCTTTAACTAGATTATCAATGTCAGAACGTAATGTCCGAGAAATTTGTAATCGAATACTGCATGTTAGATTGTGAACCGACAAGGTACTTCGGGGTATGGACTTAGCTAATTTCAAAACAGCAAAAAAAAAAAAAAAAAAAAAAAAAAAAAAAAAAAAAAAAAAAAAAAAAAAAAATGTTCCAATACGTATGTCGAGCCAAACATACACATTGTCCGTGCGGCAAGTGAATACAACCTCGTAAATCTGGTTTGGGGGACATTCTTGTTAAAATCAAGTCTTCCTTGAATATATCGTCACATTGTAAATTTTACAGTTCCTTTAGGTACGTGGCAGCTACATTGTTGTCATCGAGTGTGCTACACCTGACTGAACCCTCAGATTCTATACTCACAGCACCATTTATATAGGCAACTTGGTACTACACGGCTCTTGCCTGACGTCACATGCACTGCACGCCTCGCTCCCGGCGGAAAATTACGTCCCAACTCTCAAAGCTGTGGTGTTCTGCTTTAATACATTGCAATGTTGCTCTCCCAATTCACTTGAGTGAGCAGTCAGGAGTTTCAGGTGGTTTAAATGAAAGTTTAAACACTGTATAAAAGGCGTTTCCTTTACTTAATGACAGGACACAAATAAGCCTCATATGTATTTGGAGATACAGGTATAAATAAACCGTACCTTAATAGATTATCTCTAACTTGCTAGTGTTAGAAGAAATCGCTATAAATTGTGACTATATGGGTACTTTGCATTTGAATAGCGAAACGTCGTAATTTTCTATTAGCAGGATTTCACATATACAGACACAAACTCTAAACTAACGACGGATTAAAGCTATTTGATTAGTTTCGTTCTGTTTCGAACAGGCAAACGGTATCGCTCGTTAGTAGAACACCCGGAATGTAAAAGGTTTTTGAGGACGTGCGTGCGTCAGCCGGGTTGTGATACATACTTCTAGTAACCTGTATTGTACCATAGCATGTTTTAATTTGTCAGTTCTATGTTTGGAAGAAGTGGAAAAAAACTGAGATTCAATAAAAAAAAATTCAAATCCTAGTTTTCAAGTCCAAAAGCTGCTTTTAAACTTTAACACCACCTGCATACTATAACTTTGCCCCTTAAAGATCCAACGGTACCCATTCCTCGTATGTGCTCATTACCACAAGGGTTATTAGCGTGTGTTTAACTGCCGTTTACTGGACCTTGATTGATTTTAGAATTTCTGCGCGTTAGAAATAGTCCATTGAATGTAATTTATAGTTAACTATGTTCAAAGTTTCAGGACAAGTTCAGAGAGAAGGAACTTACTGGTTGAAATATGGCTTTTATTACACGTTTAAATTACTTGTTAATTCTATTAATATAAAAAAAAGAATACAAACATACCTAAAGGTTTAATTTTTTCCAAAACCATAATAAGAATGAAACCTTTTCTATATTAAATGTTTTTATAAGTATTTAGTATTTAAACAATACAGTTTTTTTCAACATTACAGTTTGAAAATGCTATGTAACACTGTTTTGTTACATTTATACCCCACCTTTCTGGTCATATCGGTGGCCGTTCTCCTTTTGGAACAGATCGCCTATTGGCGATGGTATTAACTCGTAAACGTTGGATTGCAGGTACTTTAAATTTTAATCATTAGATCACGCATACATTAGCATTCTCATTCGAACTTCTATACTCTGGGTAAGATGGGAAATCATCTTAGTTAAAGAAAATTGCCCACCCCCATCCGGAACTCCTCTCAGGGTGGGAATGCAATACTTATTATTTAATGTAAGAAAACAAAACTTTTTTCTTAAATATATTAAATATTTTCAAGCAATTAAAATATAATTTTCATATAGCAGTATTTGACAAAATTTTGAAATATACGAGGAAATATACGAGTGAAATTGAGAATTTAATGTCAGGACGGCAAGTTGGCCATGGTAGCTCAAAGGTTAAAAGTGACTGGACAGAAACCAGGAAATCCGTGTTTCAAATCCTGGCCATAGCATTGAATTTTTCATGTCTACTCCATCCATCAAAAACTTTAACCTATGAACGGCTAGTGTGGGGAAATGATCAATTTCCATCAATTAACTAAAATAATAAGAGTTAAATGATGAAGCCTGGGACTCAAGTACTTACGATAGTAAGTCGCCACAAACGGTGTATCTCGGATGCGAGAGCCCCTAGTGGTCTACCGGGGAAATATACGAATCAAATGGAGAATTTAATGTCAGGACTTCAAGTTGGCCATGGTAGCTCAAAGGCTAAGAGCGACTGGACGGACCCAGGAGATTCGTTGTTCAAATCTCGGCCATGATATTGAATTTTTCATGTCGACTCTATCCATCAAAAACCTTAGCCTATGAACGGCTAGTGTGGAGAAATGATTTATTTCCATCAATTAACTAAAATACAGATAAAAGCTGCAATATTTAGAAATTTAACCTATGGCTATCCTTAAGCTACAATTTACATGCCTATAATTTTACCTAATCTGGAATGGGATCATAATGTAAATGCTCTGGCAGATAATAGCAGATACTAATTACTAGGTTTAGTATTGATGCATTTGGCACGACAAGGTTTTTGGGAGTTCTTATTTCTACTCTCAAAATGCTTATTTCGATATTATATTTATACTGGACGATTTTCTGTACTAAAACCTAATACATCCGTGCAGCTAATATATATTATACTTTTTATTATTTTACAGCATTTTTTTTTTCTCAGACCAGAAATGAAATGTTATTGTAATCAATTATTTTTAAGTTTACGATGAATTAGTTTACGTACCAGCAATAAAAAGGAAATAGTTCGCGCACATGTTGATAGTTTGTTTTAAAATAAACTAATTCTTGACTATTCTACGAGTCTTCCTCCTTACTTTGCTCTCAACACACAACACAAGATTGGAATACTTCAGAAAGCTACAGTATGCTTCCTGCATACCAGTATTAACCTGTGCCACATGCCCATACCATGCATTCTGCGTTGATCTCAATGCCTATTGTCGGTATGGGTTAGGAAGCATTCCATGAATAGCAATTGACTTAACAGGTGAAATTAGGTTGCTGATTACATTTGTTAACTTGTATAGATAATTTTTTTGGACGTGGTTTACTTTCCTACATCTCTTGTAGATAAATTAATTAATCGGAAAGTTCAATATGGAAATGTCGCCAACATACTCGTTGCGAAGTCTTCTAAATCCTCTCAAAGCTTAAGAGTGCATGTTTCTGCACTGTTTCTTCGGTTAGATATTTGTCTACCTACATTTCTTCTGACTCTCTAACTCTAAAACAAGCTCTCATTCTAGTTTAAAATATTGCACAAACAACACAGAAAAAAGTAATTCAAATAAGGTAAGGATCCCATTAAAGTAAAAGCTATGCGAAACGATTGTTTGTTTAAATTTGTCAATACATTGTGTAACAGTGGCCTAGTATAGTGATACTTTTAAACCTCTTACGCTTTGACATCTTTAAACTCACGGATTATTTATTATGAATGATTACAAAAATTATTACCTTTTATATGCAGAGCAATGAAACGCAGAACTTGCTTTCAGATCATATTGTAGATACAAGAGCAAATTTTGAGTGCTAAGCAATTTAAGAAATAAAATCCATGCTTGCTTCTAGGAATTCTGGGATAATTTGCATCCTAACAGCGTAGAGTAAGCTGAATATCATAATACACCCAAATTTAAGCAGTTCACTACAATTTTATATATTAAAAACTGACAGTTTTTGTTGTGGTTTCTGAAAGCAAGGAGCCGGAGCGTGCACAAACCAGAGAGATATTTTAGTAAATTATACACGAAGTACCTCTTCTTGAAAATCCCTGTTTTTATTTTATATTTCTCCTTAACGAATATTTTCAATTTTTTCTTTCCAAATAGTGTGATTAAACTAATTTCTTTACAATTGTTTGCTGTAGAACTATTACTTAAGTTGTGCTGAATATTAATAGATCTCAAACAGTAAATATAACTAGCACATAAGATGAGCCACAACTCAGTCAATTGTTTCACGCTGGAGTGCGAGTTGCCACTGGCAAACAAACACGCCCATGAGTTTATTCTCAGCTTATTTCGCAATATATACACACACACATATATGTATATATATATAATGAATTGGCAAGCAATGTTTTATTACACACGCGTTAGACATAGCACTTAAGTTGAAGCATTCAGCTGAGCTGAATGCATTTAAATGGAGGAGAGAAGTCCGTGTGCGGGCGTGGAACATGTACCGTTTATAGGCGAGGCGCTATATATACACATTTTAAAACGGCTATAGTGTCACCAGGGCCTGTACGGAGCGAATGTGTTCTGAAAAACCATTCGTCCCTCACCACTCAGCAGGAACTGCGGTGTTCTTATGGTTATAAAGAGAAATCACTCTTCATACGTACCGCTTCGTTAGAAACACCGGTAGTACATCGCAAGAAACATTCCACTCGCCCAACTTTCCCCCATGGGTGGAAATAATTGTAATAATGACCGCCGAACACTAACAGTCCTATCAATGAAGCTAACAGTGAATCCAACACACTCATTTCGCCAACACGTCTTCTGCTATGTCCTCGCAACTTCGAACGTTATCAAGGAAGTTTGTCTCCCTTGCGACGTCTGACATTACGGCCATCTATGAACAGAGTGACCATAATCGCCCACGAAGGGGCGCTATGCCGCCAGCCAAATCGAGTTTTTGAACGGGACAGAAAGGTCGTGTGTCTTGAACATAGAAGGTCCCCCCTATTAGGGCGAACCTTCTTTAAGACTAGTCGTAGTACTCGCCGTACACCTTGCACCAGACTATCTCCGCTCCACGACGTCTACATGGTCGCTTACGAGCATTATAAGACCAGATGCAGTGCCTACGCTATCCAGGGCACGCCAGTCTCCGCCAGTCATAACATCAACGCAGATGCTTCATCTCAGGTCTTTAGAAACTGGAGGACATAGAGACAATATATTCTACTACACAACAGAAGGATAATTTCATTGAAAGAAACCGTGACATACTTCAATACAGGCTTTGACGACAATTGCGCGAGATTATAGACCTGTCCAGGCATATTCGACGAACTGGAAACTAAATTATTGCTACATGAGATAGCACCAAAGCAACTCTGCGATACTGATGAACAACACCCACAAGGGAGGCTACAAAAATTAGGTTGCAAAGATTGTCACTTGTAAAATATGTCGTTTCAGTAAAGAAATCATTTCAAAGAAGTCACCGTATAGGCAAACTGGATCGTAAGTGCAGTTACTCTCTCGGCTTCCAGTGCATCTTTCATAATGTTCTTCTGTGAGTGCTTCATGTGGTACTCCTCATGAACGCATCTGAATTCCTTTTCTCTATTTCATAATTCCATATATTTTCCTTACCCTTTGCCCCTTATTAGTCCAATATATCCAATGATCTGTTACCTGCCCTCTCCCGGAAAATAAACAGTGTACTCTTATTTGGAGATAAATCAAATCTCGTGGTCCTATTGTGATGCAATAAGCTATGAGGTTTAAAATTATTGCATTTCTCAGAAACTTTACTTTAGACGTTGCCATTGACAAATTACT
Source organism: Mantis religiosa (assembly GCA_030765055.1). Classification (NCBI taxonomy): domain Eukaryota; kingdom Metazoa; phylum Arthropoda; class Insecta; order Mantodea; family Mantidae; genus Mantis; species Mantis religiosa. The sequence continues at coordinate 80,164,381 of CM060949.1, forward strand.
GTCTTAGTACATCAGCTGCATATCTTAAACACTTTATATTCTGCATCCAATTTCAACATACGTATTTGTAACAATTTCCTTCAACCATTTTATCCATTGAAGTTTGTCAGAGAAGACAAATAAAACTAATAATAATTTGTATTTATAACAATTGAATATTATTAGGATCTCTTCATTATGGATGACCAAGAAGTTGGTAAACATAAAAATGGGCATGAATGTACTTGTACATGATCAGGGAAGTGGAATGATTGTTACACGAGAACTTTTTTTTATCACTTTTGAGAACTTTCTATTAGTATACTTTTACAATTCTCATGTTGTTACGCAAGCAGCGAAACGTGATAACCCTAAAGTTTTTAATACGCTTGTGTTTCTCAACTTCTATGCACAACTACACTTTTTATAGTGGTTCGAAGGCACAGGGCAAGAGATTGTCTCTGGAGAGCCATCTTGAACCACAGTAAAATAAATGTGTACCGTATCCCATTGCCTCAAACAGTTCTTGTTTATTTCTTTCTTTTAAAAGCTCGCCTTTCCGCCCAAGTTTTTATGAAGTTCACAACTTTCCCAACACGTTTGAGAACAACATTCAGTAGAGAGCTCAGATCCTATGTTGCAAAAGCTCTTATGTGGATTACACAACACGTTGAAAGAGTTGCTAGAGTGTTGTTATATATCCCATAAGTGTCTGCACTTTTCAATAAAACGGAACGCGGAGAATACTTTGTAATTACACAGCAGGCTTTTTGTCACTAATTGTAAGCATTGAGCATATCTTAAAGACCTTTACAGCTTATATGCAGATGTCACACAATATATTAATTTGATACCATTGTAGTACAGCTTGCACTTAATCTTATTCCCTTAAACCAATAATCATGAGGTTGCAGTGATATTGTTAAATACATGCTCCTCAGAATAGTAATCATTAGTTAATAATCAAAGCTAATAATATTAGTCAAAACTTCTACATTTAATACGGAAATTCATTTGATGTCATTAGACAGAGACTTTCATTTGACTTATCAGTTTAACATTAAGCCAGATATAGTTTGTATGTATATTGAAATGGACATTTATATACTGATAATTAATTATAAAACAAGAAAGTAAAATAACAAGAAAAATATAAATTTTCAGTCACAAATAAATTAATAAAAATGATTAAACGGATAGTAAAATAGTAAAGATTGTTTCGAAATCAGTCGTAGGCCAACGGACATATTTTAAAAGTAGCGTTAGCCGCACTAGCGTCACGCTATACTACTCCGCATCTGATAAGCACGAATAGGAGACGAGCGTAGCGTTGTACACTTTCTAGTGTGTCGGAATGCTACGGATAAATATTAAATTTCTGGAAGTATTTGAGTGAGTAAAGAGTGATCGGCATGTATCAAATAATTGCAAGAAAGTTTCAATCAATAAAACTTCTTTAAATACACAAATTTCTGTGCCTTTCTTCAAACTACCCATGCATACCTTGATACGCACACACATATCGGGCTTATTACCCGTTGATTTCTGTTTCTTCGAGGAATGCTTGGATGTTTATTTTCTACCGCGGTTTCATTTCTATAATTTCGTTTCGATTCTTCTAATGTTTTAGGTGTGCTTTCATGTTTTACTCCGCAAGGTAGTGGCGGACAGTTGGTGAAATTGCTTGCTTCAAGGAAAGGGTATTCGCCGTAGAGGATCCTCTGGTTGTATGGATGATTTTGAGTTGCTTCGGCAGGGAGTCGGGCCTTCAAGTTGGAATTGTTACAGCTTAGGCGCCTGTCTATAGATTCCTTCGCTTCATCCTTCCTCCTGGAAAGTGACTGCGATGTTTGGCATATCCCATTCTGTTGTATAATGTGTGTATATCTACATTATGGATCAACGGAACGTCTATTTGTTTAACAGCTCAGATTTTCAGGGCGGCATCAGTAAAATTGAAACATTTTTTGTAGAATTGATGACAGTGATCCATTGGATTACGAAAATTCTGGCATTTTACGAACAATCACTTTCCAAAGGAACTCCTAAGAGGATTCGCTTTATAAAATATAAATGCCTAGTAATAGATCTATTAATGCATATCAATAGGTTTTTTCAGTAATTTCAAAACACTCAAAAACACAGGGCATGCAAACGAAACAATTCTCTTATTTTATTTGATAATTTGTCTAAACATTATTCAGTAAATAAAAAGTATCTGATATTGCAGATTTTGGAAAGACTACACAAGGAAAAGAGCGTGTTCATTGCAGAAGTTTATAACTTAAAATAATGGACACATTAAATGAAGCGCAGAAGTATTTTCTAAACGGTTCTATTTGCAGTTGTAAATTTTACAGTTGTCTCATATTTTCGAAGGTAAAATTAGGATTAATAAACGTGAAATCTTCTCAAATTGTTTAAGAAAAATAAAGTAGTCTTTCATTTTCATAGTAGTACTTTAAAAACATAAGTTTTAATTACAAATATTATAGGCATTTCAACGTTTATAAAAAGAACTAAATCTTTTCCGTGTCAAACAGCTCGTATGTGACATCACGATCGTGTGGCGATTTCTAGAGAAAGGAAGCTATGATGGTTTTAGCTTATAATACAATATTCATCATGTGATCCCTCTAGTCCTTCCCTAATAATTTCCTCGTTCCTGTTCCACTGGGTTCAGCTGCTCTAAGTTAGCACCTGAGACCCAGATACAGATTTGCTCCCTAATGTCCAGAGCATTCAGTTGGCTGACGCTTGTATGAAGGGTCTTTTGGTTGGAGGATACCTTCAACATATTATGTCGTATCCTTAGAGACTACTGGCTTAAAATATAAGGTTTGACATCTACCCCAACTTTTTATTTTTAAGTTACAATGTACATGATTGTGTTTCCAAGGTGCCTCACAATTTATATTTTTGAAGATCATTTAATTTGAAAGCATGTATAGCTTTGTGTCATATTTTTCCCCAAAATGGAAAATGAATATTCTGATATTCTCTGCTATACTAAAGGTACATATCGGCTGAGGTTACCCGCTTTCAATATGTATGTACCACCTTGCTAATTTGTTTTGTATGCTTTATTTATATAAGTCTTTTATTGACACAGTCAATCTGACGTTTTTGCTTTTGGACACAATAACGTGTTTGTAGCACGTTTTATATTACCCTTTGAATGGGCTTTTGTTATTTTTTAACATTGAAACAAACTCATACTGGCTCACGCATTCATACGAAATTTTGAAAGCATCGCTATTGTAATTTTCAGCGATTTTGAAACTGTAATCATAACCAAAATGTTTCTTGCATAACTACATTCAGCTTTTCATACTTTTATTCCACTGATTTAGAAATTCTTGTTGACAAAATTAATATATAGTGCGATCCACATAGACCTGAACCATTTCAATAGGCCATAACCTTCGAACCAATAACAGGACACACGTGTAACTTTAGAAGAATATAATACACAATTAGTAGATTGCATTATACTATTTGCATCTTAGGGAAAATGTTTGAAGTGTCCTCCACCAGCATCTATACATGTTTGCACTCGTCTCAACATATTGTCTGAAGTTTTACGGAGATGGTATCGAATTAAGGGAAGGTTATTTCCAGCAAGATGGAGTAACGTGCCATAATCTAATGACACCAGGAAACTTGTAGCCAGTTTCTTTGATAATCGAATAACCTCAAAAGGTCTGCGCCCCCAGAACCCCTGTCCTAACCTCATCGGATTTCTTCTTGTGGGGGTATCTAAGCAACAGAGTTTACAAGAATAGACCACGGACAATTGATGTTCTCAAAGAATTCATTCGAACCGAAATAAGTAGCATTGGCGAGGATACTTTCCGTAAAACTTCAGAGAATATGGTGAGACGAGTGCAAAGATGTATAAATGTTGGTTGAGGACACTTCCAACATTTTCTCTGAGATATAAATAGTGCAATGTAATTTCCCTATTGTGTATTATATTCTCCAAAAGTTGCACGTGTGTCCTATTATTGGTTTAAAACTTATGGCTTATTGAAGTGGTTCAGGTTTATATGGATTACATTGTACAAATGTACACATTGTGTAATAGGTCTTCATATCAAAGTGCTCTTCTTATCACCATTATTTTTATTTTAAGGCATTAAAGTATTTAATACATTTTCCCTTTATAATTTATTTATGCATTACAAGAAATATTGTTTCTCTGTTGCTAAAAACTTTTTAAAAATATTTTCATACATTATATGTTCAAATTATAAAGTAAAAATCCTTTTATTTGTTAACTACGCTATTAGTTACCAGGATGATATCAGCGCCGTTGGTGCGGTGCAATTTCGTGTCATAGGAGCCCTTTTACATGCCAGTAAATCTACTGACATGGAGCTGTCGCTTTTAAACGCATTTACAAACCATCGGTCTTGGCCGGATTTGAAACCGTGACTTCCGGATCAGTAGGCCAGCGCTTAACTAAGCCACCCACAATGACAAACACTACATCAAGTTTGAAGCACTCCCAATCTGGGGTTTAAATAGATGTAGTAAATGTAACCTAATTCTAATGCAATAGATCAATTACGTGGTTGACGATGTTAACCCTTCCTTGTATGTATGTATATATTCTCGATCCTAAAATTCTTTGTATGAAATTGGGCCTCATTTACAACAAACTATGAAATTATAATAAAAAATAGAAAAAAGGTGCTAAAACTTTCTTGCTTTCTTTTAGGTGTGATCCATTTAAACCTAAACCTTTTCAATAGGCCATATAATAGGACACACGTGCAACTTTGGGACAGTATAATACACAATTGGAATATTACATTACACTATTTATATCTCAGAGAAAATGTTGGAAGTATCCTCCACCGGCATCTAGACATGTTTGCACCCGTCTCACCATATTCTCTGAAGTTTTACGGGGATGATGTCAAATTGACAAGGTTACTTCCAGCAGGATGGAGCAACATGCCATACATCTAATGATACCATGGAACTTGTAACCAATTTCTTTGATAATCGAATAATCCCAAAAGGTCTATGGTCCCCCAGATCCCCTGTAATAACCTCACAGCATTTTTATTGTGGGGGTACCTAAAAAATATAGTTTACAAAGCTAGCCTCAAAGAATCCATTCCAACCGAAATAAGTAACATTGGCGAGGATATTCTCCGTAAAACCTCAGAGAATATGTTGAGACGAATGCAAACATGTATAGATGCTGTTGAGCACACTTCTAACAGTTTCTCTGAGTGTAATATAAATGTGTAGTATAAATAGTGTAATGTAATCTCCAAATTATGTATTGTCACCCAATTAGCGGAAGGCATGACGGCAACAGCTGTGAGGAAACCAGAGGCAGCCGAAACCCGCCTCCCATTAGTCTCTGTCACTAACTGAGGGGTGATTAGGGGAATGTCACTCGTCCCTGGACGTTTCTCTCCCCTTCTCCTATCATCTGGAACCTTCGCGTGGAAACTAGAGAAGTCGAGAAGACAGCAAGATGCCTATAAAAAGGGCTGCAGCGAGTCAGTCAGTCAGTGTTTGACGTGCTAGCGAAGGAGCGCCATGTTAATGAACGAGAAGACTGCAACGGAAGACTTTACGTAATTGTGTACGTACATCGGAACGGTAACGGACGAACTGGTGAATCGTAATTGTGTGCATTACGTAATTTTGTGTAATTGGCAAGTGTTCAACTGTAAGTCGGTGGAAATAAAGAACATTGTTGAGTTTGTGTAATTGGACTTTTCATTTCACGAGCCCACAAAGTCACAGTATTATAGTGTCGCTGCAACGGGCATAAAGGATTCGGCGCAAATAAATAACAGACGGGTAATAAAGAGCTTGCAAAAGCAGTTAAAGACAGCGCGAGATAAAGGTCTGCTGAAACAAATAAACTGAGATAAATGGAAATTTCTTTTGACATCTTGATTGATAGAGATTTTTCGGTTTCTTTATTGTTCCGGAAATATCTAGAATTTATCAATGAGGTATAGAAAAAGGCGACGAGTCGCGAAGAGTCATAAGCGGTAAATAGCTGTAGAGTGTTGTAACGAGAGCTCATTTAATCAGAACGTTGTTTGTTATTGTCATCGACCTTGGTAGACTGTGTGGTGTATGTGACGTAATGTTGTTACGTGAGAATTGAACAGTGTATTTCTATGGAAATAAAGCACATTCAGAATTTCTGAAAATTGGACTCTTAATTCTACGTACTCACAAAGCCACAATATTCTCCCAAAATTGCACGTGTGTCTTATTATTGGTTCAAAAGTTATGGCCTTTTAAAATGGTTCAGATTTATATGGATCGCACTATATTTAACGCTCAACGTCTTAAAGAAAAAAGTTATGATTTCAGTGCTCATGTAGCTCTGTAAGTAGAATGTAGTTATTCTAATGAAAATCATTGCCGATTTATCTTTTAATCTGTTCAAAACCAATTTTAAAGTATGTGTAGTGAAGAAATGTCAATATATGCCATAAATTGTAAATCCAATATAAGATGCTGAGACGTAATGGTAAATGTGAACATAAAAAACAGTGTACTACCAAATTGTATTTGTTATATACATGTGGTAGTCTTCTAACTGCAGGAGAGTGGTTTTGCATCAGTTAAGTTATCCTGCCTTGTTTTTCATATTGCACGTGTACGACGTGTCGTTTTATGTTCTATATTCAAGTATATATGCTATTAAATTGTAGAATTATTTGACATTTTTAAATGTTCACAGTCCTTTGTGACTTATAGTGAACCCATTAAGGAGAAGTTTGAAAAGTAAAATACGTACATGTAACGTTAATAATAATTTGTCTGACGAATTTGTTTAGGTAGTATTAACTTACCAATTATATGGACAATTGAGTTCAGAAATAAACTTCTGAATATAGAGAAAAAGCTATTTACACTTATTTTCGCATCTTTTTATCTTGCCATAAACTTTTCCTGTAAGTGTTTCACAAACTGCATTACTTGGAATATTTTAAGTATTAAAAGATGAAATATTTAAGCTTAGAATATTTAAAATGCCATAAATGCTCGTACCAATGAGTACTTAAGAGAATTTTAGGCAGTAATTATTTTTATCTCAAGCGTTCGATCTCCAAAGTCTCAAAGGCCGCACCGTGCCTGTGCGGTTAGAGCACTTGGCCGTCACCAAGGTGGCCCCGGTTCGAACCCAGGTGACCGCAAATTGAGATTTGTAATGGACATCATGGCGCAGGGCCGGGTTTTCTCCGGAATCTGTGGTTTACCCCGTCATCTCATTCCACTGGTGCTCCATCTTCATTTCATGTACCATCAGGTCACCGCCTGCGGTGCCTTATGTAGTACAAGTGGACGTTAAAAGCTACACATTTCATTTCATTTTCAAAAGTGTAAATTACTTTCCGAATATGTTACTTTGAGAAAATAAACACTCGAGTCCTTAAACTGTTTATTTAATAGCCTCACAGAATGTGTGCAACATTTAAGCATTTTAGCTGCATTCGAATTTCCAGTATTAATGTAGATTACTGAAAACTTACATACAAGATTTAATTTCCAACCTTGGAATTCTTATATTATCAATTCCAAAAGGTTAATTACCGTTACCTCAAAGACCAATGGCACAAGAATCCCTTTAAGTTTTCTTTAATAATTCTACCTGGAGGATTTGGAGCTCCTGAAAGTGTAAATTAGAGGGTAAGTATGTGTCTGCATAATATAAAGTTTAAACAGAAGGGAAGAAAAAGAAAGAAAAAAGGAAAAGTTTGAGAGAGAGAGAAAGAGAGAGAGTGAGAGAGAGAGAGAGAGAGAGAGAGAGAGAGAGAGAGAGAGAGAGAGATAGAGAGAGAGAGAGAGAGAGAGAGAGAGAGAGAGAGAGAGAGAGAGAGAGAGAGAGAGAGAGAGAGAGAGAGAGAGAGAGAGAGAGAGAGAGAGAGAGAGAGAGAGAGGATTGGATTGATTTGTTCGGGACCTCGATCAGACTGGCTTTTTGCACCTATTCCCCAAGTGGGACATCCCCGTGAGGGAGCAAGAGCAGACAGAGAAAGGCCGAGCCCAAGGAGTCTCTATAGTACAGAGGGCGAAGTCCTTACACTTAACTAGTTAAAAACTCCCCGGCGGTCCAGGACAATCATCATCCCACCTAACGTGACCCGGAAACAATCACGAGACCGGTTCGGAGACCGCCTGCGCCGTCCCCTCGCCCCTTAGGGCAAGGAAGACACGTGTCAGGCTTGCGCAATCGGCATCCCGCCAGTCGCGTTCCTAATCAGCCAACTAGACCGCTCGGAGATCGGAGTCCATCCCCCCCCCCCCCGGAGGAGAGAGTGTTATAATAATTCAGAGCATATAAGAGAGAGAACATGGTCACATGGTACTTTTGTAGTTCGTTTGCTTCGCAGTCTAATATAAATCTGTTTAGTCAATGGAATAAAAAGTAACACCGACACTTTCATTGGTAGGCACCTACTTTCCCCTCGTAGAGGATCATAAACCTTATTGTTGACTTGACTTCATTTTATTAAAGAACATTATATAAACCTGCAGAAACTAAAGAGACTGTTTTGTAGAGCACGTTGTTCTCGGTCAAATAATATAAACTATAATGTTTAAACACTCTATTTTGTACCAAATATTTTACTTAAAAATAAACAGGGCCTGAACTTACATGTTATTTTCAAAACGGCGTTGTACTTAATTATGCTGATTGTCCAAAGAATCTTAAGCTTTAGGATGTCCTGGGGCCATGACTCAATGACGGTATGCTTGCACTGAGGTGTTATTCAGAGGTATTATGATCTTGTTCCTTCAGGGTTCACGAATTTCATATCGTTAAGAATCACAGCTATTCTAAATGAACACTTCAATTAAATATATATGCAATTTTGCTAACCAATATAATCATGTTAGGCTAATCTTGAATGACGGGAGAGGCGACCAACGCTTCTGACACCAATACGGGTTGAATGATCTCACTTGCGGTGGACCAATTCACGAGAGATGACGTCCTTTGTGTTAGTGCTTTTTGCATGGTGTATACTGCAGAACAGCCTGTGTTTTATTTTATCCAAGCTTTGCTTAAGACACGTATGGTTTTATTACCAAAATTATAAATAAATTACCTTTGGGTCACCATTCCCAACAAATGTGGTGTTATATTAGAAAGAAGTAAATGCTATCTGTGATGCACTAAAATAAATACCCACTCCCAACAGGAAATATTAGAATAATTCAGAGACATAGCAGAATGAAATACAGGAATATTGCCTCATATAACAGAACAATTAAACGACCTCCTCGCTCTCCGAATATAAACGCATGAGATTATTACCTGTGGGGAATATTTGAAAATAATATTTATGTATTAAATCCACCTATGAGAATTATTAATTATGAAACAATATCCCTTGTGTTTTTCCAATGCCTAACTGCATAAATTCGTCGAAGAGTAAATAAAGTATTCCACAGGTGACGGTTTGTTTAAACACAGAGGGTCATAAATGTATTTATTTTTACCCTCCCCCCTGTTTACACTATGCAAATATTCATGCCCAAGAGGGCAGTCGAACGTGCAATCCTTCACGTGGAGGAGCACTAAAGCCTAGCGACCATAGGCACGAGGTATGGAGTCATATTTGGAACTATGGGCTAGAAAATCCTACGTTAACCACCCAGACAAGTGAATCCGCGATGGATTTGTATAGCAGTACCTCAGGAAGTCGATAGGCCCCTTCAGTCATTCAGGAGAAACCCAATATTTTATTTATTGTTGAGGGAGGGAAATGATTTTATTGCACACTGTTTGCTCATAGGAGACAAAAGGAGTAACACAAAAAGTAAATGTTTCGAAAGTTATGATCCTTTCACCTGTTGAAATCAGCCAAACCCCGATAGTTCACAATCTAATGTTATACTCTCTCTCTCTCTCTCTCTCTCTCTCTCTCTCTCTCTCTCTCTCTCTCTCTCTCTTTTGTTTGTAATTTACGTCCTCCAAAATTAAGTCATATAGGACGATGAATGGAATGGGTAAAATGATGCTCAAATGAACCCAGGGTCCATTGAGCTTAGAGTTACCCGACATTCGTCTTTCAGGATAAGGGAAAACCTCGGGAAAAATACCTTATCCAGGTAACTCACCCTGGCCGAGATTCGAACTCGGGACCTCTTGAACGTAAGGCAGGCACGATACCACCACGCTACCGAGGCGGGCTCTCTTTAAATCTGCTAGTGTAGTATCCATACGATACTCTTAGCATACGTTCTGGTGGCAAATTTATTATTTAATACGATACTTTACTAACCATTATCTATCTCAAGCTAATTGGTCTATTCTCTTCAAGCATTTCTTGTGCCAATGTATGCGGGGAACGAAATATTGCTTCTGCTGCAATATATTCAGCAAGTCATAGATCAAATTTGAATCTACTATTTCCCAGTTTGAATAATTCATGTTCACAAATTGACATATGGTGCAATATCAACTGCTGTCATCAAGAGCATAAATTCGAGTAAGCAGTACGAGCCAGTCAACAGAATACAGAACTGCAGATAATGACACAAGTGTTGGTTTAGGAAAACTTCAAATGCCATCATTTCTTTATGATTTTGTGGCGCTTAAAGTAGTGTCGTATCTTTTACTACAAATTAATGTATTTCAAATGAGTGTAAATGTTTTGATTATTTAATACAATATATCTCTATCTTGAAGTAGAAAATGTTTTGTAATCAAATTATATTACTTCATATTAGAAATGCATTTAAAATATTTAATGGATGCTCCAATTAAAGTGGTTTTTGCGATAAACCACTAGATGTTCTAATATACAACAAGATACGCACCTTTTGTGGCGACTTACTATATTGTACGTACTTAAGTCCCAGGCTATATAGTCAAACAACTATTGGATTAATTGATGGAAATTACTCCTTGTTCCACATTAGCCGTGTACAGGTCAAGGTTTGGACAGATAGAGTCAGACTGAAAAATTCAATGGCACAGCCAGGATTTTTAAGCATAAAAACACGGGTTATTTGGAGAACTTAATGTCATCCTGGCATGTCGCCAGGGTAGCTCAGTGGTTAAGAGCAACCGGACGGAGACCGGCTGATCCGTGGTTTAAATCCCGCCTATAGCATACAAGTTTTCAGTCTGACTCTACCTATCCAATTCAGTGACTGCGTGGACAGGATTAAATCTCACAAAAACAGGGGACATTAACAACCCCAGATATGTTCTAGTCATAGATTATGTTACGACCTCTATATGTAGTATAGGGAACAGAAATGAGATGATAAAAATTATTAATATAAGAAAATCTTGTGTAACTGTTTAATAATTTCAGTTACCAAAAATAAAAAATATGTGTAGCATTAAAATCTAGAAAGGTAAACTTGAGGATATTAATATGGAAGTGGTATAATACATCATTACTCACTTAATTCAGTTTAGATATGCACAACGCCACTCATGAGCGTAGAAGTACAGAACGATACGCTTAAAATATAAACAATAACTGTAAAATGTGATCATAATTGCACATCTACATTGGGACAGCGACAATTTCACCGACTCGTGAGCCTACCACATTTTCCTCAGTCCTTTGTAACTTGTAGGTACTTCAAATCTAGACCTTTCACACACTGTCCTACCTCTACAATGTTATTACTATATAATTATTTTGAATCTTTTCTTCCAGAACTTCAAAGCATGTATTACTGCTGACCAATTTTCCCCCCTTCCTATCTCGCCAATACTGTCGTTAGGAGGCGCTTGGGTTCCCTCAGAGCGAGGGAGCCGAGGCATCTGACCTGAGAGATTAAATCAGGATTGAGGGGTCGGTCCAACGCCTGAGATGAATGAATGATGGGGCAATTGGTGGAATGATGGTGGGGGAAATCGGAGGACCCAGAGGAAACTCACCCCACCGCCATGTTGTCCACCACTAATCCCACTTTGCGGTTGCCTGGGATCGAACTCGGCCGCCTAGGTGAGAGCCAAGCGGTCTAACCACTCAGCCATGCTGACCGATCTAATATAATAAAAAATATTTCACAGTAAATAATTATCAGCAATACGTATCAGTAAATAATTATTTGTTAAAGAGGTCCCTAGTTCGAATCTCGGTCAGGGTCAGTTACCCGGATAATCTTCTTTCCGGTTTTTCCGTTTTCTGGAAAGACCAACGTTGAACAACTCTAAGTCCTATGGATCGCGGACTTATTTGAGCATCGGTTCATCCATTTCGTTCATTGTCCGTTATGATCGTCCAATATTTACATTGGAGGACGTAAATTGAAAAAATAGAAAAGAAAAACACCGTCTGTGGTGCCGTATTTAACAACAAGACATAAAACACACAAAATTGAATGGAAGTCCTCTCTTAATATTGAAAGCAAACTGCACACGGTATATGAACTCCAATTTTTTTTTTTCAAAATCTGTTATATAGTGTTAGAGATTCTTAAACCTGCTCCATTTCATTGCGTCTGTTTTTATACCTAAATTATATTTAATTTATATCTTTTGTTTGCGAATTCTGTTATGTGTCCTTATGGCAAATCCCTTTTGGAACAGATTCCTAAATAAAGTAATTAATTGACAAACGTAGGCTTTCACGGCCGGCTTCTTGTTCAGTAGAAGATTCCAGCCCAAAGGCCGTGATGCACTGGGTTTAAAATGATTAAACTGACCATTTTTAGGTATTTGTTTTCAAAAGGATTACTGTGCGCTAATAAAGGCCGCTTATAGCACCATCTGCTGCTTTCAAGCATTTTACCTTTGCTCCTTCATAAAATTTGTGATAGCTCAGCTATTTAAATGAATTTAGTAAATGTATTTGTCTGAAAAACGGAAAAAAAGAGTGAATGGGAGGTAAAAAATGAAAACATAAAATTACAGTGCTCTTGGCCCACTTACCCTCTTCTACCACTCTCTGCATGGAGAGAGAAGTTTTGTTCTTCCATTTTCCCCCCTTTTATAATTAACGTCCCCAAATAAGTTATGTCGGACGATGGATAAAATAGGTGAAAAGTTGCTCAAATGAGTTCTGTTTTATACAGTTTAGTTCCTTCTCATCTTTCCGGATAAGGGAAAACCGCCGGAAAGAAAACCTTATCCAGATAACTCAACCTGACCGAGAATCGAATCCTTGAACTCTTGAATGCGAGACAGATGCGCTGGCACTATGCTACTGAGGCAGGTAGAGGGAGCCTATACTCCATCCTCGTCTTGCTATTCAGACCATTTTTATCACAGCGCAGTTCACCATCATTAGGAAGGATTATAAGGATTTAGGCTGACCACTGGTGCAGTTGGAGCACATCGGAAATAATTCACAGTAAAAGGGCAATTCGATTTCTCCCATGAACTGCCCAGCTTACCAAGGCGAAGCACGCTTTTAAGTTCCCTGATCCACAGTCAATAAATTGAAATAGTCGATCCAGCAGTTAGGACATTGGAATTACTTATTTATAAGCACTCTTTTGGAAACCCAAAAGTGAGAAGGTTACCTGTTATCAATTCTTCGGTTTCGGAGTTACAAATCTAGCAATAGATTTTAAGTTGCACATTTTAAATTGCTTCGCCCGTGCCTCAAATCCCAAGAATTGTTCTAAGGTAATAGAACTGATATTTGCTACATCAGTTACTTTAGCAGGTCTCTTCAGGATACACTGATATGCATGATTCTGGGTTTTCCTCTAAAACATGTCTGCTAAATTTGATGTGTTGATTTCAGAACTGTAATCAGTAAAGGGCAGAGAGATGTGCGCTCGCGTGATATACAAGTTAGCTGAACACAGAGTATGAATGACGTCAGATGTACAGCACGGTCAACAAATGTGCAATCTTTGAAAAACCGTAACGTAGTACACGCGAGTTAGTGAAGTATTGCCCTGCAAGGGTATGCACATTCAAAGTCAAGGTATAGTATAGCGCAAGAGAAGAAAAGTAGTGGCGGTCTGACGTCAGCTCCGTTAGTTCTAACCGCCAAATATTCTCCCGAAGGAAAGGCACGTTAGCGTGTGACGTCACCGTGCTGTTTTCTGCTGCCCAAGAGGAAGGAAATAGTTTGATGTGTTGGGGTTCCGACAGCGTGGGAAAGACAGGAAACGTATCGGTTATTAATAATATGTACAACCTACATCTTGGGTGTTGCAATATTAATGCTGACTGCTTTAATTACACAATTGGCCACAGTTTATAAACAAATATATTTTGGCTCTGTGCTTTGAGAAAATATATAAAACTTCAATTCGCAGCTTATCTGAAGATCGGGCATGTTTTAAAGTAAATAAAATAAAATAAAATAAAGTAATTTTTTCAACAAATTAGAGAAGACCCACTCAGAACAGAATTAAGCGGACTTTTCCAACACTTTCTGTTTCCTTTTTCTTTAAGAAGTTTATCAGTGTCAGGACGTAATGACTGGGAAACTTGTAATCGAAGGCTGCATGTTAGATTGTGAACCGACAAGGTACTTCGGGTGCTGGACTTAGCTAATTTCATAATAGAAAAAAAAAATCGCATACATATGTCGAGCCAGACATACACAATATCCGTGCGGCAAGTGAATACGTCTGAAATCTGGTTTGGGGAACATTCTTGTAAAAATCAGTAACTCTTCCTTGTGTGTATATTTGTCCTTGAATAAATCGTCATATTGTAAATTTATCAGTTCCATTTGGCACGTGGCAGCTTCATTGTTGTCATCGAGTGTGCTACACCTGACTGAACCCTCAGATTCTGTACTCACAGTGTCATTTATATAGGCAACTTGGTACTATACCGCCCTTGCCTGACGTCACACACACTGCAGGCCTCGCTCCTGGCTGAAATACCTCCCAACTCTGGAAGCAGACTTCCTCGGGTATAACGCGACTGCTTAGTTTTTTCTCGTAGTGAACGCACATGCTTCCAGCCTTTGGTAATCAGTTGTTTTTTTTTCTACCGCCTGTCACCTTTTTTTTTTACAATTAGCAGTTACACCTAAAATGTTTTAATGTACTTCTGCGCATAAGTACTGTATGGTACCAAAAATACTAATAATTTCTCTGTTGAAATTAATATATTTCGCAACAATGACATCAGTGTAACAACAATATTAAAATTAGTCTGAAATGTGTACTGTTGTGTGATGGACATAATATGCATCAGTTCCAGTAACCTATTCATTTCAGCTCAAGAAAACAAATCATAACCCAAAACTACTTCTACAAAAAGTCAAATATGCAGAACATAAACTGGTAGGTATGTGAAGATTTAAAAGTTATTGCTATTATACTAGGTCAGCACTATGTTTTATTTGTGAGTGGGACAGTAGAGTCCGATTCAAGCACTGGAGAAGAAAAACTGGAACCAGAGGGACGGTCTCGTGCCAGAAATGAAAAATGTTATTCATGAGTGTCTTATATATCCAAAAAGTGTTTTCATACTACCTTTACACATGAAGTTAGGCTTAATGAAGCAATTTGTTAAGGATTTAAATAATAATCACAACTGCTAAAAATTAATCTGAAAGAAGTTCCCTTAAATATCTGATGCTAAAGCTAAAGAGGGAATATTTGTTGGGCCACAAATTAGGAGGTTGATATCTGACACCTTACTTGAAGAAACGATGACAGATACTGAAAAACAGGCCCGGATTGGTTAAAAGAATGTCACCGAAAACCTTCTGGGAAATCACAAGGATCCAAATTCCAAAGATATTTTAGAAGATATGCTTGACAAATTTCGAAAGTTGGGTTGCAATATGAGTGTTAAAGTACATTTTCTGTACTTTCATTTGTACGTTTTACCAGAAAATTTTGGCTAAGTTAACAAGGAAGTGGGTGAGTGATTTCATCAAGATGTGCATTTCAAGGAAAATTGTAAAACAAATGATGTAATGTTCAAATGTATGCAATTATTTAGAACAGATGTGAAATATTAGTTTATTATGAAGAGTGTTCTATCGACAGTTGTGGATTTATTAACGTAAAATCGATATAGAAGAGTAAAAAAATTCTTATTTTAATATTTCTTCTATTATGAACGATTGGTACCTGATGGGGAAAACTAAGTTCATATACTGATTCAGCATATTCAAATTAGGAATAATGACATAGTGAGTGAGTGAGTGTGTGGAGTTTAAGGGCCCGTCGACAACAAGGTCATTTGGGCCCCAAGTCAACATTAAAACCTAAAAGCTATAAAAAAAAATTAGCTTAAAAGGTAAAATGTAAGAAAACCACTCAACTGTTAAAACGACGTAAAAACCATCTAAAACTTATAATTTAAAATCTCTAAAATTAATCAATATAAAATACAAGTTATACTTGTTTGCTAAAACCAATTTTAAAAACGAACCGCAGAACCTTATCGACGGCCACTGGGTCGTTCCCTAAAATACCGTGCAAGTTAGCTCTTAGGCCCAAAGACTGGCGAACGCGGGTGTATTGCGGGCAATCCAGCAATACATGCCGCACGGTGAGAGGTACTGCACACGGAGCACACACAGGGGCCGGTTCCCCTCTTAAGAGATGTCCATGAGTTGCACGTGTGTGCCCAATTCTCAGCCGGGTGAGTATCACCTCGGCCCGCCGGTTATCCCTGCAGGAAGTTGGCGAGGGTTGTACGCTCTCCTTTATCGCCCGGAGTTGTGTGCCTTTTAAAGCTGTCCAGGATTGCTGCCAAGCAGATAGGAATTGGCGATGGAAAAAACGTTGCACATCCTGGTATGGCACCCTAGTTGTTAAACTCCGGGGTAAACGGCAAGCTGACTTAGCAGCCGCGTCCGCCTCCTCGTTTCCGGAAATCCCCACATGACCTGGGGTCCAAGTAAAAACAAAATTGTATCCGCGAAACAGCATTTGCGATATCTGGGCCTGTATTTTTATAACAAGGGTGTGAACGGCAGTGTGCTGTTGCAAGGCCTGAAGAGCACTTAGAGAGTCAGTGCAGACGATAAAAGAGCCAGGAGCTAACTTGCAAATAAAAAGGAGCAAATAAAAGATGGCATACAGCTCTGCTGAGAAGACCGAAGTGGAGTCCAGAAGTCGAAATTTATGAGCCTCACCATTAATGAAAAACGCGCAACCCGTAGCGTTACCCAACTGGGAACCGTCTGTAAAGACCGGAACATAGTTAGGGTAACGGCCCAGTAATTCGGCAAAAAGTTGTTGGAACACCGAATGTGGAGTAGCGAGTCTAGAATTGTTTGAAAGAGCGAGATCGAACTGCGCACGATTGAGCTGCCATGCAGGATAAGGGCAGATGGACGACCTCTCCACGCGAGGTATTCGGAGGCCATGGGAATGTAGGAGATCACGAAATCTTATTCCCATGGGGCGTGTCCGGCAACCAGGGCGCATATAACGGTGGACTAAATCTGGACACAGAACTGGTTTAAAACATGGATGAGTGGGATAACTAGCCAACTTCGAGGCATATGAGCAGAGTAACAGTGAGCGACGAATATGGAGTGGAGGTTCGCCTGAGTCTGCATACAGGCAGTCGACTCGACTGGTGCGGAAAGCTCCTGTGGCAAGGCGGATACCAGTATGATGCACGGTGTCTAAAAGGCGAAGTTTAGATGCGGTCGCTGCGCCATAAATAAAACTGCCATAGTCCAGCTTGGACCGAACAACAGAGCGGTACAGCCTCAACATTACCGTGCGATCGCCCCCCCCAAGATGCTCCAGATAAAACCTTTAGCACCCGAAGAGAACGATCGCAAGAGGCTCGAAGGTGACGAATGTGGTGTTCCCAGTTGAGCTGTCGGTCTATGTAGAGGCCCAAGAATTTCAGGTGCGAGACAAATGGCAGGGGTGTGCCGTTCAAATGAAGATAAGGGGGCGGGTGAATACCTCGTAGGCGGTGAAAGTGGATACACTGTGACTTCGCAGCTGAAAATCGGAAGCCGGTTTGAAGCGCCCAAGCTGCTAGCTGGGTGATGGTCAGCTGCAATTGGCGCTCAATGTGATCTATGTTGACTGATCTATAATAAAACGCGAAGTCGTCAACATAGAGGGATGATGGAATTCCACTTCGAACTGCACTAGTGATGCCGTTAATCGCTACGGCAAAAAGCGTAACGCTCAAAATCGACCCTTGAGGTACACCGTTCTCCTGTATCTGCTCCCGTGATATCGTGTTTCCTATGCGAACCCGAAAACGGCGAAGTTTTAAGAAGTTGCATAGGAATTCGGGTAGATGACCACGCATACCGTAACCATGAAGTTTACGGAGTATGCCGTACCGCCAAGTGGTGTCATAGGCCTTCTCCAGATCGAGGAACACGCCCACGGCATGCTGCTTCAGTAGAAAGGCATCAGAAATATACCCCTTAAGGCGTGTTAGATTATCGACACTTGAGCGATGGCGACGAAAACCGCATTGCAAGTTGGACAGATGGTTATGTTTTTCTAGCCACCAATTTAACCGAGCGTTTATCATTCGCTCCATGGTCTTGCAGACGACACTCGTCAGGCAAATGGGGCGGTAGCTAGCTGGAAGTGTGCGGTCCTTTCCGGGTCGAGGGATGGGGATGACAATACCCTCTCGCCAGGAGGAAGGGAAAACCCGCTCATGCCAAATGCGGTTATAGATGTTTAATAGGAAGCATAGCGCCTCAGATGGAAGATGTAGCAGCATCTGTCGGTGTACGTCATCGGGACCTGGAGAAGAATCCTTTGCTAACGCCAGAGAATGGGCGAGCTCGGCTACGGTAAAAGGTTGGTTGTACGGCTCGGTGCAGTCACTATTAAAATTAAGTGTTACCCGCTCCGCCTTTTCCTTAATAGGCAGGAAGAGAGCGTCATAGCGGGCAGTTTGGCTAGTAGCAGCAAATGTGGTAGCTAGGGCTTCAGCTATGTCCTGTTCGGTGGTGCACATGGAGCCGTTGATGGCAAGGCCGGGAATTACCGTCCGGCGATACTTGCCATACATCCGCCGAACAGCTGACCATACTTGTTGGGTAGAGCTGCGCCGGGAAAGCGAAGACACATAGGCTTCCCAAGATTTACGCTTTGCGTTGCGCAGTATAAAGCGTGCCCTAGCGCGAGAACGTTTGAAGGCGACGAAGTTCCCTTCCGTCGGGTGCCGCTGAAAAACGCGCAAAGCACGTTTGCGTGCTTTGACAGCCAAACTGCATTCCTCGGACCACCACGGTACAGGGATACGGCGTGGTGTAGGTGAACCTCGAGTAATGCTGGATTCTGCTGCGAGCAGGATCGAGCAAGTAAAATATTCGACCATTTCATCGATGGTGTGGAAACCATCGTCGGTGAGGTGTATCAGGGATTGGAATTTTCCCCAGTTAGCTTTGGAAATAATCCAGCGAGGATGTCGAGAAGGTACACATTGGCGGCCAGAAAAATGAATGTTAATGGGGTAATGATCACTGCCAAAGAGGTCGGAAAGTACTGACCACTCAAGTAGTGGGACTAATGACGGGCTGCAGAAGGAAAGGTCTAGTACGGAATGTGTACCATAAGCGGATGATAGGAATGTCGGGTCACCAGTATTTAGCAGAAGCAGGTCACACTTATCGAAGACGTCTACGAGAAGGCATCCACGGGCGTCATCTGCGTCTGATCCCCAGAGCGTGTGCTTGGCATTCAAATCTCCCACAAGGAGTAGTGGTGAGGGGAGCTGAGCCAATAGAGCTTGAAGATCACGCTCTGGAACTATACTGAGCGGCGGCAGGTACATGTTGCAGATGGTAAAACTGATGCTCTCCAGCTGTATCCGAACGGCCACAGCTTGCAATGGTGTGGTGAGAGGAACGTTGGCGGCTGAGATGTTAGGCGCCACTAAGGTAGCAACGCCACCGCTTGCACGCATACCTGCAAGAGAGTCGCTTCTAAATGCAGAAAAAGAGTGAAAGTGTAACGAGTGATTGGGATGTAAGTGGGTTTCCTGGAGACAAATAATTGATGGTGACCGTTGTGAAACTAAATGTTGTAGGTCTTGAGCACGAGCTCGAAGACCATTGACATTCCACTGGATTATTTCCATAGAGAGTTTTTAGCGGGCCGTTTTAACCTTTTTCTTGACCTTGGCTGATTTGGGCCCTACGACTCGAAAATCGTTAGCCTCCTGTGACTCCACTGATGTTCCGGAGTCAGAACTCCTACGGCTCGTAGAACGAGACCGGGATCTAATAGAAGGCGAGCGACATCGCGATCTATGTGGTGGCCGGGATCGGTTTTTCGCATTTACTACGGGATGGCTGTTACCCGCTGATGGCTTGGTGGCTGGAGTCTGTACGTTTGAAGCGGAGGCTGTGCTGGTGGATATACAAACAGTCTGAGACGTGGGTTTAATGGCTAGAAAGTCTGTCTGCGTGGATGCGTGGGCGACAGGGACGTGTTGAACAGCAACGGTGGTATTAGGAGTACGGCGAGCTGCTGATGCATACCCAGTAGTAGTGGTAGCAGGCTTTAGTTGTTCAAAGCGCCGTCGTGCCTCTGGAAAAGTCAGGCGTTCTTTGACACGTAGCTCCTGAATGCTTTTTTCGTCCATGAATTTAGGACACTGCCGCGAGCTGGAGGGATGGCTACCGCCACAGTTCACGCAGCAAGGTGTTCGGCTGCAGTTTGGTTCGTCGTGTTTAGCTAGGCCACATTGCTCACAAAGCGCAGCATTGGTACACGCGACCTTAGTATGTCCGAACCGCTGACATTGGAAACAGCGCATGGGGTTCGGGACATACTGGCGGAGACTCGCACGCTCATAGCCGCAATAGATGTACTCGGGTAACTTAGTCCCAGCAAAAGTTAGAAAAACCGTACGTAGTGGGTACTCCTTGCCATCTTGTTTCCGTGTTAAGCGGTACGCCTGACAAACAAGCTGGTCAGAGAGGCAACTTACTATTTCCTCATTCGCAAGACCATCCAAGCTGGAGGTGGTGACTACTCCTCTGCAGGTGTTAAGGGTTTTGTGTGGGGCTACCCGAATAGGGTAGGAGCCCAACAAAGACGCTTTTTGTAGTTTTTTGGACTGGTCTGCAGTTGAGGTCTCTAACAGTAAGCTACCGTCTCGGAGACCCGTAGCGTTTTTTACAGGGCCACTGATTTTATCTAATTCACGTTTTATGTAAAAAGGACTGACATCCTTAAACGTTTTGCCATCACAAGCCAAGTTCATCAATAAATATGGGTCAATGAAGGAGGTTTTGCGCGGAGACATGATGATATAGACCCCCTTCCGGAACCGTCGGCGTCAGCCTGCCATCCGGGGGTTAAAGAAAAAAGACACCGAATCTTCACGGTCTGTGCCGTCATGGGGACCTCACCCATGACCGATCTCATTTGTACCTCAGAAAAGCTACCCTTCAAAATCCACTGCTTGTCCGTATGGGTAAACCGTTCACCACGCACACCCCGGTTTTATTCCCCTACCACAGGAATAACCGCCTGTGGCTCCCCGCTTTAGGCCGCGCATGCGTGTAATAGGCACACGCGGATTCAGGGGACTTGTGGTTGATTACACCGGGGTTCCGTAAGCGGTAACACGTCCGGTCCGTGATACTAACCCAACGGCAAAACGCGGCCGTCGGGAGATTAACACAGACCGGGCCCTCAAGGAGCTACGTGGGTGTACTTGACGGTGTGGACGGGCTCCGCACCTAAGGCTACACATAGGGGCAGTGCGAAGGGTCCGCTCAACCTTCACTTTTGAGACCTCCGGAGAGCACACATGTCGGAAGCCGCGCTGAAAACCGTGGGACAGAACCACGGAGATAGGAAAGATCCCTGCTGGTGAGACAGGAGTTATAAACCTAAGACCTTAAGTGCTAATAATTATAATAAAAAACTAGAAGGGGAAGAAGGTGATGCATACTGATCAGCAGTAGCAGAGCGTGGCACAGTTGATGGATGTGAAGGGGATGAAATGAGGGTGAGTGGCTAGGGACCCCGGGATCGCCAATCCCGTACCTACCGTAGTAGGTCCCTGGGGAAAAATACCAGAGCCTCTTCTGCCAGTTTTCGGGGTTACTGATGGGCCTTCTCGGCTGCCGTAGCGGTCGTGGGGTACACCAGGTCCCCACCGTACATCACCCCATCAGTCAGTCCCCTACTTCCTGTTGCCCACCCCTCGGGACGAGGACCGCAGAGGTTGGATTTTGAGGGGCGAATAATGACATATTAAAATAGGAATCCCCAGACAAAAAAGTAAAATCTTGTATATTAGTGCTATCATTCAACATACCTTATTTATGTGTAAAACGACTTTATTATGGACAAAACTTTGAAAAGGTCCATCGTGTTACATTTGGAACCCCTTCTCTATAAAAGGATATCCTTACTTATTCTGCTTTCTGCTCCATAATAAACTAACATTTTTCGAGGAAAATTTATTACATATTTCATATATTACATTACATATATTACATATTTCCTTGTAGGTAGAAGGTTATTAGAGAATGCCGTAGGTTTACGTAATAGATACATTATTTTAGAGCGGGTTTCTCTAAAATTTCATTGTCCATTTGAAAAATTTAACCAACAACAAAGAATATCCCAAAAATGGATAAAACCACTAAAACTTAAGTTATATCGTATACTTTGAAGTATACACGTGTTTGTGTGGTAAGACATTGCTTATTTTTTATATTTCCTAACTACATAGAACTCTATTAGAAGATGGACTTTTCAGAAAATCAAGGTGAACGTTTATTTATCCGTAAATATCTTAAACATATTTTAATTAAAATTTTTGGAAATAAAACACAAAATTTTTGCCGTGTAAAGAGTAGATTGATTTAGGTCTTCACACTTAGGTCTTCACAGTCTTCATACTTCAATTTTGGAAGACACTAAAATAAAATGTTCATCGGTTTTGAGTTATGCTTCAGAACTTAGTGTCGAATATTTGGCTAAAATATAATATTCCTTCTACGTACTATAGTAGTAAAATAATTAAGATTTCGATTTCTTCTTAAGTTCAAATTTTTTCCTCGTTGCTAAATTTCATTTATGGTAGCTCAGGTCTTAAACATTAATCTCCTATGTTTAATAATTTTCAGTATTTTCATTGTGTGTTTTACTCTAAAATTTCTAACTTGAAAATTTCATTTTTTTTAAAATTTCATTTAAGTTTTTTAAATTAATTGATTATTAACAGTCGCTTTAAGAATAATGTTATATCGAGACAACTACATATTGAAAAATACATTGAAAATACAAAACAAATAAATAAAAGTACACGGCTGCATTGTCTTCAATCAGTAAGAATACAGGAAGTTTATTTTGAATTTAATCAGTAACATTGCATGTTTTGATAAAGTTGATAAGCTTCCTGTGGTATTGTTGATCACCCAAAGCAAGGTGAAGGTTTCCAGGGACTCCATACTGTAGGCACTGGTCAGTGTATCTTGGGCAAACAGAGAGCAGATGATGAACGGCGGGAGTAGAATCACCCAGAGGCCATGCAGGAGGAAGTTCACGGGACAGAATGTAGGAGTGAGTAAGCGCAATGTGACCAATGCATAGTAGGGTTATTAGTACCTGGTCACGGTGGGATAGTGTTCTAATAATTGTAGACAGGTTAAGTATTGGATAGACATTATGCAATTTGCTATTAGATGTAGTTGTCCAATCTGTCTTCCATCGTTGCAGGATAGTTCTTTTGTGGTGTTTTAGGACCCGTCGATAACTAGGTCATTTGGGCCCGTAGTTCGTTTAAGATACAGTCTACATGTGGAAGTTTAAGATCTGGTAAGTTTGAAGGATGCTTGGTGGCTTTCTTTTTCCGGCAGGGTCAGCAAGATCATTTCCTGGCATATTACTGTGGGATGGGATCCATGCTAAAATCAGTTATTTTCCTGATGAAGTAAGGTCATTGTACAAGTCACGAATCTCCCTTTCCAAGGTGTGGCAAGCACATCACTGTTGCATAGCCATTAAAGTACTCAGGGAGTTTGTGTATACTTATATAATGACTGATTTAAGGTCTTCATTCTTTGATATCTAATCCATGCCGAAACGGATAGCAAACAGTTCACTGGAGTGAATGGTGATAGTGTATGAAGACTATACAACCACCGCAAAGCCATTATTGCTGTCACACTGGAAACCGTCTCTACAAATTGGTTCATAATTGAGATATGTCGCACACAATTCTCTGAATGACGTGATAAAAAGAGACTTTCGGGTATCAGCCTTCATATTTGTGTCAAAGTGATGTTCATAACAGGGCATTTGAGTCTCCATGGTAATAACATTCATGTTAAAGGTACGCGAGCTGGTGGAGGAAATAGATTAAACTCTCCGAGGTATATAACAATCCTTTGGTAGAAGGATAGGGAGCCTTTTGTAGTGAACATTATCTTGGCGTGATATTACATCAGAATTAGGTCTGATGAAAGCCTTGGTAATATAAGTAAGACGTAACGGTTCATCTGCCGCAATTTTTAGGCTCTCATAGGACTATGTTAAACTTTGAACAATGTAATTTTATGGGAAAAATTAATAACATTTCATCAGAATTGTTTAAGAATTCAATCTGGTTAAAAGTAAGTAGTCGTAAACAATGTAAAGCAAAAAAGCAACACCATAGATAAAGTCTTTGCAATGGCATTTAGAAAAACGCATTTTGAGCTATAGGTATACCAGCATTTTGGGTTATAATTTGTTCACTTCGTGATACACGAAAATTGGATCCTAAACGATGTTCCCCACTTTCAAATGTAATTGATTCTAAGCGTGTTTAAGATTTGGAACCAGAAAATGTGCCAATGTGGGGTGTAGAAAGAATTTGAGTGATGATAGACTTATTCGAAGTTCTCGAAGTTCGGTCTAGCCGTTCCTCGGTTGTTCTGGTATCTGCATGGACTCTTCTTTTCAGGGGTGGTCGCGGATATGGAAGGATAATGTTGTTTCAAATAAAAGATTATTTATATTTTCCCCAACGTATCTCCAAACTCTGAGATTTATTAAGGATGAACCTTTTTTTAAACATAAATCAATCGATATCAGTATTCTCTGGTGCAATACTTTTAACTATTCACCAATAATCACTTCTCTATTCTTACACACAAAAATTGTCTTTGCACATGAGCGTCTATTTGCGGACTTACTCACACGTCCTTTCAACATGGAAGTCAAATGAAGAGGAAGAACAATCACCTCCAGTCCAGGTGCTTAGTCTTTTTGCCGTTGCCTCACGACAAATCAACATCATTCACCTTTTATACATGTTTTCATAAATTTTATATAATAGCTTTTCCATACCATTATTCAATATCCTAAATAACTATTTTTACTTATTTAAATTATTAAATAGATTTAAATAATCATTTAAATCGTTTCAGATTTAAAATTAAATTTACGTTTCTCAACGGTTTTATTATAAATACAAAAAAGATAGTATTAAATGAGAACACAAGGTAAAAATGTATACCTTTTCTTGCCTTTGATAACTGTTCCCTTGCATAAGCACGCGTAGACACGAAGTGCGGAAAATTAACTTCGACTTGGAAACCTCAAATATTTTTTGTCTTGTTACGTTACTGTAAATCTCTCATAGCTCACCAGTTAAACAAAATCGTGTCAAACTTATTCTCCTCTTCATTAGAGGGCATTCACTTTCACATGTTACGTCACAAGAAAATGCTGTACTTTCCCAACTATATATGACATACTGGAAAGAGTAACTTTTAAGTTTTTTTTTTTTTTTTTTTTGTATTTTTACAGAGAATTAGGTTAGAATATTTGGAAAGAATGGTTCTTTGGGAATGTAAAATATTTTAAAAGAAAATATGTCGTAAACGTTTACAAAATATGAAGAATGTACTTTTCACAGAAATATACTAAATCATTTAAAATAAAATATATACTTAATATAAAACTTAGTAAAGAAAAAAGTATTAAAGAAAAAAATATTAAGGTAAAATCTAATAAAACATAAAGATAAATATATCACGACCTAAGATAATTAGTTGAAATAAAAATGAATGTTGAGCCTTTATTAATATTACAATTTAACCAAAATATGGGTATCCCATGATGACAGCAAGCATTATTTAGAACATATACCTTTCAATCTTTGTTTATGTTTGTTCGTTAGGCACACAGGTAAAACTAGTGATCCTGTTTAATCACCGGATCTCTCCAAATACAGACCTACATATATTATTCCTATACTACGTTTTACGCAACTATTACCGTCTGGCCAATGGCAGCTGTCGAACTGAATGACCTCAAACTTAGCTCGCACAATACTGCAGTAAGGTGTGTATGGGAATAATATTGCTTGTGTTTGCTCTGTCTCCATTACTGCACATCCTGTTATGTTTAGGTTCAGCTGCAATGGACAGAATATGTGAACTGCCAGTTTGGATTTATACAGAAATTTTCGCTTTTACTATTCCTAATGAATACACAATTTCAGTCTCTTTAAAAAATATAAATTGGGTAATCCTAGACGGGAAAAGTAAAGCGGAAAAAATTCTAGTGGCGGGAAAATAAGACGGTGTAGGAACGTTATGATAATCGCAGCCTTAAGTTGATATAATATTGGTTTCATCTACCGGCCTTCCGGATATAAACCCACGTGATTATCTATGAGGAATGTTTAAAGATAAAGTTTATGCAACAAATATAATATGTTTGTTTATTTTTATGCAGATTTCAGCTACATAAGTTCATAAAGTATTCAGTAATGTGTTCAACATGAGCTAGTTTTTATGGATGTAAAGGTACATTATTTTAAACGAGTTTTATGAAGAATTGTAAGTGTAACATATAGTTTCGCATCGTCAGTATTATCTAGGAAACAATACGTGGCTGGTTCATCACTGTTGCACGAATGGATTCGCAAAGCGGGATATAGCAGCAGAATCGTTCAAGACAAACCTGGTAGTTAATATAATATTACAAGTCGAGCTTCGGAAAAAGTAAAATTTCAATACTTTATGACGGATATGTATGAGCTAAATTCAGAAACTGCCAAACTTACTGCTTAAACAATAGAAGATCTGCATGTGTGCCATGTAAAATGAAAATGCAAATGAAAATAAATCAAGGATCACCCGCGTAACATACATTGGAGGACGTTAATACAAATCAATGATCTGCAGCCTAGGGCGGGCGATTTTGCTGGTAGCAATTAACAGTCAGATATCTGGAAGTGCACCAAGATCATCTCTGCAGAACCAAATTAATACGAAATTCAAGCTGACTTATTCACGACTTAGTGAACAGAAAATTCTCTTAAGTGGAATCCAGATTTCATTTGGCGCATCCCACATATTTGGTTGCTTATCTACGGTAGCACTTATATGGTGTACCGATGCCTTTAATTTTCTTAAGTAAACTTCATTAGGACCTAAAATTTTATCACGGAATACAAATGAGTTATAAATTTCAACTGTGCCCGTCCTACTCGCCATTCCTCTACAGCATTTGGATGTGTGGTAGTGTTAAACGCTCGCTTTTACTACATATGGCACCACAGGTGATGAAATAAAGATACAGCACAGCTGGAATGAGATAATGGCGAAAACCGGAGATCCAGGAGAAAACCCACCCGCCACAAGTCTCATTTTGCGGTCAACTGAGATCGAACCCGGGCCGCCTTGGTGAGAGCCAAGTGGTCTAACCACTCAGCCACGGCACGGCCGTTGCATTTGGATATAGTGTTCCATGTTCGAACTGTAAAACCAAACAGGAGGGAGGGAAGGAAGCAGAGAGATAGTGAATTAGTTCCAGGATTTTTAGGAATAATTTCAGAAATCCCCATTCCTGCTTACTCACTTAGTCGAAGAAATTGTTTAATTTACTTCATTATCATGTATCCAAAAATACTAATGTTTTTACTTAATATAATATTTTAGATTTTGCCATAAGAAATTGAAATATTTATTTTCAGCTTTCTATGAAGACCCATGAACCATTTAATTGTCTGTCAGTCCGTGTGGCTCAGCTGGTTAGTCTCTGGACTAATCCTAAGGTCGCTGGTTCATATTTTCTCTGTTCAATGGCTTTTAAGTGTGCTTGATACTGGCAGCTCTATGTCAGTAGATTTACTGATATGCAAAGGAAGTCTTGCTGGATGAAATTTTGAACCTTCGGCAGTGCTGATATTATCTTAGCAATTGACATTCATCCTTAACAAAATAACGAGTTTTCTGTTTATTGCAAAGTTTCCATATCATTAGTTGCATTTAAAAGAAATTCCTTGTTGTATGTTTAGTTTTTTTTCCCATTTTAAAGCGTATGCTCCAACGGAATGAGGATTTTTTTATTATTCTTTGCATTTATCATGATTAAAAAGGATTAATGCAAGAATCTGTCTTTGTATGCATTGTACAGTACTATGTATGGCACACTATATATGATAGTATAATACTAAGGACAAGTTGAAATCGTTACAGAAAATAAAAATGTCCTTCCTGATTCAGTTTGCCTAAATACATGCACTACTGGTGAAACTACGTTATAGAAACCTTAGTTGTAATACTATACTTCCTCTACCTTATGGTAAAGCGGTAACGAAAGTCTTTTTGTTTAAAAGGGAAGAATAAACATTGCGCTTGATGGCTGTCATATCGTTGGCTCTTCCTACACAATTGCGTACAGACCCACAGAGATCCGTTGCCAACACACTGGTTGTGTTTGGCTTGGATAAAGCTGCATGTGCGATCCTTGGCAATGAAAAGGTAGATGAGCTGGCAAAAGGAGTTGTTTACGAAACAGTCAAGTGCCACTACAGTTATCCTGCAGACAGGATATTAAAACGAAATGAAACGTGGAATGGCTGCACTGCAAATAAAATGTCACTATGTGCAGATAAGAGCAGATAACGTACCTACTCATAACCGTAGAGAAGCGGCAGAGCTTGCTATTATTGCAGCGGCTCAAGAAGGTTCATGTAGGGTTTGATACAAAGCAATTTCTACCTTCATGTCGACATAACTCTGTGGACGTTAAAGTAATGTCGATGCTATGTATTTCAATATTTGACACTTCCAAAGATCACACCTATATATGTTAGTACCAATCTCTTTAGAGGGCGTGCAGTGAAGACTGGGATAGATGGGCGAACATACTTCACAGGACCAAATATAATTATGCTGGAGCTAAGACATTCGAGCAACATATTGTGACTTTGTGGGTTCGTGAAATGAAAAGTCCAATTACACAAACTCAACAATGTACTTCATTTCCACCGACTTACAGTTTAACACTTGCCAATTACACAGAATTACTTGCTGCACACAGTTACAATTCACCAGTCCGTCCGTTACAATTTCACTGTACTCGCGGTTACGTAAGCTCCGGTACACATTCAACGTTACGTACAGTCTTCCGTTGCACAATCCTTTCGTTCATTAACACGTCACTGACTAACTCTTACACCAAGAACTGCGACTGTCTCCTCACTCACTGACAAAACCAACTCACTGACTGACTAAACCAAAACCAACTCAACTCACTAACTAACTAACTCTGTCTGTCTGTAACTCTCTTTATATAGGAATATCGCCGGTTTCTCGTGTTTACAGGATTGTTCTAGTAACAGAAAGATCGAGAAACAGGTGTAGAGAAAACAGGCGACACAGTCATGTTTTTTTCCCTGACCACAGTCTGTCACCACCACAAGACAAACGAGGAGGAGGTGTGGCTAACCGAACCTCCCCTACCTTCCGCTGCCAGCTGCTTTCACAGGGTGTTCCAGCGCTCCCGTTACACTGCTCCCTCCTCAAAGCTGTTCGCCTCGAACAGTCCCATCGTAGCGTGCGAGGCGGTCCAGGTGTACCACCAGCATCTGCCCGGAGTCTGAGCCAGAAGTAGCGCTGCCGTAGTTTGTGAATCATTCGGTTCGCTCCCAGGTGTCCTCCTGAAGTACCGGCGTGCACTTCCTCCAAGACTTCCGGGACCTTGCTCCGGGGAAGTACCAACTGTCCTCTCTGCGCCTTCCCATCGGGTGACTCCCATACCCGGAACAGCACGCCCACTCTGGTCTTCAACGAGTCCCATTGGGCCCAGTACGACTTGTAGGTGGCGCTCCTCGGTGCGATGTCCTCCCAGGTTGGCCTCGTCCCTGCCTCCACTTCCCTCAAGAGTGGCCCCAAGTCTGCGTCCGCCAGCTGCTCCCTCCTCAGGCCTGCGCTATCCCAGCCTTCAGCAGGCACTGCCACAACTACTCGGACTGCTGCGGCACGCTCCTTCTCTTCCACTCTTGTGCGCTCATGGCCGTCCTGGATCTGCGATAGGACACCTACAATGTAATGGTCGCTAGCGTCGGTGTCCACAATGAAGGCGCCACCTGGTTGTGGGAAACCCAAAATTGGAGCACTGCACAGGGTCCCCTTCGGGTGCTGGAAAGCGTCTCCGGCGTCCTCCGTCCACACATAAGGCCGGTTTTCCTCCGTCAGGCGGGTGAGGGGTTTTGCGATGTTGTCGGCCTTTTCCTCTAAATCATTAAGGCGGTCGTCTACTTGGCCCATCCGCTTGCCCAGCTCCGTCACGTCATCCCTCACGCCGGCCAACTGTTCTTGAAATTTGGCGGCGAGAGCCTCGTTCGCCACCTTCATTTCCGTGGTCAGTTCGGCCATCTTTGAGGTCATTGTCGTGGCCAAGTTGTTGTTAGCCGTTTCTATTTTTGCAGCGAGGTTTTCATTTGCCGTCTTCATTTGTTTCAACTCGGCGGTGAGGTTGTCGTTGGCCGTCTTCATTTCCATCATTTTCTCCAAAATCTTTTCCAATGCCGCGTCCATGGTTGTAATGTTCGGTGATGTTTTCCCGCTTCCTGACACCAGTGTGACTTTGTGGGTTCGTGAAATGAAAAGTCCAATTACACAAACTCAACAATGTACTTCATTTCCACCGACTTACAGTTTAACACTTGCCAATTACACAGAATTACTTGCTGCACACAGTTACAATTCACCAGTCCGTCCGTTACAATTTCACTGTACTCGCGGTTACGTAAGCTCCGGTACACATTCAACGTTACGTACAGTCTTCCGTTGCACAATCCTTTCGTTCATTAACACGTCACTGACTAACTCTTACACCAAGAACTGCGACTGTCTCCTCACTCACTGACAAAACCAACTCACTGACTGACTAAACCAAAACCAACTCAACTCACTAACTAACTAACTCTGTCTGTCTGTAACTCTCTTTATATAGGAATATCGCCGGTTTCTCGTGTTTACAGGATTGTTCTAGTAACAGAAAGATCGAGAAACAGGTGTAGAGAAAACAGGCGACACAGTCATGTTTTTTCCCTGACCACAGTCTGTCACCACCACAAGACAAACGAGGAGGAGGTGTGGCTAACCGAACCTCCCCTACCTTCCGCTGCCAGCTGCTTTCACAGGGTGTTCCAACGCTCCCGTTACAATATCTTAATCCTAACGATGGACCTAACATATTGTGACATTGTGGGTTCATACAATTAAAAGTCTGAGTTGCAGATATTCCAAATGTTCTTTATTTTCATAGAAATACACTGTTCAATTCTCACGTAACAACATTACGTCACACACACAGTCTACTAAGGTCGATAACAATCAGCTCTCGTTACAACAACATCTACAGCTGTTTATTACTACTCACGACTGATTCTTGGCGAGTCGTTGCTCTCTTAAATACCTCATTGATAAATTCGAGAGGTTTCTGGAACAAATAAGAAAACAACTTTTCTCTGACAAACAAGATATCACTAGAGCCTTCCAAACGTGAAATCCTATCGGTGCCGGCAAGTCCTTTATCTCCGTGATACACTATCCGTCTGTTATTTTTAGGCGCTATCGTTATTTGTCGGCTCTTTGTGTACTACCGCGCTATCGTAGATAACGGCTTCGCGACAATATGCTTTATGTTTATGTGTGTTATCTTAAATGTAAAAGTAGATAATGATCAAGTGAAGTAATTTTGCGAGTTTTTAAACTTCTAAGATACGAATGGCACTTTCTTCTGTTTTAGTATGGATTTCATCAACGCTTATCTTATAAAATATAATTTCAGACGACATTGTTTAATCAGCAAGTGCAGTATTCCGTTTATTTCTTGTTTGCGGGAAGATTAAAAGGTTAATTGAGTTAAAAAGTACATTTTCTTTTTTTAGAGTTATATTATTACTGGAAATTAATTGTTCTTTCACACTAACCGTGTGTAGGACGCACTATGAAAGGGTAGAGCCAGACTGAAAAATTCAATGCCATAGCCGGGATTTGAACCACAGATATTCTGGTTTCCGTTCAAATCCCGGCTATGGCATTGAATTTTTCAGTCTGGCTCTACCCCTTCATAGTCCGTCCTACACACGGCTAGTGTGAAAGAACAATTAATTTCCATTAATTGTACCTAATAGTGGTCCGAACTATAAAGCCCGGGACTTAAAGTACTTACAGCTTAGTAAGGCGCCATTAAGGTAGTTGTCTCATGTGTTTATGAGAACTCCTAGTGAATTACCGGGAAAAACACGTGCCAGTTGGAGAATTTAATGTCATGTTGGCACGTTGGCCATAGTAGCTCAAATGGTTAGAGCGGCTGGACGGAAACCAGAAGATCCGTGGTTCAAATCCCGGCTATGGCATTGAATTTTTCAGTCTGGCTCTACCCTTTATATTATCATTTGACAGTTTCTTTATATTTTGATATATTGGGAAGGCGCTACAAATATTTTTAAGATATTTTTGAAAATTCTGCTACATTGGAAGCTCATTTTCATAATCTCAGATAAAAGAGCTCATAACTTTTGAACCAATTTTGTTAAAAATAGGAAATCAGGTTCATTTTATAGTGGAGTTTACGCTGCAGCAATTGGTGCAACCACTGCCAAGATGACCGCTGCCTGTGCGAGGGAAAAATCGTAAACACTGGAATTCCAAAAGTGGTGTTTTTCTTTAATTGTTCTTTTCATTTTAATATATCACTAGAATACATTTTCTGTTACAAGGGTACAGTTTTCTCACAAACTATTAAAGCTAAATATCTCAAATTTTCAACACATATCAAGAGTGCCATAACAGAGTTGCGGATCTAATTTTGTGTTGATCAGTGAAATATTTTAAATTGATTTCTTGTTTATTAAATTAAAGAAAATATTGTTTTAAAAATTCTAACATTTACGTAAAGACTTTATATAAGAAATTAGATACACATATTTAGAAACATTGCCTGAAACAGCTGTAAAGATTTCACATTGATATCTGTAGTAGTTCCAGAGAAATATGCACCTTAAGTTAGCAATTTTAACATTTGCCGGATAGGCCTTTTAATCTTCATTTAACTAAATATCAACTACTTTACAAGCTTTGTTGTAAATGAGCACGTTCTTTTGAGTTGAAAATAAGTGCCTCTTAATTTCCAAAGCTTCCTTTTTTAAAAAAGTATAATTTTAACTACCGTAAAATAGAGGAACTTTGGGACTCCGACCGTGCTAAAAGGATGTAAACGTAAGTAGCAAAATTAGCCCTGTTAAATTAATAGCAGCTTAGTAGTTTTGTGGGAACGCCAATCTTATCATGGCACCGCTTTATTTACGTCTTAAATCATACTAGAGAATATGACCAAAAGTGACATTAACAGAAACTGTATTTGATATGACGTTGGTACAACCATGTTGTCGCGTTACCTCGAAGATCCCTCGCTCCGTCGAGCTTCGAAGCGACGATCTGTTGACTTCGTTGTACCCGTCGCTGTTGTGGCTGTGGAGGCGCAAATATCTCAGGTTCCACCTCGACGAGTATCTACGACGCGGGTCCGTAAAATAGGGTCTCCAATTTTATTTAATATAGAAAACATGTTTATAGTCAACAAATGTTACTTTGATGGAAAGGCAAAACTTACAGCTATTTTTCAGCGTAATCACCATTGCGATCGATGCACTTTTGCATGTGCTGTGGCAGCTTTTGTATACCCTTGTCATAGCACTCTCCCGCCAAGTTGCGCAGGTAGTGCTCAATATCGTTTTTCAAATCATCGTCAGTATGGAAATGTGTTCCACCCAGGTGTGACTTCAACTCAGGAAACAGATGATAATCACTAGGTGCTAAGTCTGGACTGTAGGGGGATGGGTGAGGATGTCCCATCCGTTTATGGTCTTCGGTGAGCATTTTGGAAACCCACCTCGTGCATTAATGGAAATATTCGGTCAAAATCCTGTCAATCGTAGTCTTACTGACTTCATTGATAAGTTCACACAGTTCGCGATCTGTCACACGCCGATCTTTTAGCATTTCTTGCTCCACTTTTGCAATTGTTTCGGCTGAAACCGAAGGCCGACCAGAACGCTGTTCCTCATGGACATCTGTACGTCCGTCTTTGAACTCTCTGACGCACTTTCGCACGTTTTTGACGACCATACACTGTGGCCCATAGACTTCGCATAACTGACGATGAATTTCAGGGGGAGTAGTGCCCTTGGCACTCAAAAAGCGGATCACTGCATGCAATTCGCACTTGGCGGTGGAAGTGATAGGAAGCTCCATCACAAACGGCTGCCTAGCCCAGACTAATGGTTCCAACGGGTTCGTTGTGGTGGGGATTTGAATGGGTGAAACCATTGTTGCCAGTGTTGCCGGATCTCGCATAATAGCGTTCCTCATGGCTCCAGTGCCTTGGAGACCTTATTTCACGGACATGCCTCATGTATCACTACTGAACTATGGAGTAAGTGATCTGGCTGAACTGGGAATTTGGGTTATTCTCAGGGTTCTTGATCAGAAGGTCTTGTAATACCTTTGTAATACCTCTGCGTAAAGTTACTCGGATGTCTGCAGTTTTTTGTAATTTAGGTGGCACTCACGGAATGTACTCTTAACTATATATGCTCCAAGCTTTAAGACATTTATCTTACTTTAAGAATACTTTTGATATCGGCGGATGAACCTCGCGCTTCACTGGTTGCAAATTTCTTAATGTCACTTTATGCTGCTGCTATGGGTAACACTTCTCCCTACTGTAGACCTCGCCAGACTGCACCGATTGTGTTCCAAACTGCCCTTTTCTAAACTCCCCAGAAACGGTAAATTCTTTTCTTTAGCTATACAAAATGGAAAACCAATAACCCTTATAGCCAACGCTAAAGGGTAAGCAACAACGGAAGTTGTACCGTTAGTTGCCCCGAAACCTTGCAGAGAATCCAGAGGAAATGTGCCTGGGTCATTTCTTGGTTATAATTTTCGAGGTTTACAACATTTCATACATAATTTATACTTTGATACTTTTTTACAAAAATCATAGATATTGCTATTGATATAATTGTTTGCATAACTGTTAATAATTCCTGAATTAATATAATATAATTATTTATTTTATACTAGAGTAACAGGAAGGCGAAAAATCGCTACAATGTAAGGAACTGGAACAAGTTTTCATTCCTATGAGTTAGCAATTTGTTCGTCTTAGCTATGACCTAATTTCAAAGCTAATACAAATCATTTTGTGAAAACAACGCGTTGAAAGAAAAATAATGTATGTCGAATTCAAGTTATTTCTAAATGAGTCCAATATCTCTTAGTATGAATATAACTAAAAACTCTATTTTGTAGTAAAATAAAATGACCTGCAGCGGCAAAGTGAAATACTGCACAGCGGCTATTAATTCTCGTCTCACAACACATTTGCCGCACACACTACGCCGAACATTCAATTCGAATTTTAATTCCAGTTGCTGCTCTTTAATCTGTGAATATAAAATCCTTTTCACTTAAATATTTCAACTCACAATTAATTAATATTTACCGTTTGAATTTATGTACATTGTTTAAAAATGCATCCGTATACATAATCCTCTTTTAACATTTTTCTGGCTACGCCACTGTTTACTTATTAAACAGGGGGAGCATATCATGAAAGAAAGCTCAAAAATGCATTTTATAAAACATTTTCCACGTGAAATAAGACCTGAAGCTTTCCTGGCGACGAATTCGCTCACTTTCTTCTCAGGCAGCCAGTCAGGTGAAAAGTTACTGGGAGTTGAGAATTAAGGAGGCTTCGGCGATTTCCTCTGAAAGGAGCACGCTTAATCGTGATGCTGCATTTCAGTTCAGTTCCTCTTGGAAACCGACCTTAAAATGGAAATGCATCGAATTAAGAAGCAAAGATCAATACAGCTTGATAATCAAGTTAAGTAGTTACGTTTCTTTGACCCAATTTGCTATACTCACGTCACCTCCTGACCTGGCATTTGATTTACTGAAAACAGTCTTTTGTTCAGTAATGCGAATTTTGATAGTGTTTTGTCTTTGTTTATAATTGTGTTATATCCACTATTTAATTTGAGGTTAAAACATTTTATAAATATTCTGATGATGGGAGAGTTGCACACTCCCGAAACGTTGATATCTAATCGTCTTTTCACCTGGCTGGCTACCCGAGAAGAAAGTGATTGTCCACGAGTGGTCTTCTTTATGCATAAGTGTCAAACAAATAATTCCTAAAAGAGATCAGACATATACAGAATTCCATAATGAGTTATGTGCCAGGCCACGTAAGTACAATAAGATTTTGAAGAAGAGAAAGTACTATCATTTCAAGAAAAATTGTTCCGGAACTTTTTTCAGAAATATCTCTAAAATTATTTATTAAAGTGTCATATTTGATATCTTGTGACAATGAGTACGTGGTTCAGATTAAATTATATTTAAATTAAACGTGGGTTGTATTAATTGTTATCTCACCTTAATAGCTCAAAGCTATACCAAAGAATGTAGAAAAGCTATGAAGTTTTATAAAAGTATTTCTTATATCACACAAGGAACATTATGTTGTCAATCGTTATGTATTTTCACCTTTTTGTTTGAAAGTACTTCATACATCTAGCATGTTTGAGAATTTGCTAGTCCGTTTTTAAATATAAGCTCTATCATACCAGTAAATCACTCCTGATACACTTGAATCATGCATGCGAGTCGCGTAAGCTACATATCTGCATTTTAAAATTCTCTAAGAAAAATCTTATAATGGCCAAAGTACCTGAATAAAAGGAATATGTGATACCTAGATTTAGCAATGAGTAGAAAAAGTTTTACTGTACATACCAGATTTTATTTTAATAGACAAGCTTACACTTTGTCTAAAGATTTCGGTGGAGGACAAAGCAAGAACAGCACGTGACTGTGATGATAATGCGGCTGGCCCTTTACTCATAACAAAAGCTTATCTGCGTACAAATAACTTTTAATGGATGCAAAATCGTACAAAAATGTTAGTTCATTGTACATCCAATAACCAGATTATATTAATTTGGAATTATTTTAAGCACTATTAGCATGTGATCGTGATCTTGAAATACTGTATCAATGAGTAAAGCTTACGGAGAAATGTAAAATGCTTATGTAGAAATATGGACTGTACATAAGAAACTATAATGAGATGTCCATTGGTAAATCATACTCGTAGTGTAAACATGAAGTGAGTTGGGTATGTTATTGTTACATTGCACTGAATGAGATGCTGATCCTACAATATCCCTCACTTATTCAACCAGAAAGAGAACTCCAAGATCTTGTAGAGGCTTTTTAAAAAGATTATTTACCCCGTAGAAGATTGTATAGATAATTGATTCCAATATAAAACTTTTTCAGAGAAAAACTTTTTGTTATTCAAACAGAAGGTAACAATTTACTGCAAATCATAACATGACTAAGTTATTTTACTGCAAACTACAAAATGATAAGGGAATTTTTACATTGGAAAGGTTTAAAATAAATATGATTTCGATAGCATTATAATATTTCAAATGCTAAGTTTTTAATTGACTAATCGATTGGGAAGTATGACTTAAGATATTCTTGTGTGTCAGAGCATCAGCAAACATAAAAGAATTAAGCAATTGATTTTCATATTTCAACAGTTTGTTTTATTTCTTGTAGAAAGCAGCTTACTTCATTATGTAATATTGCTTCAAAATAGATACAGGTAATTTATTCCCCAAGCTTTAATAGAAATTTAATAAACATGCAAACTAACCATGAATGTAGTATTGAATTTTCGCTCAGGGCAATATGAGTACTAATGGTGTCCATTTGAAGCGTATAAATAATTGTTAGTGGAAGTGAAACAGATATTGAAAGTTCTCTTTGGTGTCCTCATATGCATGTGATAATAACGCCCGTAAGGTAGATATCTTTATATATATATATATATATATATATATATATATATATAAAATATACTTTCACAGTATGCATAGTGGCATATATTTCGTAAAAATGTCTATGAATTCTTGAGCTATTATTACACTATTTTTCTGCTTTCTTATGGGTATGATATAATTGTTACAGTAGACCGTAGATATTGTGGGAGAAATCAATAACAATCAAAGACACACAAATCATACTATTTTTCAAAACCGAATTCCTAGAATGATAATTTCATATAAAAGGAGAAGTGACTTAAGAAACTAATTTGATTTTGTACTTTTATTCTTGCGTAAATATCAAAGTTGAATTAAGTCTCAGTCCTAATATTAAGGGACCATTTTGGTGAAACAATAGCAGAAGGAAAGGTAGAGCCAGACTGAAAAATGCAATGCCATAGCTGGAATTTGAACCACGGATCTTCTGGTTTCCGTCCAGCCGCTCTAACCATTTGAGCTACTGTGGCCATGGTGCCAACACGACATTAAATTCTCCAACTGACTCGTCTTTCTCCAGGTAAACCACCAGGAGTTCTCATAAACGCATGAGAAAACTACCTTAATGACGACTTACTATGCTGTAAGTACTTTAAGTCCCGGGCTTTATAGTAAACGTTGGCCATAGTAGCTCAAATGGTTAGAGCGGCTGGACGGAAACCAGAAGATCCATGGTTCAAATCCCGTCTATGGCATTGAGTTATTCAGTCTGGCTCTACCCTTTTATAGTACATCCTACACACGGCTAGTGTGAAAGAACAATTAATTTCCATTAATTGTACCTTATAGTGGTCCGAAATATAAAGCCCGGGCCTTGAAGTACTTACAGCATAGTAAGTCGCCATTAAGGTAGTTGTCTCATGTATTTATGAGAACTCCTAGTGGTATACCGGGGAAAACACGAGTCAGTTGGAGAATTTAATGTCATTTTGGCACGTTGGCCATAGTAGCTCAAATGGTTAGAGCGGCTGGACGGAAACCAGAAGATCCGTGGTTCAAATCCCGGCTATGGCATTGAATTTTTCAGTCTGGCTCTACCCTTTCATAATGCGTCCTACACACGGCTAGTGTGAGACAACAATTAATTTCCAATAGCAGAAGGCCTAAATATGTTGTAGATCCATGTTTGTATAGTGGTAAATGCTTTTATCCACCATATTTATGGCAGGGTACGCTGAAAATTCACCGAAAATGTCGAAAATCATGGATTTTTTTTCAGGATTTTTTTTTTGGTAGCTCTGGATGTGTAGTAATAGATGACAAGCTATTTTTATCATTTGCATCATTTTAGACCATGACGTAAGAATTTAAGGAGACCTTTAACAATCGTTAAAAGTAACAATCATTACTTTAAAAGTAATCTTCTGAGAAACTTTTCCTAACACTTTTCAGTATACAAAATGCCTCACGCGTCAAAGTTTTTTATTTAACTTAGTGAAACTTACAGGATAGATCCATAATATGTAAATACGCATAAGAAACTTCACACTCCCCTTTTTTGATAATGATCATGTTTTAAAAATTACATGGTGTTGGGGAATAAAGACAAGTTAATATTTTCAAAATTTTGAAAGCTGACACATGGAAAATATTTTAGAGTAAGTGCTATAAAAATATTCCAAAAAATAAGAATGTGGGTTTCTTCAAATTGCTCCGTACTAGCAGAAAACAAAAATTCAACTTAAAATCTCCAATTTTTTGACGCGTTGAATATTTTTATAGAGTTATTTTTACAATATTTTCGATAAAAATAACTAATAATTAAAGAAGTGTTTGGTATAGAAGCATGAAAATTTGTATGCAAGGTTAAAATGATACTCTAATTATGTGGCTAAATTTTCATAATGATAGATTTATTACTATGGAAGTTGGAACTTTCAGTGTAGCTTTGCCTTAATTTGAAATATTTAAGGTACTAGTGGTGTATGAAAGCTACGTTACAATAATGGCGTTGGAGGTATATGTTTGGAACATCCGCATTCTTGCGTCCCTCGAGCGATTCCACGAGGGAGAAGGTGGAATTTATTGCAGACAAAGCTGCCACCAGACAGCTCCCTCCAAACACTTCTAATTCCCTTTGGAATCAGTCCTGCTGCAAACCCAGTTGATCTAAGTAATCAACAAAGCTTGTTGATAAATGGATGGCTGCAAGTAGCCTAAAATTATAGCAAAAACAAACATTGTTGTTCCTTCTGTGCTGCCTCCTGAGCTGTCATGTTTACGCTTTCAGAGTATGCATCACTTTATTCTCTCTCTTCTTTGATCATCATCAGCTTCCAAAGCTTGGGAGTTATTTCGTTCTGACTTGAAGGGATTCTTGATATTCCCATCTCACTTCTCCCGCATAACCTTGTGTTATAATTTTAACTTGTCTTTCACCTTCAATTCTATCGATATGGTAACTAAATGACATCACGAAGTCGTAATAAACTTATTTTATTTATTACCAAAGGAGCACAGCGCTAACTTACACTTATTTTTCTCTTCTACAAATATATGGGAGAAAACGTCAGTGCTAATGTCTCTTTATGCCCCTGTTGCACCAAACAACTCAAGTTGAGCGAAGCTTCTTGACTTTCACAGATTTTTAGCATTCACTTTAACACTTTAAATGCTTACCGACACTTCAATATCTGACTGGCAACTGGTCAACTCACTCACGAATGAACCGAACTCAGCAAGCCCTTGCACTCCCTTTTGTAGTCAGCGTGTTGTGGAACAAATGTTCTGGAAACCGAAGTCTATTGCATTTCTGGGATAGACCATTCTGGAAGTAGATTCTTTACAAGACGAAATCGAATGGCCAGGAACTTAAACGCGGCAAGATCCGGCAATATTTCAAGCAGGGTTGTCCTTGATGTTAAATACTTTAGCTCCTCTCGGCGGCAAATTACAAAGGTGGTGGACTGGGGTGACTCATACTTAATCCCTTTACTACAGGTATTTGCTACCGCCGTGACAATATCTAGTTTCCACTTTGATCTATTCTCTATTATGCATTCATTTACGTTTATTTTAAGTTATTTTTAATTTCTATATTTCTTGTATGTCTATTCTTTGGTAACAGCTTCTCTCTCTCTCTCTCTCTCTCTCTCTCTCTCTCTCTCTCTCTCTCTCTCTCTCTCTCTCTCTCTCTCTCTCTCTCTCTCTCTCTCTCTCTCTCTCTCCTGTAATTTACGTCCTCTAATGTTCAGTCATATCAGACGATGGATGAATTGGGTGAAGTTATGCTCAAATGAGTCCAGGGTACATGGAGCTTAGAGTTATCCGGCATTCCTCTTGAAGGATAATGGTAAACCCTGGAAAACCCTTATCCAGGTAACTCGCCCTGACCGAGATTCGAACCCGGAACCTCTTGAACGTGGGGCAGACATGCTAATTCTTGGCTACCGAGGCGGGCAACTTCTCTTTAATAATGTTTCAGTTCATGCCATAATATTTTCCTCAAAAAGTATTTCATCACTGTATATACAAATTTTAGGACTGCTAAAAAATTTAATGAAAAATTCTTTTCTTGCTTTATTATTTAAATATTAGTATAGTATCACATGTGTAAATCAAGAAATACTTTTAATATCTTGAACCTGTAATAAGGATATATTGCATCCTAAACAATTAAAATGTGCCACTGACTCTATTACTTCATTATTTAAAGTGAATTTAGGCTTTCTATATATTTTTCCTTTTAATTTTGTATCCGAGCTCTTTAAACAGTTCTCTAATGCATGAAAGCAAGGGTAGTATTCAAGGCTAAGAGTTCGTTTTTCATTTTTTCTTATTATTTCACCAATAGGTCATCGGATCAGATACAAAGAATATGTTTTTAAAATGCCCTTATAGCACACAACGTGTGCCAATGATATTTCCGTGTATAAAATCTTAGCTTAGAGCCAACAATGAAAATGTCCTGCCGCAGCTAACAGGGATTGTGCCGGTTTGGGTAAACATATTCCAACGACTGAGCCACCAGACCAACTTATACAAGCGAGGTGAGTACAAAAATTAAAGGAGTTAAAGAAAAATATAACCCTTATGTTACCTCGTATATAAAGCTCTAAGTTATAAACATGCCTTAACTCATGTTACTATTAATTCAAATAAAGGTATTAGTTTTCTTTCTCTTTTCTTTGTTAAATGGCAACATTTCTTTTATCTGCACTCCTCCAGTCTTTAAGCTTCAGAACGTACAAACAAATAGCCCTTCAAACCGCAATTTAAATTTATTAGGACCTTGCTACATGTGTACTGAGCAAAGGAAAACGCATCATTTGTTAATTAATGGTGGATTGATAGGTCAATTTTACATTGATGACAACTTAAATTCAACAGTGTATTTACGCCTTCTACACAATGAAATAGTTCCTGCTTGTGCTACTTCATTCCCTGAAGAAGGAAGAGAAATTTAAAATGATATCTTATTGCAGCAAGATGGTGTCCCTGCCCATTATGGAAATTAGGTGGTGAATAACGTAAATCATGAATTTCCAGGAATATGGATTGGTAGAAGAGGAAGTATTGAATGGCAGAAAAGTTCTCCTGAACTGAACCCTTTCGACTTTTTCTTGTCTGGATATTTGAAGTGGAGGGTTTACAACAGAGGAAGATAGCTTCGAGAGTTGTGACGTATTTCAGCTGGGAGCGAGGCGTGCAGTGCGTGTGACGTCAGGCAAGAGCTGTGTAGTGCCAAGTTGCCAATATAAATGTCGCTGTGACTACAGATTCTGAGGGTTCAGTCAGGTGTAGCGCAGTCGATGACAACAATGTATCTGCCACGTACCAAATGGGTTTGTTAAATCTACAAAGTGACGATTTATTGAAGGACAAATCTACACACAAGAAATACTTGGCTGATTCACCGAGGTTCTATTCACTTGCCGCACGGACATTGTGTATGTTGGCTCGACATATGTCTGCGAACATTTTTCTTCTGTTATGAAATTAGCTAATTCCAAATCCCGAAGCACCTTGTCGTATTACAATCTAACATGAAGCCTTCGATTACAAATTTCCCAGATATTACGTCCTGACATTGATAAACTAGCTAAAGAAAAACGAAACAGAAAATGTAGGGAAATGTCCACGTAATTTTCTTCTTAATGGGTCTCCTCTAATTTTTATAGAAAACTGCTTTGTTTTATTTTATGTACTGTATAACATGCCTGAGCTTGAGATAAACTACGAGTTGAAGTTTTATATATTTTCTCATAGGACAGAGCAAAAATGTAATTGTTTATAATCTGTGACCAATTTTGTAATTAAAGCAGTCAGCATTAATATTACAACAACCATGGTGTAAGTTGTACATATTATTAATACCCGATACGTTTCCTGTCTTTCCTACGCTGTCGGAACCCCAACACAACAAACTATTTCCTTCCTCGTGGGCAGCAGAAATCAGCGCGGTGACGTCACACGGTAACCTACCTTTCGTTCGGGAGCATATTTAGTGGTGAGAGCTAACGGAGCTCACGTCACACCGCCACTACCTGTCTTCTCTTGGTTTACAAGGACCGACCAAGAGTTATTGAAGAGCTAAAACGACGAATTGGGCAAGAAATGCTACTGATCATGCGAACAGTGTTGGAAACAGTAACTAGTTTCTAAGACAGAGATGGCATTGTTTGGCAGTAAATGGAGGCCACTTGAGCACCTTTTGAAGTAAATCCATGTCTGTTACAAAACCGCTAATGTTGTTATGAATGCGTTTTCTTGATTTAAATTTCATGTGCTGTAAGACCTCGTAATAAATGTAAGTTACATTTCAAAAAAGCACCTACCATACGTTACGAACCAAAAAACACAAAAAACAAAAGGTGTTTCCATTAAAAAAAAAGGTCACGCCATATTCACAATCATAGTAATATGAAAACGTTGATATGTGCAACTTTTCTAAAAAATATCACTTCCCAAATCCATAACACTAAGGTTATAAGCATTGTTCCATGCTTTTTACTCACCTGGTATGTGTAAGTATGTGTGTATAGGTATAGTGCCAAGTAATATAATAACTATTAATTATTAATTTAATAACAGTGATTAAAAGTAAGTAATAACGTTTGTATTTCTAAATATAGTAATCGTCCGACTATATGTCGCAACTACTATTATTAAACCTCTCTTTCTTTTTCGGAAATTACAACAGAAATATATCAATCAAATACAATTTTAGTCACATTTAAATGTTCATATAGTCTTAAGGCGCAAAGATAGATTATTCAATGCACGTCACACATATTCTTTTGGACGCATTACGTCCATGTAACTGTGATGAGGTATCCGAACGCAGATAGTTTCTCCGCCTTCAAAAAGATCTTAGATGTAATATCAATTACTTTGCATTATGTTACCTTAAAAGCTTGCTGAGTTGCAAGTACTTTTATTTCTGGGCTTCTAGCTGAAAACAAATAGTTAATTTATATTTAACTATTTAGAAGATTGATTGGTTTTAAAAATTGCAGTATCACTGCCAAAACTCTAATCCTGTAGAGTTACACTATGTTTGTTATACGTAAGCACAATGCTCCTTTTTGAATAATTTTACAAACGACTTATCTTAATATCCACCAATATAAACTTTACGGCAAACCCGCATACAAGTGTTAAATTGATTAGGTTCTAATTGGAGCTATGAGTTCTCTTATCCTCAGGTGAATGGTTGTAGGAAATGGATGTTGGTGGTTGTTGGCTACTCAGTCGTATTAATAACACTTTGTTCGTTGCAGAATTATTTGGTTTAATTCCTACTAAGTTTGCTTATCAACTTGGATCGGTGACAACCTGTAAGTAAAATTCGTAAAATAAATTCA
This sequence comes from Mantis religiosa, assembly GCA_030765055.1. Taxonomy (NCBI): domain Eukaryota; kingdom Metazoa; phylum Arthropoda; class Insecta; order Mantodea; family Mantidae; genus Mantis; species Mantis religiosa. The sequence goes on from CM060949.1 coordinate 80,209,228, forward strand.
ATTTTACTTGAAACCCTGGATTACTTGTTTAAACTTACTTCCGCGCGGTTTCTATTTCTTCTTTATACGGCGACTACTTTGCTCTAATAAACTTCTAATGCTGCTTCCACTTACGCTGGTTGAGCTATTCTTAACTTCTCTACATCTCAGACTTGTAAATCTTCGCTTCTATTCTTAATGCGCATGAACACGTCCTTCCTGTCGTAGTATCACCTTTTAAGTAAGTTTTTCTTACTTCACGATTCAGTTCGAACCTTATTCTGACCGCCTCTCTAACTTCATAACATGACCAAACTAGCTCACCCTTCTGAAATGTTACATTATTATTGGTTTTTCATTTATTTCGAATTTTCGCATTGGTTTGCAAAACTCATCTAACTCATTGACGTTCAGCCCACCCTGAGTTGGCGAACGGCTACCCTGAGTTGTTTGTAACGGTATACATCGTTATCAAAGCAGCGAAGTAAATCTCTTTAGCGTTCATGCTCAACTGCATTTTGAAAGCCCTTTGTCCCAAAACATTCCTGGCTGAAAGTCTACTATAGTTCTCAGACATTGAACTTTTCCTAGCACAAAGAAGGTAACAGTCCTTCCTTCCTGTCTCTCGACGTGTACAGATTTTTACAGGAATATTTTCTCTTTCTTGCCTGGATGCTAGTATATATGTTATATTAAATTATATTCTTGCCTTCCTATTCTTTAAGTCAACCGCTATTTTAATCATTACTCTGTCCATTCTAGTTTCATATTATTATAACAAGATTTTTATATTAGTTTAATAAAGCATTTTTATTAATTTATCTTCTTTTTTAATTATCTGAATTCGATAAATTCGCCGCCTGCTAATCGCTGCCTGATACTGCAGTTACACCTTAAATATTTCGTATGGGAAATAAAAGAAATGACATTTTGCAACTGTGCTTATTCTTTTAAACATGTGTTAAGTACAAAACTTATTATTGATTTATTTCATTCAATTTTAATTCTATCGCTTTCGTTAAATATAAAACATTATCGCTTGATAAATGTTAGCGACGAAGTAGAGTTTTCTGCTACTCCAGACTGAAGTGGTTTATTAGCTACTCTTGAACCCACAGCTGCATTTGAGTGTGCTCCATAATTACTACCGACGTGGATTAACAGAGCGTATTTTTTACCCGAATAAACACCGCAGGCCGAAGTTTTTTTCTAACTCCCAGAGTTTGATTGGAGCGGATGTCAAACTTTTCTGTTTGATTAATGAGGTAAAAAGGGGAGAACGGAGTGGAGCAACAAATTTCTCCTTGTGCTTTGCTTCCACAAGTCAAACTATTGGGGTTATGAGGGGATAAAGGCTCGAAATATTACGTGGTGCATTGGTGTGAAAAGAGGTGCCCTTATTTGATGTTCTCATCCTACTTTGGAATGCGGCAAACAAGATTAATGACGTCATTTCTTGGTTGGAATGTATCTGCGATATACTTCTGTGCACGATGTGATGTGACACGGGTAATGGATAGAGATGATGTTGGTATGGGTCATCCAGAGGGATAGTACCCCCATAATACAAAGCTTTCAAAGCCTCTTCAACGCGACTTCAAAAGGCAAAAATTGCCTTTGTGTTATAAATTGACATTGCCTCTTTAATTTGTTAAATGTATGTCGAATATAGACATAATATTCGCCTGTTAAACATAGCTATAACATGGCACTACATCATTAATTTCATACTACGAATGTATATCACCTTACATTTAAAATAATATACACACAATATGGACTGCAATAAGCTTAATACCCGTATTTCAGATCTTTCTTCAAATATATCTCATTTTATTCCCTATTTACTTTGATCAGTCTTTTCATAAATGACATTTTCTAATAAAAATTCCAAGTTTCTTAAACTATTGAATGTAAAATACATAAATGCAGTTGTGTAGTGCTGAAAGTTACCTTCACAATATGAATATTAGTTTGGTATTAACAAAGGGTACATTAATTTTAGAACTGCTAGCAAATTTAAAACTATATAACCCTGACATCTCCCATGCGTGTTAAAAAAATAATATCTTTTGAATATAATCTTAGAATGTATGTACATATATTCTCTAATATTTTCAGTTTTGGTAAATTTATACTTGCTCTGAAAGAGCTGCTCCTCTCCAAAAGTGTAAATAAACTTTCACATTTCACCACAACATTGATCTTAGGCATCACGAAAGATAAAATATCAAATGCGCTCACTTTCTTCTCGGGCAGCCAGCCAGGTGAAAAGATGATCATATATCAATGTTTCGGGAGTGTACATCTCTCCCATCATCAGGATATTTATAAAATGTTATAACCACAGATGAAACACTGGATAAAACACAACTATAAACAAAGAAAAAACACTATCAAAATTCGCATTACTGAACAAAAGACTGTTTTCAGTAAATTAAATGCCAGGTCAGGTGATGGCGTGAGTATAGAAAATTGTGTCAAAGAAACGTAACTACTTAACTTGATTATCAAGCTGTGTTGATCTTTGCTTCTTAAATCGACTGATTTCCATTTTAAGGCCGGTTTCCAAGAGGAGCTGAGCTGAAATCCAGCATCACGATAAACGTACTCCTTTCAGACGAAACCGCCAAATCTTCCTTAATTCTCCGCTCCCAGTAACTGTTGCATTTTGCCAAGATGGTCGTCTCCCGAAAATTGGCTCTATGGTCGTTATCAAAACAATGCTCTGACAGCCCAGACTTCTCAGGTTGTACTAAAAATGTCAAATGTTTCAAGAGTGTCATCCCCATACTTATTAAGTAGGATAAGCATTACCACGTACGGGACTTGTAGAGCGCGCCCGGATGGTCATTACTTCAGCAGTTGCCTGATGGTGATGACGGTATGCACTACGTCGTGTAACATTATTTGTAGCTCCGGTTTACATGAGATCTTCTCTTGGTTGTGGTATCGGATACTTGGATTATGGAACTCAATGTTAGGGAAATAAAAACAAATGTTTATAGTTTTTGTTTATTTTAAACTCGAAACTCAATTTAAATAAACTTTGTATTTTGAATCACTATATTCACTCAGTTTACAATAATACTTTTCCTACGTTGAGGAATAATTCGAACAGTTCAAATTCTCTCACGACATAAAAGACATTAGTTTTCAACATCTAACTTGCACTGTATCCAAGCTTATACTCACGCTGATATATAATTGTACAGTTCAAAATCTCAGGCTAAAACCTGATTTTTGCATTAACATGCAGTGGTTAGCACACGCGTCTGCTCACTTTTCGATCACGACACAAAAGGCGCCAACTTCTCATTTTCATTTATTGATGTTTCCCTTATCACCATGTTAACTAAATATTCTAGCCTACATCACTTTTCCCTGTGTCCAATAAATTAATTTTGAATTATATAATATTCTAATTTTCCAAACACAAAGTCCTAAAAGCAATTTTCTCTTATTTTCTCCTTCTATTTAATTTATCTACTTACCATGTATTTAGATTGAACATTAACATTCATATTTACCTGTCTATGACCTACTCTATTCAGTCATGGCCACCTATAACTCATACCAATTCAAAACAAGACTCTCATCATTTTATATACATCAATGTGAATCATAAATGAATAAACCAAATATTGCGCTGGCACTTGACATATTAACATCTGTATCATTACAAATCATTCTTTTCCCCTGCCATACAACATCCGAAGCGGGGCAAAATTAAATGCACCAAACGCAAAAGGATGAAGAGAAATAAAAAGGGGGTGAAATGGAGGGAATGGAAATTCGTGGAATATAATGTATCTCCCCGTAATTTTCCTGGCTAACAATTAGTTTCTGGTATTGTTTAAAAATATCTAATGTACTAACAAAGAAGATGAAGGTTTAAGAATTTAAGAGAATTTTTGTTACTTACAATGTAACAAAATTTGCGTTGACACTCAGATTAAATCTCCTACTCTTAAAACCACAATACTATAATCTAGGTGCATTTATCTTAATTCAGATATAAGTGTTATTTCCTCACAGAACAACAAGAGAATTTAACACAAGCTGTTAATTAACCGGTCTTCAAGTCCTTTTGTTTTCTTTCGATACATGCTGTGTTGACGGTTGCCCGACAAAGCCAAGTTAAACAGAGAAATCCAGCTGCTCTTCATTGCTTCCATGACGGCAGTAAATGAACTCGGTTTCCACAGCAATTACGCTGACTGTTAACAGAAGAGGAACGAAATACAGAAAGCAAATAAGACACACAACGCCTTAAGCTCCCACCCCTGGGACCTTATCGTGGTAACTCCACTTCTCTTTCACCTGTAGCTAAACATATACAATTTGTAAGAGAAATGTAATGAGACCCATTTTCAGTTTCTGTCACCGGGTGCTAGTAATTATTTTTGAACCATCATTAAACAAAACCAGTACTTTAAATTGTGTGTGTATGTGTGTGTGTGTGTGTGTGTGTGTGTGTGTGTGTGTGTGTGTGTTTTTGATAAGTGATTTCTTTGCACATTTCAGTACAGATACGTACAAAGTTAACAACTAAAATCAAATGTTTAAAAGGTAATTGATATATACTGTTCTTAAAATTTCCAGTAATACTGCAAGAAGCAACTGAACAACAACATCACTACAAAAAATAACATAGAAAATAACATAGTAGAAAAATTCAAACTAATGAGAGATATATTGTAAATAGTAGATGCCATAAAGTTATTTAAAACAAAATGTTTTAATAAGTGCATCCTTAAGTAAGTTTTCCTCTCTCATGGTTTATTAGTTATGGGTAAAATATATTTCCTGACTGAAGAGGTAATTCCAGACTGTTCAGGACCCACATTTTACTCATCATGTAAATATTTTAAACAGCTATTTTTCAGAAAATAAGTAAAAGTCAAATACTTTTATATAAACGTTAGTTTGTGTTGAGGAATTTTTTCTTCCTGTTGTTTTATTTTCTTTAATATAATATTCCTGAAATTTTGCTTGGAAAATGCTGGATTTAAACACGAAGTTTGGTAATTCTTCAATATTTAATTTGACTTCTGCTGCTCACACTTGCACACGTATGCCGATATTTTTCTAAACATAACTTTTGAGTCAGGGAATCTCGAAATATGTTTCTGGTTAATTACTGATATTCAGTTTTGGGGTGGAATGTAATACCTTCTCTACTTAATAAGTGGTACGGAAGGTAAATATTGCAGTTTTTACCAAACCTACCATATAATCTACTCATAAATTTATATCGCTTTCAAAGAATCCCTTAACTTTCACTTAGCATTGGCCATAATTATTTCATTTATTTTATCATAAATGAAATAATACTCCTAACATAATCGAATTTATTTAATTTAATTTTGTGTCATTTGCATTCTGTAAACCTGGTTATAATAACGCAGTTTTGTACATTGAGAGAGGGTGCTTTGTATTATTTTACATTTAATGGTACCTTTTGTACTGTACGGGTACACAGATCTGCTTCGCATTTCTAGGAACATGCCGAAGGATGTACATTGTGAGAGGGTACTTTGTATTATTTCACATCTTATGGTAGCTTTTGCACTGTATGGGTACACAGACCAACTTGGCATTTCTGGGAACATGCTGAAGGATGAAATAATAACAAATTATCATGTGGTAGTAGGTAACTGAAAAGAGTGTAGGGTTTGTCCTACAGTCAAGGAGTTTTAAAGGATTGATAAAGCGTTTAATATCCTAAGTAAAATTGATTACGGTCTCTCACGTAAAAACAAAGTCATCACAAAGCAAATGCTAGAAAATAAATCTATAAACAGCATTTGGGTTACGCATTACTTTCAATTAAGGTTTTATTCCACCTGTAATAAAAATAAAATAAGTTAATAAAAAGTATACAACGTATTTATACATAATATGTCACAGCTAATACCCTTTAGTTTTGGTTCAGAAATATTAAGCATTCAATTGTTCTATATCTTAACTACCCTTAATTCTAAAGCATTAGTCAAAGTTGAAATATTCAAGAAATTTAAACTTGCCAAAAGATGGAAATTGTTTATAGTGGCTTTCCATCTATACTATCCTTAATTATGAACGACTTTTGAAACAAGTTTTAAGTAGCTTGTAACTCTTAACATATTTTGTTCCGAAAGAGCCCACTAGTAGGGTTGACAAATGCTCTATGCGTGCAGATGGATGATCGAGAGATGCTAATAAATGCATGGCAGTCCAGCGCTTAAAAATGTAACCTAAAATAAAATTCATATTCAAGATTTATTTTTTAAGCACACGCCTGAATACTTCTAGGAGAATTCCTCTGCCAAGGAATGCTTATGAAGAGACAACGTCTTATTTTTTCTTCTCTCAAAGTGTTTTTGATTTTGAGTAAATTTGTCAACAAACCATTATTACTACTTTCATGATATTGAGAAACACATTAGTAAAGTTTTTATTGTACATTCTCTTGTATTTAAAGCGAGAATATAGTAGGTTGAAGCGACAGACAAATCTTTTAACAGTTGACTGCTATGCAATTCAATTCTCTTGCATAGCTAAAACGAAACTTGAATTACGGCATCCTGTATGAGAAAAGTACACGTAGATTAAAAAAAATATCCAGGAATATCACGAAGTTAACATTTTAAGAAATAAGCTTTTTCTTGTTAAAAATATGCAGCACTTCAGAAGCTATTAAAAAAACATCAGGTATGTATTTCATTTGTCATGAAAATATCTTAATCATATGATATATTAATCAAAATCGAAGTCATTTTTGAGAAAATAAAACATTTCCAAGAATATCCCATCTAAGATTAGTTTGTGGAAATTATCTAAAATTTGTATAGCTGAACTATAATTATCTACTGTCAACCAATTTTTGAATTAAACTAATATTTCGTTGTTCAGTCTTTCTTCCTTTCTGTCACACGCACACAAACATACACGCGGGCACACACATATCTACATACAAAATTGTTCTTTTTGCATATTCAGCTCTTTTACGATCTTACTAAAGTGTGCATTTCGGAATTTTGGGTGGAATGCAATATTTCCTAAACTTAATATTTTAAGTAGTAAAAAGTTTGAATTACGCCTTTCAAATGCTCGAAATAAGTCGACAATTTGAGAATTTCCCGGTTTATAAAAAAATAGTATTAAAACTTACTGTCGATAAAAGCAATAGTCATTCACTCATGTAAGCCCTATTAGTCGGGTACTTTCTGGCAGTTTTCTTCAAGCTAAGGTTCGAATGCTTAGACTACTACTCCAAAAATAAAACAGTGTTTCCTGCGTAAAATTCACAATTTTACATTTTTAATAGTTTTCATCCAGCTTACGTAGAATTAAAATCAATCCACGTAATTTTAGTTTCTCTACCAAGTAGCTCTGGTCGGTAAAATTATTTATCAAAATTTCATTGAATATAAATTTTAAGGGCCCTAAAAGAACAACTATTTTAAAGTAAGGTTCACGTGCGTGTGCTTGACAGTATATTAAAAAAAGGAAATGTCCAATAAAATAAAATATCCTCCACTACGACACGTGTATGACACAATTTCCAAGAAAATTCACTCACAACAAATTACTCATTAATTGAAATATGTTTCAATATTTTTGATTTTTTTTAAATTTGGCGTTATTGCATTGATTAAAATACCATATTTGAAATATATGACAGAGATACATATCTTGAATTTTCTAGAACAGCCTGAGACGCTCCCTTCTTTCTGAAGAAATTTGATATAATTTATACAACTAGTAAATCGTTAGAGATGTACTAAACTAAAAAGTTAGATATCTTTTGAAAGATAATTTATTTAGAATAATTATCTGGCACGAGTAATTTCCATGATATCCGTTGTTAATGACTATAAGTGTTCAGTACTTTGTCGCCTCATATTGCTCTCCCTTTTCTGTTGTTTCTCGCGAAACAATTCGTAGAAAAAGAATGCATTTCTAGACAAGCATATAATAAGCCAATATTTAAACACATGGTTATCGATGCGTTTCCTCTACATTCAACGAAAGTTTGTAATTAAACTATTTCTGCTACTATAATAAAGTAGAAAATAGACTTTCGTAAGGACAGTTTGCAAAAGCTGTGTGTAAGAAATCTAACTCAATAATATCTACATATAATGTTTCATGATATGTTTTGGTTGCTTTTAGTTTTTCCTTGTGGTCATGGAAAGAGTATGGAATTTCAAATTGATCGCTAAGGATCGTCTTTTTAAATATTTGAGGCTGTCGTTCCAGCCTACTGTATTCTTATACTTACAGAAAAATATGTCAATCTCAATTAACATACAGAAATTTTCCTTTATAAGAATAATTCGTAGAATAGCAAGTAAACAATATGATGTGAATGCAACACGCCAGACTTTACGTAAGTAGCTGTACTTCTCAAATTTTATAGTTTCGGGTTTCTGCTACAAGCAAACAAAAATAAAAGGGCAGAGCACTTGTTATTTTCTTGTTTCAGTCGACGTTAGCTGTAGCAGAGTTTGGTGCAAGTGCAATGATGGGGAACGTAACATATCAAGGGTGCTATTGCCGCGGGAAGTCTACAGCTGTGGGAATGATATTCACCTCTAATTGATTTAACTGTTGGATTCTTGGCTGAAAATTGTTGTAACGTGTATGATGTCGGATGGTTTTGCAGAACAGAGCCATGCGTATGAGTGCGCCCTCAATATTGATCCAGGCGGTCGCATCCCAGGGTTTCCATAGGGCCACATGGGGCTGGCCCCGCCCATTTCTCCAAACTGTAAATACAACAAGAAGATCTGGAGCTCATTTCCAGCCTACCTCCCATTGAGGAAATGTTGCAGTGCTAAACCTATGGGTTTTCTCTGATAACTGTAGTATACCTAAAATAAAATTAATTTCAAAATACAAATACACATGAAGGTTTAATTATCATTAAAGAAAAATTATCACAATAAAATCTTATAGATGTAATGTAATAAAATAATGTATAAATATGCAATAAAACTGAGGTTATATATTAAATATATAAAGCTTTAAAATAGGATTCTCAACTATTAAAGTACTATTATGCTTTCAGCCTAACTCCTTTTGTAAATTAATTTTGAACTAATTATTCATTTATGCCAACAACCAACATAAGTTAAAGTTTGTATTTATATTTATATTACTAAGCTTGACAGAATAATATTACTTATTTCAACGAAATATTAGGATACGGGATACTTCTTCTTCACGGTTTGGTCTTTAACCCGTTTCTGTCCCAAATTGTTGATACAATCGTTTCTTGGGTCTTCCTTGTTTCCTTCTACCCTGTAGCTTACAATTTATAGTTATTTGATGTATCCTATTGTTTTACATTCTTTCCAAATGCAGCCTCCAATTTTCTTTATGTTTCTTAAGTATACCAACATATACGGGATACCAACATGTAATATAAAATAATATCGGAAATTAAAAATGACCCATAACGGCAACATTTTAGAAATTTTGTTACATAAAAAGGAGTTCACTTTGTAACGTGTGCATTCCTTTAACAATGAGAAATAGAGAAGACAGAAACATAATTTCATTTGCAAATTTAGAATTTTATTTATATAATCCACACAGCAGCTATAATAAATATAATTCTTACGGTATTTAATAATCGATAGGCACTAAGAATGTATTTATTTTATAAAATGGTCTTGAAACGTTGTACTTGTTGGAATGATATTTTGCATCACATGTAGTACTTCAGGTGAACTGTAAAGAAGTAAATGAAAAACAATTCAATAATGATCTTCTCTCTCAAGAAATATTAATTAATATTAATAGAGGGAGTAAAGTTTAATTCGAATGGCACTAAACACTAGTACTTGATCAAGGGAACTGCAGTGGAAGGTATGTATTGGTAACACTAAGGTTTCTCAGGTTTGTAGGTTTCATGACAAATTAGCCCACTTTTGGATAGATAGAGTCGACATGAAAAATTCACTGCCATGATTGGGATTTGAACCACGGATCTCCTGGTTGCCGTCCAGTTGCTCTTACCCATCGAGCTGTCCAGTCAATTAGGGAATTTCATGTTAGGACGGCACGTTGTCCATGGTAACTCAATGGGTAAGTTCATTGAATTTTTCATGCCGACTCTATATATCCAAAATCTTAGCCTATATGCGGCTAGTGTGAAGAAATGATTAATTTCGATCAATTAACTTAAATAGTCCATATTTATTTTTATATTTTACTTCCTTTGTAACAATATTCTGGAAACTATAGGAGTATTCCAGTTATACTTTTATTCAAGTTATAAAAGGCAATTTAAAATAGTTCGATGTTCAAAATATTGCGTAGCAGAGGAATTATAGTGTTAAAGCCAAACCTATTTGGATTCCAAGAGAGTGATTCAAGCATACGGGTTGAGCTTTAGCCAGCTACGAATAAGTTAAACAGAGAAACTTCTGTGCCACTATTGAGATCCACTAAAGAGCAGAAACTTCTCCTAGAATGTGTTCCATCGATACTGTAGACTATGTTGACTTGAGCGTTTCTGATACATGGTATATACTATCCACTTAACTTGATTCCCGTAAAAGAAAAAGAATCACTGAATTGAGATCCGTAATCGTGACACACAAAAGCTCTACTGCGGTATAATTATTCTATGGGTCATAGCCCTAAACTATTTTCTTCACTGAAATGTTTTTCATAGCCCTTATCTCTGCTTGCGTTTACGCTGATAGTTAATAAAATAATAGGCGACATGGTGGTCACATATTACAAAATTTCTTTTATTTCGTAACAGTATATTTCGTTTTAATGATCCAGAATAAAATGTAGGGTGTAAGTCACGAAATAACGACCATTTGAATTTAATGTATTCACAGAAAGCTTACTAAATTAAGCTTGCTTTATGTCTGGCATAATCACATCCATTACACTAGGCAAGAATGAAACTGTTTCGGGCTTAAAAATAGTGAACTTATATGTATTTCCATCTGCTAAATTCAAAAATCACCATAAAAATGATAGACTAGTTCTTATTTTGAAGATAAAGTGACATTTCATTTTTTAGAGTGAAGATTTTAAATTTGGGGGAAACTTTTTGGTAGTTGGCACACCTGTCAAATAACAAAACACAATCAGAGAGAAATTTTGGAAATTAAGTGATGCAAAATTTAAGGAAGACATTTTATCGGACCACAAATAAGAGAACTTGTAAAGAATCCTGCATTTGACCAGATTTTGGAGGGGAAAGAAAAATAAGCTTGGGAAGCCTTCAAGGGCATTGTTCATGGATTTTTAGGCAACAAAAGAGATGACAACTACAAGCATTTGGTGAAAGTGCTCCTGCAAAAATACAGTAACCTTATATGCCACATATTCCTTAAGATCCATTTTCTCTATTCCCACCTAGTCTTTTCCCTCCTATTTGTGGAGCTCTTACTGATGAACGTGAGGAGAGACATCAGGACATTTCTGTTATTGAACAAAGATATCAGGGCCGTTGGAATGAAGTAATGCTTGCGGATTACTGTTGGTCTTTGTATAGGGATTCTGCGGAACACCATCACAAGAGACAAGCTAAAAGACGACGAAGTCAATAGACCACCACATGATTCTCTTCAGACACGACTATCTGCGAAGTATTTTTCAGCAATTTAGAACTCTTAGCATGTAATTACCAGTTAAAAAAATCAAATGCACTTTCATTTTTGTTAGCATGTATGTAATAAAAATGTATCCTTTTCTCTCAATCCGTTAATATGTAATACTTCCACCTTGGTATATCATAGAAACTAGAGCAAATAAATTTTTTTCATTGTCATATTTGTTTTTCTCAACCCAAAATTAGTGGGAATTGCCTCATGAAGTGCTCGAAACATTCAAAATTATTTTTTGTCGCCCAGTGTTATTTAAGCAACTGTCATAGTTGTCTAAAACATCAAATTCCCATGTTTAACATGTTTTGTACATAATTTCGCTAAGAAAAGAACCATAAATGTTTGGGAAGGAAATCTGTAACAATTTAGAGTTACGTTATTGTCTCGTATAATTTCATTGTTCACTTCATTCATAACGAATTCATGACGGACCTCCGAATCGAACTTATTCATATGCATTTGTTCGTCCATTGTTGAACATTTCACATTACTTTCTCACATATTTTCCATTCATTATTCTATCACCATATCTTCCTTTAATTAATGTAAATTTCTGCAGGTTTCAACTTTCCAGCATTTAAAAATTCAATATCTCTCGTCTCATATTCGGCAGGAATTTGCGTCACACAGAACCATCTGAACAATCAGAGAGTGCATAATAACTTCATCAACTGGCACTTGCACAATCAACAGTAACGACAGACCGCCCTTATTTATAACAACCAGTGTGCAAACTGTTATTACTTCGTGGATTACACATGAGAGTAATCTATAGGCATATTTGGCACTAAGAATGTTAATTGAATTAGAATGGTGATAATAAGTCAACAATACTGAGGCTGCAGTAGATCGGAGTTAATGACATAGGAAACATGCAGGGCACGTGTCTTAATGTAAGAGGTTAATGAAGTTATCCCAGTTTTGTCAGGGTTTACGTCTTTCTTGAGAAAATGAACGTAGGATAAGCCTGGCTAAATGAACTATGGATTTATTGAGCAAATCTTGAGTAAATGAAGTAAATATAACATTATTATTATTATTATTATTATTATTATTATTATTATTATTATTATTATTATTATTATTATTATTATTATTATTATTATTATTATTATTATTATTATTATTATTATTATTATTATTATTATTATTATTATTATTATTATTATTATTATTATTATTATTATTATTATTATTATTATTATTATTATTATTATTATTATTATTATTATTATTATTATTATTATTATTATTATTATTATTATTATTATTATTATTATTATTATTATTATTATTATTATTATTATTATTATTATTATTATTATTATTATTATTATTATTATTATTATTATTATTATTATTATTATTATTATTATTATTATTATTATTATTATTATTATTATTATTATTATTATTATTATTATTATTATTATTATTATTATTATTATTATTATTATTATTATTATTATTATTATTATTATTATTATTATTATTATTATTATTATTATTATTATTTATTATTTATTATTATTATTTATTATTATTAATCTGAAGACTAGCAGAGGGAGAAGAAACAGGATAACAAGACTACTAGAAAATTTACCACATACCACATTGCGCAAAGTGTTAAAATAATTGAAAGAAAATAGTGTCAATCCAGTCTATACCAGTTACTTTATGATGTAGAAGGAAACTTACAACAGTATATTGCAAAAGCTATGCATAATAGTTCGGTTTTGGAAATTTTACGGATCCACCACCTTAAGAATTGAAAATGTAAGATATTAGATTGAAGTGTGCGATTAAGAGGACAATCTTGGCACATAAGTGTGTAAGGTATAAAAAGAATAAGCTATTAAGCATCCACAAAGAAAGAGGGTGCTCTTAGGAGTTACCGTAATGAGCTCTATGCACCAACTTCCTGCACCAGCAAGAGGCCTTTGCCCTTATGGAATATATTGGCTACTTTATATATATATATATATATATATATATATATATATATATATATATATATATATTAGTATTACTATGCTGTTCATTTATTTTAAAAGGTACAGCTTTTAGATTATTAGAACTCTTATATATTTTGCATGATTAAGAAATAAAACGTTTTAAAACAGCGTTTTATATTCGTGCATGGAAGGTTAACGACAATGTGACCCAAACCCGCCTAACTTAGCGCAGAGGCCAATGGATTCAGACGTCACCAGTTGGCCGCGCTCACGTTTACTATGAGGACAATTTGGAGCGAACATGCTTTCTGAAACTCTAGTCGGTACAGTAGCACTGCAGATAACTTTGTTCCATTGGAACTCTTTCTTCGCCAGTCGTTCGTGTTAGTTGCGCATCCTTTCCACATGAAGTTGAGTACAGATTTGTAACATTAATTGTCCTAGGTATAAATTTATGATTAAATTCCAAGGCTGTTTGTTTCTTTGCGCTAAGAAGAGAAAAGATATTTAAATATTGCATTAGGATTTGACATGGCAAGCAACGTTTGAAATATATAAGTTACGCTAAAGAATACGATGATAACATGAAATGTAGACAAGGGAAAATTATCTGATAGTGCAGTAGACTGGACATTTGTTTACAGACATTTAAGTTATCAGATAACCCACAACTTTAATGTAGCTAAATTTAGAGGAACTAAATACATTTTCATATCTAATAGCGAGAGAACTGCGCAAATCCATCGCATGTCAGTAAATCACCTTTAATGGTGGATGACAGAACCATTAGAGGTTGACCATTAGAGGCTGGCCTCGTAGTTCATTCGGTAGAGCACCTGACTGCCGTGCTAGGGGTCCCGGGTTCGATTCCTGGCAGTGGGGGTGGGGATTTTTCTCCTACCAAGATAATTCCTCATCTTCCCCAGTCTGGCAGTATGAATGAGAGTGCGAATGTGTGCGTGATCTAATCATTAAAACCCAACGAATACGAGTTAACATCTTCGATATGTACCAAAGGAGAACGTCCGCCGATATGACCGTTGTAGTTAAAGGCGGGGTATAAATGAAAAAAAAGAACCATTAGAAAGATTCAATACTCGGAATCACATTTGATTATACTGGGTGTTCTCAAGAACTCTGTGATTAAATTTACAAATATGGTGAGATGATCTGTGCATAAAATGCTGGAAGCCTGTACATATCTTTCACCCTGAATGTCTCAGAGCTTGGCAAAATATCGCTCAATTTTATTGCACATTCCAATTTCCAAAAGAGGGATTCATATTTTTTTTTTGTGTGGATATTTGAGCCACTTACTTTCTGGTATAAACGTATTTCAGATTACCAAGTATTTGCCGAATTTGAACCAAGGTTACAACTTATACGCTTTGGTCAACTATTTTATAATACAATAGCACCACAACATAAACACAAATAATCTCTTTATCATTGACAGCATTATTTTCTGTCAGCTATGATAGCTTTTCGAAACCTCTGTGTAGCATTTTCTTAGAGATATTTTGTATTTTACAGTTTGTATTTTATTCGCATTTTACTTTAACATTTTTCACCAAAACGGCATCTTCATTGATTAGTTTTGCTAATACATAACTTATTAACTTATTCTTTAATTTATTTAAATGTGGCTAAGGTATTGCCTTTTCATATTCCACACTTAGATCCATAAAGACAAAATAATTATTTTATAGTTTTAAAATGTAACTATAACACAGAATCAAGATACAGCGGTAGTATTTATAACATGAGCTATAAACTCTTTGCTCAAAAACCTGAACGTCTTAAAATATACTTCATTAAGTATTTTAGAGTATGTAACTTAAATCGTACAACTCTGCATATTTTAATACATAACTGTTTACTTCCAGTACTGTCTACGCATAGTAGAGAAAACCTTGTATTCCATTCAAAATTTAAGATATCAAGATTTCTCCAGAAGCACATTTTTCTGCGGATTCCCGAATTCCCGTAGAAGTAAATGTTTTTAGAGAAAGATCCCCCACGTCCTTGAGCCGCACTCCTCAAGCCGGTGAAGTTAAATTATTTAACTTGTGTTTCTTCAAAGGATGCGACAATATGATTTTAAACAGAATAAAAATTCTAAAACTGACATTTACATAAAAGGTTTATTTTTATTTTCTTAAAGGTGCCTCTCACGGTTTTGTTGAAAATGGAATGTGTTTATTGTATTTGCATGAAAAAGTAGATATAACTTTAATGTTCCGGTGATGTGAATTCATCTCATTCAGAATAACTTACTTTTCAAGTCTTTTCCACTTGCTGGCAGTTGCCTGCTTTTCGCCTGACTGATACTACGACTGTCTTCCCCTGATTCCTCCTGTATTCATCTAAATAAAATTGCTTATATTTCATCTCTTCTCCAGGTGAGCCGTGGGCGTCCCTTTTTCCGTTCTAGAGGTGACCAATTTATCGTACTTTCTTAGGCCATCTTTCCTAATGCATGCACTGTGAAACAGTTATGCCAAGTGCCAGGGAAATGTTGGATTTATTCATTTATGTTTCATTTGTATATCTTTAAAATGATGAGAGTTTTGTTTTGATTTGGTATGAGTTATAGGTGGCCATGACTGTATACAGTAGTTCACAGACAGGTAAATATGAATGTCAATGTTCAATCTAAATACATGTTAAATATGATAAATTAAATATAAATATAACATTACGAAAGAAAATTGTTTTTAGGACTTTATATTTGGAAAATTAGAATATTATGTAGTTCAAAATTAATTTATTGAACACAAGGAAAAGTGATGCAGACTAGAATACTTAGTTACGATGGTGATAAGGGAAAATCAGCAGAAGTTAACGTCTTTTGTGTCGTGATCGAAAAGCGAGCAGACGCGTGTTTTTGTAATTTTACGTCCTCCAACATTAAGTCATATCGGACGGTGAATGAAATGGGTGAAATGATGCTCAAATGTGTCCAGGGTCCATGGAGCTTAGAGATACCCGACATTCGTCTTTCAGGATAAGGGAAAACCCCAGAAAAACCTTATCCAGGTAACACCTTGACCGAGATTCCAACTGGGGACCTCTTGAACGTGAGGTAGATATGCTACCATCAACGCTACCGAGGCAGGCAGCAGACGCGTGTACTAACCATTGCATGTTAATGCAAACGTCAGGTTTCAAACTTGTGATTTAGAACAGTTATAGTTATTTATTAACGTGAATAGAAGCTTGGATATAGTGCAAGTTATATGTCTGAAAACTAATGTCTTTTATGTCGTGAGAGAATTTGAACTGCGTTCGAATTATTCCTCAACGTAGGAAAAGTATTATTATAAATTGTGTGAATTTAGTAATTCAAAATACAAATTTTATTTAAATTGATTGTCGAGTTTAAATTAAAGAAAAACTTTCAACATTTTTTATTTCCCTAACATTGAGTTCCATAATCCAAGTATCCGATACCACAACCAAGAGAAGGTCTCATGCAAACTGGAGCTACAAATAACGTCACGACGTGGTGCATCATAACATCTGCACCATCGCAAAATCACCAATATAATACGGCTACAAATGTTGCAGCGACGTGGGTCAACCACCATTATACTCCGTCATCACTATTGTGCAACCGCTGCAGCTGTAAATGTTCGTGTCATTTTATAGACTTATTTTATAATCTATCACTCACTTTTCAATGTTTAACCATCCCAAAATGGCAGCATTTCTGATTTTTTTTCCCAAGTGCGTAAACTTCTTCTTAATCCTTCAAATCAACAGTTTTTATCAGACTTTTTTTGTACTTCATTTAGAGCGCAGGTTTCTGCTCCATAAAGTAGAATACCCTCAATAGTAGCTTTAAGGATCATCTGTTTTATTTCTTGTCCAATAGTTGTTTAATTGCCGATTATTCTACTGTTGACCTCCTTTTCATTGTTACCAGATCTAAGCATGACAAAGGCGAATAGATTTCGTTTTTATTTATTCAGAATTAACTTTTATAATTTCGAATAACTGGTAAATCAAGAGAGACATGCACATGTTTCTCTGCAAGAAATATACTCCTTGAAAAAAAAAACTAATTTGTATAATTAACAATCTCCCAGGAAGTTTCAAATACTTTATATGCTAGAGAAGGTAAATACTTGCAGCAAGTAGAGGCAATATGGCATTTTACCAAAAACTTAGACACTGAAATTTGTCTGTAAAAAAGTTGTTTTGAGCCTGTCGGAACAAAACAGAATTTCTGTTAAGTCGAATGCGTGCATAAGAGAGATAGAGAGAGAAGGAGGGGGGCAGAGGGATGGAGGGGGAGAAGGAGGGAGAGAGAGATTTTCCAAATATGCGACATTTGCAAGAATTTCTTCCAA
Source organism: Mantis religiosa (assembly GCA_030765055.1). Classification (NCBI taxonomy): domain Eukaryota; kingdom Metazoa; phylum Arthropoda; class Insecta; order Mantodea; family Mantidae; genus Mantis; species Mantis religiosa. The sequence continues at coordinate 80,227,141 of CM060949.1, forward strand.
CCCAAGTTACCTTTTACATGGAAACGTTTCTATTATCTTTATTTTCTCAAAGGCGACTGTTAATTCTGTTTGAAGTGCCACATGTTTATAAATCTATTTCGTGGAAATTAATTGCCGTGTGTAGGACGCACTATGAAAGGGTAGAGCCAGACTGAAAATTTCAATGCCGTAGCCAGGATTTCAACCATGGATCTTCTGGTCTCCGTCCAGCCACTCTAACCACTGAGCTACCATGGCCAACGTGCCGATATGACATTAAATTCACCAACTGACTCTTGTTTGATTTTTCAGTCTGGCTTTACCCTTCCTAATATATTTCATTAAAATATTTTATAATATTTATAGTGTTATTGGAATACCCTTCAATGTCCTACATTCAGAATGACATTTGTTTATTTAATAAATATAAAATATAAATAAAATAATAATAAGCATATATGTAGACTTTCCTAAATATATGTGCCATTATAAACATTTTGCAATGCTAACGATTCAAAAGATACAATCTTGGATATTGGTAAGAATTTTCAAATGCTATTTATTAAATTACTCCAGTTGAGAATTGCTCTATTTTTCTCTCTTGATCATACAAAGTGAATGGAATTCCATAGCCACTCTGGCTCCATTCCGTAGATGATAGCGTGTCCGCCTCACCTTTAAGAGATCCAGAGTTTGAATCTCGACCAGGATGAAGGCTTTTTCCTATCTTTCACTTATCCTGAAAGATGAAGTTTGGGTAACACTAAATGTTATGTACCGTGGTCTCATTTCAGCACTATTTCAGCCATTTCGTTCATCGTCCAGTATGACTTAATGATGGAGGATGTAAATTAAAAAAAAGCCATCTCACTGAGACATATCCTTAAAATATTTGAATATCGCTTAAGCTTAATCTTCCCATAATCTTTTTGTGCGCATAATGAAAAAGATTTTCATAAATGGTTTTATTATTTCTAACTTCATTAATTTATGTAGATGAGCGTTTAAGTGTAATTTACACGAGAGGGGGAGCGTTGACAAAGTTGTGTAATACAAAGTATAATGATAATGCAGATAGCTCTAAAAACCAAATTTTACCGCCATATACCTCACCCGATCACTCGTCTGATCAATTGACCGGAAGCATTAGATAATAAAATTGCAGGAAATGGGAGGCTTCGCATTCGCATAACCAGGAAAACCTGCGAACAATAGATTATAGTGGCCGGGTCAATCGGAATCAAACCCGGATCTCCTGAAATCAAGCCACATAAATTTATTGTTGAATCATTTCACTTGTTTGTTCTGCGGTTGGTAAGACAGGTTCGAAGCTTACAGGGTAACTTGGTGAGTCGAGAAATATTTATTCTGCACAGTGATTCTTGACTGTTTATCCTTATACTGCGACCGGCAGCTATGTTCCAAGGTTATAGGGAAGTCACACTTGGAGAGATAAACATAGAGAAGCAGTGCTCTCGCCAACTGTAAACTCCGGAAAGGCTGTGAGATAACCAGACTTTTTCGTCTGTAACCGCTTTCGAGAGACTAGGGTTCGATTCCCATGGTTGACCTACCTGATCCATGAGGGTTTTTCGGGGATTTTCCAGGTTTTCCAGGCGAATGCTGGGGAGGTTAATTACATCAGCTAAATTTCCTGTCCCTCCATTTTCATCTCCATCGTCATTTTACATCATCTCTCAGTTGATGGTCTCGTTCAGGGTAGAAGTGTCGGCGGGTGTCTCGGCGCTGCATTGGAGGTTGATATACTCTTGGTAAACACCCCTTTCTTCTGTAGGATGGTTTCCGGTGTGCGGGCCGACCTGGTGGACTGCTTCCGGACCATGGTGGGTTGGACACGGTTGTGTTGACTTGCCGGTGGAGTTTCCAACTGGTATACCTGGGGATTATATGCGTTTTATCAATAATTTTTTTAATTATTAGCCGATTAGAATTTTACTAGATTGGGATGGATTAGGTTTAGCATCCTATTGTTTTAAAGGTGACCATATCTCATGGGCAGAAAAAGAGGACACTTTCAGTATCACCCCATTCAAATTGTAGGACGGAACTGTTTGATGTCCGTAATAGGGATTTGTAAGGTTTACATACGGACCTAGAGTTCGATACACGTAATTAAGGTTTAGGAAAGCAGACAGCATTAAAGAGGTTAAGAAAAAAAATACAAGTACTTGTTTTATTTCATTTAAAAGGTTATTATAATCTAGCACACAGAATTATTGGCACAACTTTCAACAGCTTCACTTGCTTTAACATTACACTCTTCCTCTTATAAGTTTTTGACGAAATGAAATATTTACAGAATATTGCATGAGCTAATCCAGCTTTAGCTCTATCCCGTCAAACAATTAGGTCATTGTTGAGATAAGGGGCCGCTAACCATGACTTGCTCTCTTATGAGACCAGCCCGGATAGAGTTTCTTATTTCAATAAGCTTTTACACATTCAACTAAGCTAAGGCTGGCCTCCATAAACATGGGACAAATTTCTAACACTCTTTTATTGATACAGCAAAATTAACCGCAAGTATGAAGCACTACGCACAGGTACGCCACACAAATTAGCGTTTAACTCTACAACAGAGCTTTTCCGAGAAATAAAATTCGTAAAACGTAGTCAGCATAGATAATAACGTATTAACAAAGCCGCCTTATATGATTATATTCGTTTTTGCGACCGGTTCCTTATTTTAAAAATTATTTTAAAAAAAAATACGCTAATGTGCGAGTAGAATTTCATGTCGAAGACACATTGGCGTTGCGTGTTTATTAACTAAGAAGTAACATTTTACTTTTAGGGTCTTACCTTTGTTTGCAATTGATATGAAAGTTCCTCCATGGCAGACGAGACATTCTGCTTCTGATTCGTTTCTTGCTTTTTTAAATGAAGGGTATTTACTATTCCATTCATCACTGTACACGCATTTACGTTTAGGCATTTTCACAAAAAAATATATTTACTGCTACGATTTCAGAACTATCAGAAAATTAACGAAATACCATCACATAGTTTAACACGTGGTTTCAAGGAAACTAGCTTCCCGGCTGCACAGGAACAGGAAGGAAGCATAGAATAATAGCATATTTATCGCGAATTAATAGGTCAGTCAGAGTACGCAACGACCAAATAGTATAGTTATACTAGGTGTACAGCCTTTGCTGTGGCTTAAGTTTCTTCGATATGCAATGTCTCAGTGGCCAGAAAGAAAGATTATGCAATGTAAAATAAAATGAAATTGTATGCCTAGCTGCAAAAAAAAAGACATTCGTCGGATTTACAAAACTCCGCCTTGATGCTTTTTACAGCAGAAAAGAGGACATGTCCGGGAAAAAGAGGACGTATGGTCACCCTAATTATTTAGTTAGTTATTATATGTAATAGGGACGCTGCCCTCTGCACTGTCAAAGTCATGACGTAGCGACGAGCTAGAAAATACGTGATTAACGTTTCGGCCTGCCATGTTCTCCTAATTGCGCTATATGTATAAGTACAATGAAATTCCCAATAAACCACTTGTGCAAATGTTTATCTGAATTCGCATCAAGTGTATAGAGCGGTAAGAATAACTTTTACAAGAATAGCAGAGGGTGCATTTCATCATATTTTTACTAGAAATATATTATCATATTTTACATAACAACATATTGTGTATAAATTATTTATTTTGGTTTTAGTATCATGTAGGTGTGCTAATTTCATACTCGTCAGCAGCTCTTAAAAGAAACGCTTCCTTTGGGTTTCAGAAGGAAAAAGAAACTGAAATTAACAGAAAATAAATCTCTTACCTAAATTTTCTTCTCCCATTGCATCACCGAGTACGGTATTAAGGAATTTCGGTTCCACTTAGCCCGGAAAGTCAGGATGAGGGATTCCGAAGCACTGATTCTGGTAGAAGAACCAGGGTTGAGAGACCAGCCCAACGCCTTGGATGAGAGCGAGTAAAGTGGATATGGGATAACACTATGAGGGTAAAATGATTGATGATATGAAAGAGGATGATGATGGAGCAGTTGGTGGAATGATGGCGGGGGAACTCGGAGATCCCGGACTAAAACCGTTCCAGCGCCTGTTGTCCACCACAAATTTCACTTTGTGATTGTCCGAGATCGAGCCCGGGCCACCTTAGTGCGATTCGAGTGGTCTAACTACTCGGCCACGGCATGGCCTCTCTTACCCATAAAAGGTATTAATATTCCCAAAATTAAATACAGTAATAAAGAAAATATAGGAGACATAAACAAATACTTATCAGTTACTGTTCCATGCAAAAAATGTATATCTCTTTTTACTTTTATTTTGTACAAATACACCTATAAGAAAATTCCTACACTTTAACATTTGTAAACCAAGATGCTAAAGATTATTACGGTGGAGAAAAGCACGAAATCACCTCCTTAAACACAACCCTCTATGTCTCGTACGGTCCAAGGAAATTGCTTTTGATGGTTCTGCAGTTTCAAATAGCATTTCCAATTTCGTCGCGTTTCCGTAACAACCTTTGTTGCTCTTCTACTTACACGAAGAGACTAGAACAGGACGAACCAACTTTGATGAAATTGAGTTCTGAAATGAAGTCAATATAGTCTCTACGTCTGTTAGCCAGAGTTGAAAGGAAATTCGATTGTGCCGCAATTTACATAAGTAATGCTGATTAAAAAAGAATTAGGGGTTCGAGCGGTAAAACAGGAGCTTAACTTAGTCAGTCACTACGGTGCTTCACTTCGAACTACCATCCTGGGTTCTATTTCCGGTACCGACAAGATATTTTCTCTTTCTTCCTCTTCCCCTTTCCTCGCATTTGAATTAGCCAGTTTTGGGTGACTTTTATCCGCAAAGCTTCTCTTCCAATCTGCAGAGGTTTATTAGTCATCCATTTCATTAATCATTATTCCACTTATAAAGTAAATAACAATTTGATTTGAGGAACTTATGACTCTTTCGGCTCTTGTAGAAGCTATTCCTAGAAACTCTTGTTTTTTTTATTTCTGTTAACCGGCATGAACATTTGTAGAAATTATTTTATTGATAATTTGCTTGTGGACACAATATGTCTTTGGCAACAAAGTGTTTCAGATCAATTTTCTTAAGATGTGACTGCTATAGGATGGCTTACAGAACAGTATGTCTCAGATAGTTTCGTCTGTGGCCCGCATTAGGGAGGCCTGGGTTCGATTCCCGTGGCCCACCTATTGACCCATGGGTTTTTTCAGGGGTTTCCCGGATCGCTAGGCGAATGCTGGGTAGGTTAATTACATTCTCCGAATTTCCTGTCCCTCCATTTCATCTCCATTATCATTTCACATCATCTCCCATCTGGTGGTTTCTTTCAGGGTGGAAGTGTCGGTGGGTGTGTCGGCGGTGCATGACAGGGTGATATGCTTCGAGGTAAACTACTTCCTCCTCCGGTAGGTCAGTTGCCGGTCTCCGCGTCTCTGCTGGGACCATTTCGGAATCGCCAGGCAGGAACCTTTGGGGCTCGGATCGCCTGCCTGGGACCATTAGGGCTCCACTGCTGAGCTCGTTCCGTCCCGCAGTAGGTGTGTCCGTTGTTCTGCCTGTCGGGGGAAGTGTCTAAGCAAACTGTAGGGACCCTGCCATCTGCACTGTCGTTGCCCCTTGAGTCGCCCGTCCTCTCTCCTCTTACCTCTCTCCTCTTGGGGTTGCCCTATTATTGTGGACATAGGCACAATGGGTCCAGCATGGTGACCTCCGTACCAAATCCCCTGCGTAGTGAAATCCTAATGCTGATCCTGTAGGATGACTTTGAAATTCCGTTCTCTTTGCATGGCCAAGAGACGAATGAATAACGACTCTGAGAGAAATGCAAATGTTGGAAAATTCAAACAAATAGTTTCTGAAATTCTTTACTCTGCCAGAAAAAGAATTGATGAATTGTGTTTTAACGAGCTCTGTATTTTGTGTGCAGTAAGATTTTATCCACTTCTTACTTTTCAACAGATTTTTCAGTCATCCAGAAGAAAGGGACTCTTTATAAGAAAATTCCAGACATTTAATTGTCACGAAAATGATTTAAACAGTATTATAAGCCAAAATACGTATTTTAAATGAAATATCGATATCTATTATCCCCTTCTTGTATTAAAGAAGTTAACAAGGATTGGAACTAGAACTGCAATCGTACCAGACCCTATTGTTCGCTTTCTAAGTTACATAAAACAAATACAGAAGTTAACATAAGCACTTTATTAAGTCATGTATTCCATTTCTGTATGAATTTCATTACCTGTGTGTACCTGACATAGAGTAAAATACAGATAAGCTCTAGCAGTTGGCCTTTCTGTTGTACACCCTTGTAGAATTCACCGCTCTCTTCCCCATGTGCATGATTTGATATGCAGGGGACCTCGGTTTCCCCACGACTGCGACTTTTCTCGTTAAATTTGCTTCGGTTTTAAACCCTCCTGCCGGAGTCGTCTTATCCATTGCGTTTTCCTTTGAGTCTCTTCCATCCATTTCATCTTTGGTCAGGAGCACGGATATCAAATTTATTTCATCGTACAATACAAAAGCGTAGCAGTGGGTATATGAAAGGCACCATTCGATCTCCATGGTCAATTTCATAGATTCTTTTCTGTAGTAAATGTTACATGTTCTTGTGGGCCAAACATTTCTTTTGATCTCCTCTACATCCTGTTCGTATTTTGTTCATATTTGAGAGTCAAACTGCATTTACATAGCAGCATTTGGGTAAAGCACAGTCTTATATTCTACAGCGTCTCAAATTTCCTGAAACAGTTTTCATAAGACAAACAACGCCGCCTTGATTTAATTAACTATACCTCTGTATGGAAAGATCTCAACCAAAGTGAACTCAGTCCAGTTATATAAAATAATTTCGATTTAGTTTCTTCTAAACCCTGGTGAAAGATCTGATCATCGCTTAAGACTACTGTTTTGTTATTATCTTGCACCTATAAGGAAAATGTAATAAATCCATTTGTGCAAAATTTATCTTTATTGGCATAAAGCATACATAAGAGTAAAATTTTGAGAGAGTGCGTGTTTGAAGAATTGGTAAGAAAGGTGTGTGAATGTAAGCCAACAAATATTTATTGCTTTTTTCGCCTCTTTTAACTGTATTTGAGAATGGTTTCACTTTTAAAATTATATCAATTTCATAGAGCAATAAACTATTATGGTTAATTGATGGAAATTAATCATTTCTTCACACGCCTTATATAGGCTAAGGTTTTTGATAGAGTAAACATGAAAAATTCAATGCTACGACAAGAATTTGAACCACGGATCTCCTGGTTTCCGTCCAATCACTCTAACCCATTGAGCTATCATGGCCAGCTTGCCGCCATGATACTAAATTCTCCATTTGACTCGTATTATTTGCCCAGTATGCCACTAGGGCCTCTAGCATTCGAGATACACCGTTTGTGGCGACTTACTATCGTAAGTACTTGAGTCCCAGACGGAAGTTAATCATTTCTTCACACTAGCCATATATAGGCTGAGGTTTTCGATAGATAGAGTCTACATGAAAAATTCAATGCCATGGCTGGAATTTGAACCACGGATCTGCTGGTTTCCGTCCAGTCGCCATAAACGGCGTATCTCGAATGCTAGAGCCCCTAGTGGTCTACTGGAGAAGTATATAAGTCAAATGGAAGATTTAGTGTCATGGCGGCAAGTTGGTCATGGTAGTTTAATGGGTTAGAGTGACTGGACGGAAACCAGGAGATTCGTGGTTCAAATCCCGGCCGTGACATTGAATTTTTCATGCTGACTATCAAAAACATTAGCCATATATAGCTACTGTGATGAACGATTAATATCCATCAATTAACTAAAATAATAAGAGTTAAATGATGAAGCCTGGGACTCAAGTACTTACGATAGGAAGTCGCCACAAACGGTGTATCTCGAATGTGAGAGCTCCTAGTGGTTTACCGGGAACTATACGAGTCAAATGGAGAATTTAGTGTCATGGCGGCAAGTTAACTCAATGGGTTAGAGCGACTGGACGGAAACCAGGAGATCCGTGGTTCAAATCCCGGTCGTGACATTGAATTTTTCAGGTTGACTCTATCAAACTATTATGGTGCTCTAATAAGATGGGACTCGGTAATCTTCAGAATTTTAACGAAACGAGAAGTCTTGTGAAATTTTTAGAACAGTTAACCTTAATTTATTGATAACTTCATTCTTTTATTTATTTGGAATATCACAAGTTTTCACTCCAAACTCTTGACGCCTGCTTGGTCATTTTGTGTTAATTCTATCAATAATTGTCTTTAAAATAAAGTTCTAAATTATTTTTTGTAGAGCACTGGTTTACTTCTCTTCCACACATTGAACCGTAAATTCTGGCGCTGACTGATATACTAATCGTGTTCGTTCTGATGGTAAAGTAAGACTGGGTTTTTCCACGTTCTGTAATAGCTATGTTATTTATACGCTTTCAGTTTATATTGATTAAAATTGTTGGATTTCGTGACTGGGTGAATTTTCTCCGCTCTTCATCGTCTTTTCCGCAGGCTTCTTTGGCTGAACTTTACACAAGCAGTAATTTTTTACTAGTCTTATGATTGCTCTGCTTGACTAAAATGTGACTACACAATCATAACACTACTTTTGAGACTAGGATGATATAAAGAGATTTTCCCCATGCGGTATTACAAACGCGAGACTCCAATGTTGATCATAAAGTGAGGGTTTTCAGCTAAAGTAGTCACTTTTTAAAAATTACCAACATTCATAAAACTAACACTAAAATTATTTCACGAAGGACTAAAAAATTCGTTAACTCTGCTCCTCTGCTCATATAACTATAACTGAATTTCACTAGCTGCAGTTGTTCGGGTTGAATTTACAGCAAGAAAAAGTTTTTAATTATCGAAAGGTTATCTAAAGGTACATTAGAAGTTCTGAAGCACTTTGTTCTGCATAACAGTTACTTTTGTTTAAATTAAATGACTACCGCCTACACTTGTTCAGGTATGCTTGCAGTGGCTGTAAAATATAATATTTTCCTTATTAAACACACCTCATTGCCACACAAAAGAAATTTCAAAACTTTCTGAAGACGTAGGTAATTTAATATTAGGAAGTTTAGTTTTATAGAACATGACCTAAAAGTAGAAACTTTAGCATAGTTTACACGATCGGAGTAGTTATAATCCTCATTTTGCAAACCAAAACAATAAGACAGACTTATAGCAGTAGATTACCGCACATTACGATAAATTTGTTAAACCAATCACTCCGTTGTGATCAAATTTGACTTCAATCCAATCATACTGTGACATCCTGGTCAATACGGTAAAGGATTAGGTTGCCACGTGGCCAGGTCGCCCCTCAGGAGCTACTAATAGGCATACTCAGGAGAGGTTGGAATTTCTATATAAAGGTTCGATTACATTACAAATAGTTAAACTACAATTAGACATGAAAGATGTGCTACAATAATAGGAAATATACAGTGGGCTACATACCTTACCGAGAGCGGACCTAGGTCCGTCTTTGACGAAAGCTGGCTCACAAGAGAAAGAGAGGAAACCTTTTATAGGCTTCAACAGAGGTAGGAGAGGTCACGTGACATTACACCACAAGCACTACTACAGTTAAAATGATTACTTACAACACACTATTTGAATTAAACAAAACAGTCACTTGTGTCAAAAGTCAGCTTTCAGTTGGCAGATGTTGATAATTGGACTTGGTCTGATTATATTTTACTTTTCATTGCTTCTTTATTTGCATAACTTCTCATGGCCCTTGCATATATTTTTACTGTACAAATGGTCATACTTCAATTCATTGTAGAATTAATCTGCATACTTTGACCCAAAACATTACTCTCTAAGTCTACATAAATATTAAAGTATATGAAATATGAATTTGGAAGAAAATTATATACAGTATTTAAGTGAATATATTAATTTTGCAGAAAGAATAAATCTGAAACTACCATCCAAAACATTCTAGAAAGCAATATAAAATAACCTTTAATTGCTTTATTGCCCGGTGCCAGACAACACATTTGAGACAGTTCATGAAAACTTGTGATATCTCGCTATACACTTGAGTTTATCTCGTGCTAAACATGGTGTAAACCGTGTACATAATCTATGATCACTGATTAGCAGAATGACTTTAAAAATGGAGATATCATTTATAATATAAACGTTTCCAATTGCTTTCTTTATCGAAAATTATTAATTAAAACTGGTCTTCAAAAGAAAAATGTAGCTTCAATTATCATTATTCTCCTATATTATATTACTACGAAAAACTAACCATAACACTGACCAATAACCAAAAAAAGGAACTGAATATTTCTTTCTTACAAACAATTTCATTGTAATGATCCAAACTTAAGGGTAATCTAGTGTATTAAATAAAGAAAATGTATACAAAATACCTACTTCACTACATACTTATTTAAGGTACAGTAGAAAAAAATTATATTCAGATGCGTATAAAGTTAATAAAATGCTAAGGTAATTCTGTATTAAACGCTGTGCTGTCATTTAAGTAACAAATTTAAGCTACAAAATCATTGATACTACTATGTTTATCTTGTATACTAGATATGACTGATATAGTGTATATTGGTTTCTGGAAATCTCTGTAACACACTTTATCATTAGTAGGATACAAGCAGCACATTAGCAGGACGACTCAACCTGAAATATTCATTTTCCAACTCTATAAAGGTTCTACTTTGCTTCTTTCAGGCATGAACGAACTTATATATTTACACGAAATATGTTAGATAATAAAAAACGCTAGACAACGGAAATTCCCGATCTATCACTTTTTTAAAAAGTTTAATTTGAAAAAATTGTCCATTTTGTACATCAAAGGTATCTTCATGCGTTAAATTTATAACCGCCGCTATTGTCATATTGCGAGAGTTAAGTAACCACATTGGTACATTGTAGAAGAGTGATGGAATTAGCGCTATAAGACTTTTCCATGACGTTCGAGTCTGTTGGGAATCCTCCTTCCTCTTCTGGGAGTGCCTCGCCTATTCTTTGGATTACGGGTGACTACAACAGGACCAATCACCTTCAGGATTGTCATATCATAATATGTTGGAATCGTTAGGAACCCCTTTTTTGTTAGCCCACATTTTCAGATAGGTCTAATCCGCTTTGGGTCTCGTTCATTTCATTCTCCAAATGGTCATGGAAGCAAAAAGGTTCCCCGTAGTCCATGTATATGTTGTGCTATGTATGAGACTACTCGTTTACTGACAAATACTGACTACTGACGGCTCCTATAGGTCACGAGATTTAACTTGACACTTAGTTTTTAGAAAGAGAAAGGAGTAAGTCCTCACGATCTCTTTCTAACTCGCCCCTCTTTTAAGTCCAGCCAGACAGGGCAGACACATCAGTGGCGGATGATCCTCTCCTTCACTGTCAGAAATTTCAGTCATCTGAGTCATCTTCTAAATTAATTATGAATCTATTTCAACTATTAATCCATCTCTCTCCCAATAAAACTGTTCTATCTTTTCAACATGTTCACAAGTTCCCCACCACTTTTGTTGGGACACTTTACCTACTGAAATGTCAAACAACGCTTTTACGTCACTATGTTTAAATTATGTGTTTTGCGACATCATTTTTTATCGGTGCCCTTTTTCTTAATTTACGTCCGCCCCAACGTTAAGTTATTTCGGACGGTGAATGAATTGGGTGAAATGATGCTCAAATGAGCCCAGGGTCCATGGAGCTTAGAGTTACCCGACATTCGTCTTGAAAGATAAGGGAAAATCCTGGAAAATCCTTATCTAGGTAATTCACCTCAGGACCTCTTGAACGTGAGGCAGACATGCTACCGAGGCGGACGAATATTATCGGTTTCCATATAAGTTCCATCTCATTTAAGTCACAACTATACGGATGTAGCCGTATTACAGTGTGGTCGTGCATTTGTCTTGTTTCAGCTTTATTAGTTCATATAACATAGCTTTGTTGGAATGCGGATCAAATTCATTGTTTTTGAGATGGAGTCATGACTGCATTACTGATTCAAGTAATAATATTGGAGCCTTTTTGATTTTAGTAGAATGTTTAAGATTCCTTATTATTTACTATAACACTATTGGGGGAATGTTGCGTTACAACTGATTATTAAACCAATTTTTAAATGTTTTCTCTCCGCTTCTTCATGATAGTTTTGCTTGATTGTGTTTTAACACTTAAAAGTACATTTGGAATGAAACCCATCGAACTCCCCGCTTGTAAGATTATAAAACGCTGGCTTTGTCCTATTGGGATGCGTAGAGGAAATTCAAAATGAACCTCTTTACTTTTCAACACCTTGTATTTCGTATTATTTATATTGCAACACGTTAACAACCGATACTTCATTTGCAAGAGTTGTAACAGCATTGATGCCTGCTTTTGTTTACCCTCACACCACAGCAGGTACAGTCGCGCTGCTGGAACGGTCACCATGGATTTATCTTTATTAACAGAAACCTCTCAGATAAGGCACTGATTATTCATGTAAGAGTGAGAGAGGTATACTGACTGGCCTCCCGGTCGTGTGCTAAGCACCAGTGAAAGCATCACTTCAGCCAATGAATTCGCAGGAATCACAAATGACAGATAGATGTTTACTCCACGTGGAGTAATCAGTGCGTTATCTGAGAGATATCTATTACCAAAGATAAATGCATGGTAACCGTTCGAACAGCACGACTTTACTTAATTAGGAAATACATTTAGGGCTTTAAAAGGGACTGACCATTTCAAGATAAGACCCCAGCATGCTAGACAAGAATAACACAGAAATGCCAAATTAAATTGCTGTTTCCCACCCCAGTCAAGTATCTTCGAATTGGCAAATCGGTTTTACTGCACAGGCCTTTCCTACCAATGTATACTTATGGTGCAATTTTGAAAGCTACCTTACTCTATAAGTTGATGCAACGACAAGAAAAATAGATCCTTTGAAACACTCTTACGAATGATACGAGTGGCAGTTTCCTATATCTTTCTCACAATGCCAAATGATAGGAATATAATAAGGTAATCATTGTCTATAAAGGTTGCTAGACTTACGTCACTTTACCTATTATCCCTAAATACTGTGCTGAACGTATAACATATTTTTGTAGCAGAAATATTGCAAATCGCATGCCGGATGCTGTATCCCTAACCTTCGAACGTATGGAGATTTATTGCATAAACCTTTATCTCCTGAAATGCCTCCTCAGATGAGTTTATAATCCAGGGAGAGAGCAGCCCAGTCTACTGTGTTGCCAGGAAGCTATTTTATTGGAACTTGTTCTTTGACAGACTCTGTCTCTATTAATATTTCCTGGTGTAAAACGGCTCGCGTGTTACGTACGTTTCTTTTTTCTAACACATATTCAGTCTTTTAAAATTTATCTAGCAATCTGTAAGCTGTGTCTTTGTTAGAAATTTATCACTACAAACAGCAAACCCAATCAATAGATCTCAGCATAATGTTGTGGATCTGTGTGACGCGGTTGGTTGTGCTAGCCTACTGATCTCTAGGACGTAGGTTGAAACCCAACCCATGTGTTTTCAAGATGTTTAAAAGCGGCATCTCTATGTCAGTCAATTTACTGCCATAAAGGAACTCTTGGGGGACAAAATATAATCGTGGCAATTGAAAGCTTCGTCAACAAACAAAACATTTATTTTCATTTCGGATAATGTTATTCTGACTATACACAGGCCAATCAACTATAGATGAACTGAAAACGTGTAGCGGAAAATCGACCTCATATTACATATAATAAATTACGACGGCGATTCAAAAAATACTAGTTTTTGTTTTCTTTTTACCGAGCAGAACAAAGGCACAGTGTGGAAACAATTTTGCATGTTGCCAATGGATAAGCTCTGATTGATGATTGCTTGCACATGTGTCGGTACACAGGGGGACGAATGAAGAAATTCAGTTCGCCAGCTGCTTACAGAGGAAATGCAGGTGTTACCTGAAGAACAATATAATGCATTGACATTTTGCTTTCGTTTGCAGAAATCCAGCATAGAAGCTTACAGATTGTAAGACATATGGAGACATATGGTGATGATATTCAAGGAATTTAAGGAAGGCCGTATTTCTATAATGCTCCACCCGGCATCATGTTTATGAAGACCGATAGGCTGGCAGACTTGTAGATATGTTGCAGATTTCCTACTGCAGTGCTTTTTTAATTCTGCATAATCGTTTAAGCATGAGACATGTTTGTATTAAGTAGGTGCCAAAATTATTGACTCCTGAACAGAAGTTGATGTGAATTGAAATGTATATGGAACTTTTTTGGGGGGAATTTTACTTCCTCCAACCTTAAGTCATATCGGACGACGAATGGAATGGGTGAAATGATGCTCAAATGAGTCCAGAGTCCTTAGAGCTTAGAGTTACCCGACACTCGTCTTGAAGGATAAGGGAAAACCCCTGAAAAAATTATCCTGGTAACTCACCCTGACCGAAATTTGAACTCGGGACCTCTTGAACGTGAGGTAGACACGCTGCCATCTAGGCTACCGAGGCGGGCATTATTGGGGATGCATACCTGAATTCCATCATTACAGATTTTCCCTGTCTGAGAAAGGAACTAAGGAGAATCTGTTTTATTACCTCGGAGGCCGTCCTGAAGAAGGCTGAGGTTATGAAGATATCAAAAAATGCTTTCGAGCACGTGATTGAGAAGCCTCCGTCAAATTGCATTTAACTCAACAGAGAATGCTTTGAAAAAGTCCACAGAAATATGGATCAAGACTAGAGCATTTTATTTGTAAAAAGCACATTCTGAGAACTTATTTTCTTGCCCTTGTATAAAGAGTATACAGATAGCCGCAAGAAGAGGTACATGCATGCAGAACTGAATATTGTAATACCTCCAGGAAGCTGGCTAACAGAGAAATGCTATTCAGAATGGGACCACATAAAATAGCTAGGAAAAACTCATTGCAAATATTGAACTGACCGTAGAGGACAGTGAGCAGAGATATTAGAAAGAGATATTTATATGGTAGTAACAAAACTTCATAGAAATGACAGTAATTTATTTTATTTTCCTGAAACACAAAAATGGTATCCAATGAGGAAAATACGTGATATATTACAGCAGAAAAAATAGTGTATGCTTGGCAAGTATAAAACATGAAGAATGAAGAAAAACTTCCAAATGATTATATTTAAGATATCTATTACAGATATTTATCTACTGTGCTAGTGGGAAGCTCATAATTAGCTTGAGTAGTTATGAACTAGCTAGAGTTAAAGAGAAATTAAATGTAATTCGTGGAATTGTATGGCGTTTCTGACGATATACGAGGGGTGTCATAAAGTTTTAATTATCACCCTTTAAAAATTTGATAGAGTTTGGGTTTATATGTGCTTGTTAGCGTTTCTCTACGTAGTCACCATCCCGATTTACATATTTTTCCCAGCGTTTCCTAACCTTCCGAATACCTTGATTGTAGAAGTCTGCAGAATTCGCTTTAAAACACTCTTCCACTTTATTAATGACGTCATTTGTGTTGTCAAATCGGCGACGGATTCTTCATTTCCGGAAAGAAGAGAAAGTCAGTTGGTGTGAGATCGGGTGAATAAGGCGGATGCTATGAGGTCTCAAAGCCACATTCCCTTGTTTTATCAACTGCAACTTGAGATGAATGAGCTGGTGCATTGTCAGACAGAAGACGAACAACTTTGGAGAGCATACTGCGTCGTTTCTTAATCAGAGCTGCTCCTGACATGTCCAGAAGATTGCAGTAGTATCTGCCAATGATGGTCCGACCCTTGGTAAGATCATCTGTAAGGATGACTCCACAAACACATGGCCTTCCCAGCTGAGTTTTGCACCTTTGCCCTTTCGAGAGGGGGGAATGGGCATGTCTCCATTCACTGCTCATAGGTTTTGTCTTTGGATCATACAGAAAGATCCAGGATTCATCTATGGTTAACAGACGACCAAAAAAATCATTTTCATCCTGTTCCAACAGCATCAACATCTGTCTTGAAAGGTCACGCAGTGTTTGCTTTTGGAAAGGGGTTAGTAAACGTGGAACCCACAGTGTAGATACCTTAGACATGTACAGTTCGTTATGAATAATTTTCCATACACTACCATAGCTAAGATGGCATTAATCATTATTTGGATAGTTCCTCGTCTGTCATCCAGTATTAAACACTCCACTTTCTTCACTGTGACAGCATCATCTGTCATTGACCGTCTACCAGCTCTTGGCACATCTGTCAGGGACATGTGAGCAGTTTGAAAATTCTTTTTCCATCTCATAAATGTGTCATATTATGAGCAATCATTACCATAAACAGTCGTCATCTCATCATGGATTGCCCTTCAAATGCAGGAACTTGATCACACTACGAGCCTCAATTTTCTCCATCTTACGCCTCAGTCACTTCTGGCACTCATTGTTAGAAAACAAGGGACTCAAATCACTTAAACTACCATTATGTCCTGAGAGATCAATTACGATACTGAAACGTTTTCATCACTCTGGCATAAAAACTGCTGGGTGATAGTTAAAACTTTTCGACACCCCCTCGTAAGTAACTGGATAGCAGTCTTCAGTAGTGTTTAACCTGAATAAATCCAGACAAACAGTAGAACGTGGCTGTATTCAACTTTCATTATCGAATCTAAGATAGAATGGCTAGTAGATTAGGTATTTTAGGCAACAATAAGAAAGATAAAAACAGCGAAACTCGAAGTAGCAATCCACATTATCGAAACTGCTATAAATATCGTTACCATCCGTAATGTGGTGGGCTAGGCTGTAGAGAGCAAGGTCACTTCAACCTATAAGCTACGAGCCATAACTGTCAGACGCCAAATGTCATTCTATATTCATTTAATACTTTTCCTGTAATTATTACAGATTGCTGTTTTGAATGCAGGTTTTACGAAATATTCTGCGTAGTGCAAACAACACAGTTCTATATACAGAGAAAATTCTTACTACTAGAGTACAATTAACACTCCAGGTATAATACCCTGAAAATTTAAATTTAAAAGGAAAAGGTTAATGGCTAATGGAAGGAAACTTAATTCTCTTAGCTTAAGTCTTTCTTTTCCCTCTTCATTTAATTTCGTTTTAATTATATTTCCTAATTTACTCAGGTTCATCTTTGCTAATTGGTATTTCTCTCTTCCCCGCTGTCTCTTTCACACCTACACACACGCGCACTTATGGAGACTGCACATCTGTAAAGCAGTGCTCACATACCATGATTATCTCCTCCTCATTGCGCGCCTGCTGTAATGCTCTTTTGCGAAATAATCCACCAACTGTAATCTTGCCTCTGTGGATGTAATTGTACCGGAGCTGCAACATTTGGTATGTGATATATGTTTAGGAAAATCCAAGCTTCACGAATATACGTGAATTTCTGAGAGTATTGCAACTGCCACCTGTGCTTTTTCTTGGCCCATCTCAGTTTGATCAGCTATTGGGTGGTGATATAGGAATAATTTATTTGAGATTAATTAGCTAGATTGATTATTATTAGTTTTCTTGCTTCTGTTATCTTGAAGTTGCTGAATAGTTACCGAAGGAGATGGCTCCGTGACCAGTACCAGAGTTTCCTATCATTATTATTTCTTATATGCACAATTTTCCTGCCCACCTCGGTAGCGTAGATGGTAGCATGTCTGCCTCACTATCAAGAGGTCCCGAGTTCGTGTCTCGGTCAAGGCTTTTCCAGGAGTTTTCCCTTATCCTAAAAGACGAATGTCAGGTAACTCTAAGCTCCATGGACCCTGGACCCTTTTGAGCATCATTTCACCCATTCCATTCATCGTCCGATATGAATGAAAAAGTTCTTCTTCTTCTTCTTCTTCTTCTTCTTCTTCTTCTTCTTCTTCTTCTTCTTCTTCTTCTTCTTCTTCTTCTTCTTCTTCTTCTTCTTCTTCTCATATAGGCCTACGGCCTGTTTCTTCCAGAAATTAGGAGTCCTTCCATCTTTTTCTTGGTCTTCCAGGAGACCTTCTTCCATCTGCTGGTAAGTAGTCTCTTGCTTTACGTGGGATTTTGTCCGATGTCATACGGGATACATGGTCATTCCATGCGCTTCGTCTTCTATCCACCCAATCACCTATTTCTTGAATATTTAATTGCTTTCTAATATCTCCAATTACTATTTTATCTCCTTCCTATAATTTTTCTTAAGACGTTCACTTCATTTTCCTCTAGAATCTGTTTCGTTTTTGAAGTGTCCGCTCTTACTTCACAAGCATAGGTGGATATTGGGCGTATTACCGCTTTACAGATTCTAGTCTTGGTTTCTTTATTTAATTTTTTTTCATATAATATAATTTATGCAGCCTGCAATTCTCGCTGCTTTATTCGCTTGATATGTAACTTCATTCTGCAGTGCTCCCCAACTATTTAACTCAACACCCAGGTATTGTCATTACCTGTTCTATTATTTTCCTCTCTAGTTCCAATTTACATCTCATGGGGAATTTACTTATGGTCATTGATTACGTTTTTGTTAATGGCATTTTTATCTTATAGTTTGTATATCAAAGGACGTAAATTACAAATATATATAATTTTCCTTTCATTTGTCTTATGGTTGTAGGACCAAACAACACCTGTTGCAACCAGGCAACAGGACCAAGCTGCAGCACGGTTTAATTTGCGTTCCAGCACGATTTTTCTCTGGCATTTGGTAGGACTACTGGGGTTTTCGTTCTAAGATTTGTCTCTGCTGTCTAGGAGCCACGGATGACTAGGGAATTAGGCAGAGCTAGCCGTTGTTATCATTGGAATCATATTGTAATCGCTAGCACAGATTTTCGTCCGGATATGGGCCGTCTTGGTGTTTGTTTTCCTTTCTCATCAGGGGCCATGTTACAATAAGAAAGGATCCATTGTGGCTTACTTCACTTGGTGTGCGCTAAAATTCCATATATACCATCGGGCCTATTTTATAACTAATAATGAAATTCTTCATCCTAGCGCTAAACTATCTTGCATTAAGAAAAGGTGTGTATTATAAAACCATCGAAATAATTAACGCTCCTCCTAATGTTTTAAAAGGAATAATTAATAATTTCAGTGCTTTTAAAATTGCTGCTACAGGGTATCTGCTCAAAATCATTTTACTCTGTACAAAATTATCTAAATGACAAATTATCCTGATAAGGCCTATCTAGCTCGGCAAACGCGTATCTAGCTTTTATAGTGACAAATCATTGCCAATTTATCTTTGATATCTGTTCAAAAGCCATTTTATTGTATATGTATTCAAGAACTGACCAAATATGCTATGCGTTACAATTCTTACGTGCCTACAAAATCCAAGTGAGTGTAAAAAAATAATAATTAAAAAACAAAAAATGAACCTTCAAATTATATATATGCATCTGCAGGCGAGTGTGTGATTTTGTATCATATATAATTATCCCTGCCTCTTCTTAATACTGCCTGTATATATTGCTTCTTTTATATTCAGTATGCAAGTATATATCCTATTAAGCTGCATACTTATTCAACATGTTCAATGTTCCCTAATGAATTTTCTGAACGCAAATCAATCAAATCTAGTGTGATTTAATCTACTGAAGGAAGATGTTTTTATCTGTTCCATTTATACCCCGCCTCTAACTTCAATGGTCATATCGGCGGCCGTTCTCCCTAGGAACATATCGAAGGTGTTAACTCGTATTCGTTGGGTTTTAATAATTAGATCACGCACCCATTTGCACTCTCATCCATACTTCCAGGCTCTGTTAAAGATGGGGAATCATCTTGGATGGAGAAAAATCCCCACCCTGAGCCCGGAATCGAACCCGGGACCCCTCACAGCAGGCAGGTGCTCCACCGACTGAGTTACGGGGTTACCCAAGATACACATCTGTGTATTTCTTAGCAATTTTTGTGTAAATCTTGAAAGATAAAACAAAAGTGTTCATAATCTTTTAACGTAGGTACTCAGCGATAGCCTTAGTATAAACGATGGCATTTTTCCCACCCGAAATGATTTATGCACCATTACAGATTGCTGTTTTACTCTGATCTTTACAAACTATTATTATACTAATATTGTATAACTAATAAGACCAATATTCTAGCAGAAATATTTTTAAAAGCTGTTCAACACTACTCTGCTATAATGGCTTATGCATACCTTCAAATATTTAAATTCGAAAATGTTATGGTCTCGGATTTATATGCACAATAAATTATGAATAGATGCATGTATCTATGCACTAAAATCGGCTAAATATACTCCAGAGCTTTATAATATACAGTTAAAATAAAACACTTTATTTACAATTACTTGCAGTTATGTTAGTATTATGGGTATTCATTGCAATTAACAATTAAAGATTTTTCACCGATTTCTGGAAGAAATGATTTTATGCTCTCACTTAAAATGTTTTTATATTTATATGAGCAGCTGTTTTGTTCGTATAAAATAATATGGGTTTAATTTTGTTAAATAAAACCAACAATCACTAACTCGGAATTCGCACTGATAAAATATTCTGTAAATAACAAAATAATCAATCCATCGTTCAATTTCCGTTAAACCAAATAAGCTTTACTGCATTTCGCCTTCAGCATTGTAATATTCCCTTTGCTACTGCTTAAAATTCATAAATTACGATTAGCAACATATTAAAACATGTTTAAAAGTAAAGTTTAATTCTTGGGGATGTTACCATTGCGGCAGAGGGCTTTGTTTGACATATTAATATGAACCATATAAAGCTTTAAGAAGCAACAGCTGCACCGAATTTTATACGTTTAGCGCGTGATCGTTGTATTTTTAATCAGGAACCTTTAACTGTTGATAGCTAAGTTTAAAATTTTTTGCGACCTTTTATGGATTTAGAAACATGAGCAGTAAATGAGAAATTTTCTCGTATATTTTATTCCCTTAAAGTATCGGAGGGAAATATGTGTAGGAATCATTGCTGCAAAAAGTAAAATGTATGCATAAATATGCTCAAATTAGTTAAATATGCATTAACCCCTAAATATTCATTATACGCATTAGGGGAATAAATTTATTACTTACATGCATATGTTTAACTATCACGGAAATGCAAACATACAAATGTATAAAAATCCAAACTCTACACCTTACCTTAAAAGTTCTGAACTCTTTGTGGGAAAAATGCCCTCGTCTTAAGAATACAGATGAACGATGATGTGAATAAAATTAAGACTTATTTGAGTGTAGTTCTATCCCTGCATTCAGTCACTTAGGTTGCTGAAAAGTAGGTTAACCTGCGTGTGGGTGAGGGCGTACAGTTAAATCCAACTCGAAGTTGTGCCTAGACAAATGAAATTGAAGGGAATTTAAACACATGTTACCTATTTTGTGGTACATAATACCTAGCAGGTAATTAAGAAAGGACAGAATAAATATCAGGTCGATATTGTCTTTACGACTGCAGCAATAATTTTTGCATAACTTCTAAAAATTATTCTTACAAAATATTACTATTCTATCTGTTTCATGTTAAACGAAGTAAACCTTTGTAACAAACTTTTATGGAGCTGATGATATACGATGGTGTTCTGGAAGCCCCGCGTTTGGTCGATCATGTGGAACGGGATTATTCTCACCTGATGCCGTCCCACGTTGTAACTGGGGTTGTGGGTTCCATCCAGCCCCCCCCCCCCCCCCATGGGAAGACGATGACGAAGCCGCAAGTTGCTAACTCCTCTTCGTCCTATCTGGCACTCTGATATATCGATGTATATAAAAAATTCTCCGGATCTGCTTCAGTCTGAGCTATGAGAACTCTTAATTTTCAGACGTGGTTGCGGGTGAAAGCATAAATTTTCTAAATAAACTTCGATACCATTAAATTCTTTTTACTTTAAAAATATCAAAATGTTCAATTTAATTTGTATTATTTATACAATTTCTTTTTATAAAACTTGACAATAGTATTGTATACCTTGATTAAAATTAACAGAAAATTGATAATGACTCAATAAGACCTGAAGCTTTCCTAGCGACGAATATGTTCAATTTCTTCTCGGGCAGCAAGCCAGGTGAAAAGACGATTAGAAATTGACGTTTCGGGAGTGTGCATCTCTCTCATCATCAGCATATGTATTAAGCGTGGTTACAACATTTAATAAATATTGAGATGATGGGAGAGGTGCACACGCCCGAAACGTCGATTTCTAATCGTCTTTTCACCTGACTTGCTGCCCGAGAAGAAATTGAACATATTAACTCCTTTAAAAGGTTTCGTCGCGGCATTGAATTTAAGTCTATTCACCTTAGCGTTCTTCCATTTAAAGACGTCTTGTTCTCTACCTGTTTTACCAAAAATTATTGATTTTTTCTTCTTTCGTTGCCATCAATAACAATCAAGCTTAATTTTACAGGTCCACATCACACATTACATAATCTCATTTTTAAAACTACCAATCATAAAAAATCACATCATATTAATTAGACGTTGCGTCATCTCATGACCTACTGAATTTTAACAAGTTCCTTTCTTATTAATTTTAACCTGTCCATATGGATTCTTAAATCATTAAACATATTTCAATAATTTTAAAATTCTTGGAGCCTAAACCAAAACAACGGTCACCCTTTCGTGCTAGAGAGAGGACACCAAGCGATGGATTTTAAAATCTACTTGCTGACAAAGAAATTCTATACTTTATCTATTGCAGTGTGCGAAATAACTAAATAGGGACAGAAACTTAGTACGAGTTTTTAAAATATGTGTATTTTTGTGTTGTACATTTTTGTCTATTTCACAGTTTTCCCATTACATAAAATTATTAAAAATGTAATTAACTGTTGTTCCCAGAAAAATAAAAATATAAGTCTTATTTTTCACGTAACTAACATTTTAGAACCATTTTTGGGAAAATCAAAAGTATGAAAATCAATCTCTGTAAAGAGATATTTGAAATTGGAGAATACATTCTCAAGTCATGGCACATTTTAAATGAGTTTACTGTTCATAGGTATTCTTTTACTAAACATGAAATTTTTGGTTTTACGGGTTTCCAAAATGTGTATTTCCGGTGAGAACTGTACTTTGGATTTTTGGGAGAAAAACAGTACTTTCTCGACCTACTGAAAGAAGTTCATGGCAGAGAGAGAAAGAGCCCATTGTTTCACCTGAACTGTCTCTGGTCTTTTATTATTGTGACTTTGTGGGTTCGTGAAATAAAAAGTCCAATTACACCACTCAACAATGTTCTTTATTTCCACCGACTTACAGTTTAACACTTGCCAATTACACAGAATTATTTGCTGCACACAGTTACAATTCACCAGTCCGTCCGTTACAATTTCACTGTACTCGCGGTTACGTAAGCTCCGGTACACATTCAAAGTTACGTACAGTCTTCCGTTGCACAACCCTTTCGTTCATTAACACGTCACTGACTAACTCTTACACCAAGAACTGCGACTGTCTCCTCACTCACTGACAAAACCAACTCACTGACTGACTAAACCAAAACCAACTCAACTCACTAACTCCCTCTGTCTGTCTGTAACTCTCTTTATATAGGAATATCGCCGGTTTCTCGTGTTTACAGGATTGTTCTAGTAACAGAAAGATCGAGAAACAGGTGTAGAGAAAACAGGCGACACAGTCATGTTTTTTCCCTGACTGTCACCACCACAAGACAAACGAGGAGGAGGTGTGGCTAACCGAACCTCCCCTACCTTCCGCTGCCAGCTGCTTTCACAGGGTGTTCCAGCGCTCCCGTTACATTATTATTACCTATTTATGGACGCCTATTTTAAGTTCCCAGCGTAGGCGTGAAAGACGGTTTACAAGGTACCACTGGCTTTACTTCCAAAGAAAGTAGTTGTAAGAGCTTTCACGTACGAAAATATCCATCGCCCCACCGCATTTGAACCCACAACCTCGAGAGCCAGAGGATAACATGTTACCCCTACGCCAAGGAGAACAATACTTTGAGATCTAATGATTAGAATGATAAACTATATATACAGAAATCTGGGCTTTGGTTCCTGGGTGTGGAAGCAGAATGTTTTTAACTAGGATTATTTCTTATCGTCCTCTTAAGTCCGTAAGTATGATTGCAAGTGGGTGTACGTGTCAATGTAATGTTTACAGAGAAAATCCTACGTAAGCATACCTAGAGATGAGCGATATTAAAATGAAAATCTGTTAATAGTGACATAATTGAATCAAAAAAGCAAAAATAAATCGACAAGAACATATTTGGGTGTTGTACAAGAATCAAAACTGCATAACGGCATCAGTTAATAGCTTATTCAATTCCATCCGCAAAGAGTGAATAAAAACTACAAAATTAAATTGCACTCGTAGCCAATAAACCATGACAAATACAGTTAACTCAGTACTCGCGTTTAATTGGGAAACTCCAAACTCATTGTCATGCAGCAGTTTCAGAACGAGCTCATGGGGTATCACCTGCAGCAACGTGACACTTATCTGAGCGTGAAATCACTTTTGAAACCTGAAATAAAAGCAGAAAGTGAAGTCCCAGGAGTCTCCTGTTAATATTGCAGAGAACTTCATCTTTTGTTTTCTATCGGCGTCTTTGTTAGTTCTTAAAGAAACACTAATTATGTCCTTTGATACAAAACGGGAACTGAACAAAAATGAGAATAAAAAAGGGTGACAAACTTCAATGTTTAACGTAGACTTCACAAAAAGGAACAGCGAGACAAAGAGACAAAGGTAAGTATCAGAGAGTAATTGCGTTGTTAGAGAAACCTTTTATGACATACTTCAGACAAACGTTTATTTTACATTATTCTATATTCTAAAGACATGGCTTTATGACAAGTGAAACGTAGCCTGAAGTACAGATAAAACTGTCTCATATTCTTCGGTTTCGTCTTTCTTTCTTGCTATTGTCCAAAATTGCTAATGGATAAAACGTTATGAGTGGATGCTATAATAACTCTAATTAACTAGTAGATTGAGATAGTGCAGATACATGCATTTTTATTAAAAATTCTTTTTTGTGAAATATGCATTCACATTTCAAAATAAATGTGTAGAATATTGTAACTTCGTGGGTTCATAGAATTAAAACTCCGAGTTGCAGATATTCCGAATGTTCTTTATTTCCGTAAAAATACACTGCTCAATTCTCAGGTAACAACATTACGTCACATACACCACACAATCTACCAAGGTCGATGACAGTAACAAACAGTGATCTGTTTATATCAGCTCTCGTTACAACACTTCACAGACGTTTACTGCTTACCTCTCGCGACTCACTCTCATTTTACAACTGCCCGCTGGCGTGTCACAATCTCTTATATATCTCATTCATAAATTCGAGATATTTCCGGAATAATAAAGAAACCGAATATTCTATCACCTTCCAGAAGCGTAACACAATCTATGCCTGCAAGTCCTATATTTCAGCCAACTTTATTTGCTGGCTCTTTGTGTACACTAGCCGCGCTCTCGTAGATAACGGCTTCGCGACAATATAGTAACTCAAACTTTGTCATATGGATTGTGTCACTTAGGGAAGAGATTATCCATCGTATAGTAGTAATTCCATATAATTGCATATTATTGTAATCTTTACTTTCTAGCGCTAGAGTTAGTATTTGAATAAAATAACATTTTCAAATTTCAACGCTGATATAAGTTCATTTGATGTGCATGAGTGACAGGGGGAGGGGGATTTCTAGGAAATGGGATTTTGAATAAACAGGTTTCACGCTTTAATCTAGCACCTATTGAGGAATTCCGCGGATAGGGTAAATATTTATATTCGATTTACATCTAGTAAATTTATTAAAAACGCTCGTTCTACCCTGCAGCCTTAAAATGAAGAGATTATTCAAACATGAGAGAGCTTAAATAGTTCTATAGTGTCCCTTACTTCGATGCCCACGTGCGTGTGTGCCTATGGTAAGGCAATGTATCAACACAGGCATGTGTGTTTGTTTCATTGTGATCCATGTGTCACTGAAAATGAATGTGGAGCATGGCACAGTTCTGACTAGTATATTGAGAACAAATTGGCGCAGCCAAAAGTAAGTGCAGGGCAAGGACATACACTGCTCACTTTTTCTTAGTCCCAAAAAACAGAAAGTTATGTTCAGCGTTGCTCCTGATGCTCCTTAGTACTCCCCGTTATATGATTTGGTCCATCTCTAAGTAGCTTCGTATAGAGGCCGTTTTCAGCTGTTTCCGCTATGATGCCTTTGGGATTGAGGTGTAACTAAATGAAACAATTGAAATACGGAACACCTAATTCATACTTCAAACCCGTGGAATCTTCTTCATCAAAGAATTCCTCGGCGAGGTCAGTTTCACTATGGTTTAAAAATTTTAATTTTTGACTAATTCTGTATTCGAAGAGATATCACCATATACGCTCTGGTTACTTCAGAAAATAAATATCTTTACAAGAATTCCTACACTCGATTTTTCTTACAGTCGTCAAAATGTTCATTAACAGCAACACGAGTTCACACACACACACACACACACACACACACACACACACACACACACACACACACACACACACACACACACATACACACACACACACACACACACACACACACACACACACACACACACACACCTACCTTGGGCTGAAGCCAGAAACGAAAAGATGCTGTGGCATCACCACTGCTCGGCAGAGCTAAAGAGCTTCCATTTAACCTCATATTCATTTTTGAGGCAGGTGAAAGATAGAGGTAAAATATAATGTTTAATGTCTACAGAGTTGTTTGTCTATGAGCAATTTATTCGAAAAAGGAGACAAGTGTTAAATTGCAGTATACATATTTTGGTATTTGATATAGGATAACATCACAAGCTACATTAAGTAATTTCTTTGAAAAAAAATTGTGTAGTAGCACTTAAAAAAAAAAAAAAAAAAAAAAAAAAAAAAGTGGAGTCAGTAGATAAGTTCTAAACTGTATGGTTGGTTTACACTTTTCTAGCGAATCCACTTAAATTTGCTACTTATTTGATACATTATGAAATTATGTAATAATTTTAACTGAACAAATGAACTTAAATGAACCCAATTGTTGTGAATGTCAGAAGCCAGAAGCAATCAAAGACATTTTTTCAAAGCCTGAAGCCTGGAATTATAATGAAAATAAAAATAATAACGTTGAATTTTGGCCTGTTTAACCTAGCTATTACATTTCTATAGGCCCAATAATATTTGTGCCTTAAAATAATTAATAAAACAAATTTTCACGATAACTTTGTATCATGCATACTAAAATAATAATTAGTCGGTTTCATAGCAATGTTTCCTTTTATGATTTTCTAAACATGGTAAATCAGCATTTAAAAACAAGGAAATGCCCGCCTCGGTAGCGTAGATGGTAGTGTGTCTGCCTAACGTTCAAGAGGTTCCGGGTTCGAATCTCTGTCAGCGTGATTTACCTGGATAAGGTTTTTCCGGGGTTTTCCCTCATCCTTAAAGACGAATGTTGGGTAACTCTAAGCTCTATGGACCCCAAGCTCATTTGAGTATCATTTCACCCATTTCATTCATCGTCCGATATGACTTGATGTTGTAGGACGTAAATTAAAAGAAAAAAGAAAGAAAAGAAAATAGAAAAAAAACAAGGGAACGATAGAGTGATGTATCGTACAATGCTAACTAGAAAACAAGAAGTGCAACGCGTTTTGCAGTTATGGCTATTCAACACCATTTAAATTAAGATACTTGAAAAGGTGTTCTATATGCTTTCGTCCCCCATTCAGTTTTGAAATACAGTCCGCCTACAAAGGATCCTTGTACTGTCTTTTCCAGTTTTACGCAAAACATTTAAAGCTGTATCATTTACAAGCTGTAACTGTTGTGTGATATTGCCTCTAGCGAAAACATTTTTCAGAGATCTGAAATATTGGAATTTTATAAATATTACCTCTGATACCTTTTATGAATCGTCAAAGCTTGTTTCAAACATATTTTATGTTTTGTTCTCACCTCAACTTTCAAGTCAAAGCACACCACAAAAGATTCGAACGCTATTTTGTTTAAGCTTTATAATCCCTAAACGCATTGTGAGAAATGTGAAATGTGTCTTGAATCTTTTTTCCATACATAAATGAAGTAATCAAAACTGTACTAAGGTACCATTTCGAAAAAGTGTAGGGAAATAACGGAAAAAGATTTATATGTGCAGTATATGCAGTAATTATTTAGCATGCATCAACATTTATAAATTGCCATATCCAATATTGATTAGAAATATGAAGATTATGGGAAACAAAGTATAAGTATGCAATTATTTAAACTAATATGTAATAATACATTTTACTAAATATATCTGAATGAATGTTAAAATCATTTTTATTATATTGTATATCGATCAATATTAAATAGTTCTTTCCAGATGGATGGTGTACAAAATGCTGCTCATTTTAGATATTTAAGATGGCTTAGAAATTATTGATCTGCAGTAATATTGCTTTCCCTACCAATTGTGTCCACTCTTAGCTCTTTTAAATATTTTATACAAATATTCCTTCTGATTTACCATAAATAAGTATACGAACAACAAAAATTGATAAAAAATATAATATAATTCCTCATTTGACTTTTTATTCACTTATTGAGGTAAGAAATTAATTAGAAGGTGTAAATTAAAATCGTAAAGTGAGAAATTCATGTGAAAGTGCAAATTAGAAGAAAGAGGGAAGAAATTCATGTGAATATGTAAATTAGAAGAACGAGGTGAGTAATTCATGTGAGATTGTAAATTAGAAGAACGAGATAAAATTAACAAGAGCTTCTTACTTTATTAAGAACAAATAATACTTCAGAAATAATTAACGCCACAAAAATACATGTCATAAATTCTTTAACATCGTTAGGTTTTTGCACTAATAGTTTGTCTTTGCTTGCCAATTATACAAAAATCATTCAGAATGATGAGGATTTCAGTTCACCTAATATTCAAGGTGTACATTTTTTCATTACTTAAAGTTAATTTATCTGTTTTAATAAAATCAGAGGTAACCAAACATTTTGCATATTACTGGTAGTTAGGAATGGATTTTTATTTTTGACATCTTCCTGTTTGCTCATTGAAGTTGAATTTAAATACCAAGTTTGTTATTCATTTTATTTCAAGTTACACTGTTCACTAACACAAGTATGTACACGAAGCATTCTAAAATTTTAATTTCACTAACAGAGACTTAAGCCTTCATTTTTTTGGTGAAATAATGATTTCAAATATTTGAGTGCTTCCGATACTGACATGCTCCAAGTTAAGTAATAAAAGTAAAAGGAACTGTAACATACTACCTTCTCACTTTGTAGTCCTCATGGACTGATAAAACCAAATAACATACACTTCTGAAGAGTACTGCTTAAAATTAGAAAAAACTCAGGCATATCAGAGATTTAGATTACAGTGAAAGCTACAAACGTTATTTGATGCAAATTAAATATTTGAAGGACTATTTTCTTATCGTTTCATGTGTAAGACACTCTTTAACTGCAATAGTAATTTCCGAGGCTCCTGAAAAACGAGACAGATGATTTGCTTGTAAAATTCTGGACATTAATTTTTTCCTAAGAAACACATAAAGTGCATACCCACTGACTACCTCAAGTGGGACCGCAATAAGTCAGAATGCTAATCAGGAAGAAAGTCCAATTTGCTACAAATGAAAAATCTATGGTAATATAACTTTACAGATTATTATTAACGTATAATTCAAATGTAATTTATTTGTCAAATGAATTAATCAGCTTTTTTAAAATTTTAATTAGAATCGTTACAACCCTTTTAGGGTCCTGCGACGTGGCGTAGCGGGCTAAGGCAGCATGCCTTAGTTCCTGGCCACGGAAAGTGGCCCGGTTTTGATCCCACCCACGTGGTGGGGATTTTAGGTCCCGGGTATAGGACTGGTGCTCACTCAGCATCGTGCGGAAAGTGAGGACCTTACGCTATGTAAGCGGCCGTGGTCACGAAACCTAACAATTCCGGCTGGGGGATACCGAGATGCTGAGCACATCATCCTCCCCGTATCGGTTGGATGATCGTCCATCTCTGCCCTGCGTAAGTGGGCGTAAGGCTGGCAGTCGGGTTGGTAGACCTTGGCCCTCTAAGGGCTGTCGCGCCAGTGGTTAACAATCCTTTCAGGGGAAGTAACATTTTCACAAAATGAATATTTTGGTCCCCCAACTACGTAAAATTACTCTGCCTTGCCATTCTTAAAAGAGCTTTGTTTTTTATTGATGATGTTCAGGTGCATAGTAATCAGCCAAGCTGATAGAAAAACAAATGCAGCTTTGGGTTTGGAATTCTCAAAGCATGTAATGTATCCAATATATTAATCGGCATTACACTGGAATTACAACAGTTTATCTCCAAATGTAAAAGGGCAAAGAAATTAATCAAGCAGATCGAAATATAAACAAGAAAATAAGAGAATTCGATATGACAAATAGAAAAATCATGGAGAAAATATACTTTAAGGACGCTCTGTTCAAGGTAGATGTTTTTTTTTAAACTAGAATACGTAAGGCATAGAAGGATTAACTTAATTAGCTTCTGAAAGCCAAAGACCTAAATGAAGAAGAAGATAAAGAGGAGAGTACAAAATTTGATATTTATCAGAAACATGTGTAATCATGTGTACAAAATGTAGCCCATAAACGATGCAATTGGTGATGAAATATTTAGCCCCACCCTCTACCTGTTTTTGAGGGTACTTCTATGCACAGATTTCCACCCTACCTTCCCAAAACATGCCGTATTGCGGAAAGTTAACGTTGAAGTATAAATTTCCGTACTCTTATTGCGGAGTAGCATAAATATATTTTTAAATTTTAGTACAAAAATAAAATATAAAATAGTAGCAGTTATACTATTCTAAGGCCAAGAACTTAAAACGTTTATCTTCCCCCTTCAAAGGCATTTTTACTATCCAGGCTTAAGAAAATTCTCTTTGATCGTGCAGAGAGACTATAATAGTCCCTCATCACACCAACATGCATCACATTAGGTGGAATCGGTTTTCTCTTTTGTTTTCCGCTTTGCTGGTCACAAAGGAAGGGGATATAAGAGAATATATTAACACCTTGTAAGTACTCTTGCCCAGGCCTGTAATTACCGTTCAACGGTGGCATACCTTTATGCTTCCTCTCTGTGGCGCTAATGAAAGATCTCTCATATACATGTAGTAGATGTCAATTTATCTCACATACATAATTAATTACTCCTTCCTCCAGAAGATCAACGTAATGTTGTAATGGTTCAGTCTTCTTGATTACCAGTTGCAGAGTAACTGCTTCATAGGGTCGGTATTGTAAAGTCATTGATAACAATTATGCCAGTGGGTAAGGAATACAGCCCAAACAGCCCAAAGTGGGAATGAATCTACTAATTCGACTGCCGGCCTCACGCCCACAAACGTGGATGGTCATTCATACTACAAGAGGAGGAAATGTGTTCAGCATTTGCAACACCAGCCGGAAAGTTGGCCTTCTCGGCTGGAATTCGCTAACTATCGTAGTTTCTCAAGTTCCACACGATGCTGTGTGGGCACCTGTCCTACAACGGGACTTAAAATCCGCACCCCAGAAGTGGGAGGCTGCGCTGTAGCTGAGTAGTTAGGCCGCTCTACCTTCACCAAGGCCGCCCGGGTTCGATTTATGGTGGACAACACGCGCAGGGCGGCTTTTCTCTTGGATTTCCAGTTTTTCACTTTCTCATTCCACCGGTGCTCCATCTTCATCTCATGTAACATCAATGTCAGCGCCTGCGATGACGCATTTAGTAAAAGGGGACGTTAAAGACTACACATTTCACACCAGGGCTGGGATAGAACTCGGGCGTATCCGTGGCAGGGAACCAAAGCACAGCGATCCAGACCAAACGCCTCGGCAGAAGACGGGTAAATTAAACCAAGACATTAAAGAAGCAGTAAAACTTAAAAAAGGTGTATTAAATCTTTCTACAAAAACAAGACGAACATTCAAAAATACAGTATGTAGAAAAGAGAAGCATTGCGAAAGAAATTGTGTGCAAGGCAATACGGAATCTTGGGACAGATATATAGCAAATATTGAACGTGATGTCCATTGGAGACAATTGCTTGGAAAAATATGAATTTAACTTCAAGAGACGTAGCTAGGTTATTGAGTAGCAAATTGGGAAAATCATTATAAAAGTTTGTTATAATAAAAACACAAAGAATGAACTTAGAAAATGAACAAATCGGATAATCAGTAGTTCTTATCACCCTTGAGGATATAAGTGGATTAAAGAAGACTAAAAACATGAAAGTTGCAGGGAAAAGTGGAATTATTGAAATATTGAAGCATACTACTATATTAAGGTCTCTATATTTCGTAAACATGTGTCGAGGAAAATATAAAAATCGAAGGACTGGAAAGTACCAACGTATTCCCTGTTTTCAATAAAGGGGATAGAACTGATTTCAATAACTATAGAGGCATAGATTTTTTACACATAATCTATAAAGTGAAGGCATGAATAATACGTAGTCCGTTAAAAATAATAATCAGAAACTAATAATATGGAAGAGCAGAGTGGGATTAGGAAACAAAGTTTATACGCCGTTAAATTCATTTATCCTAAAACAATTTATAGAAAAGAGAATACATTTAATTTGGAATCTCGGTTTGCCTTTGTGAACTTTGTGAAAATCTTCGACCGAGAGGAACAATGAAAACTATGCATCTGAGAAGGAGAGAAGGAAAGTATGTTGCTATACATCCTTGTTTATCGGAATATCTGCTTAAAATTATAAAACGTTTATATAGAGATAATAGAATGATTATTGAAATAAATGGAAAGTTAACAAAATAAATTAAAATAAATCAAGTAGTTAAACAAGGATACAGTTTTTCACTTTATCTTATTTAATATATATTTAGACGACGCTCTATATGAATGGAGGTTTAAAAGTAAACAATCATATTAAAGTAGGACAACGAACATCAAATATATTAATATTGGCTGATGATGCTATTGTAATTTTCGATAATAATAGACTTCAAGAAAGCAGTGTAGAATTACATATAGTTAGTAAAGTATATAATATGAAAAATTCAAGTAAAAACACTAAGGTATTTACATTCCAGGTAATTGCATCCCAATAAAACCAAAAATTTTAATTGACAATAATGTCACATTTTAAGTATCTTGGATGTGATTTGAATTATGAAGTAGTTCAAGGTATAAATCAGAAAGTAAATAGTTTCGAAGCAAAAGCTGTCACATTTAAAAGAAAATTAATGGTAAAAGAGGAAACGATACACAATTAATTTTATTCTGCCTTGTAACTTCTTGTCTTTCTATATGGCAGTGAGACATGGACTTTAAAAAGTAAGATTTAAGTAAAACACAAGCAGGGGAAATGCGCTTCCTAAAGTCTGTCAAAAGTTGTACAAAATGAGATCAATTTAGAAACGAAGGAATTAGAAATGTATTAAACATTGATTCTCTTTTAACAAAATTAATTGCACATACCTACATTCTTTTACATTCGGAAAGAATGTTTACCGAGAGAATCACCAAACAAATAATGGGATACGTAAACCAAGAAGATTGAGAGCAGTAAAATGAGCTAGGAAAAGCTGGTTTGATGTAAGACCGGAATAGGCAGTAGCCTAATCCACGATTGTGAGAGATGAAGAAGGTAAAGTCATTGGATGATTACCTAAAAAGTACAACGTTGAACGCGAACGTGCAATAAGTAAAATATCACTTCCGGAAACTGATATTTCTTTAATCCAAAATCAATAAGAACGTAATTGGAAGGGAGGGAAAGATAAGAAAACAAATAATATTCAATACACACAAAAATCCTGGAAGCATTTTATAAATACAATAGCAGGCCTCCTAAAATATTCCTGCGGTACAAAGGCAAGCGAAATCAGGAAAGACCGACAACAAAATGAAAGCAGCCGGAGCGGATTGTAAACGCCCAGTCTGTAAAAAGGAGATTATAATACACGAAGGATTTAAGAGAAGGGGAATGTAGAGTATAGAGGACTGAAAAGTAATCGTGTCCGAATTATGAATCTCATTTCTTGACTTTTATAAAATTTAAACTGATTCCCAAGGTAATTTTAGAGCATTTAAATAGAGGGCAAGTAATAATGTAAAATACATACAAATGAATTTTTCTTAAAGCAGATACATATAAATGCATTCTAGTTATACAATCCCAAATAGAGGAGAAGCTGACTCTGACATTTAGCGTTGTTAAATAAAATAAACTGTGGACGGCTTACACAATTTTCAAAGAAATAATCTTTGAACATGTATGTCAGTTTTAAGTACACTGAGTTTAGGCAATTTTCGCGATGTAACTTTAAGCTAAAGCAACTATAAAATCATTAAAGAAAACGACAACGAAACTTAAAGAAGTTCACCAGAGATTATGTGCATAATAGACTGCAGAATTGTTTTTATGTTTACTTAAAAGATATCATTAGAAGAGTAGGTTAACAAAAATTGTGCCTAGGAAGTGACTGAAGCATTGTTAACATATTTAATGCTCTTCAGTTTCAAACAGATACATTTTGCTGCAATCATTCTATGCTTCCCAAAGTTATTATATACCGTGTTAATACTTTATGCTACTCACCCTTAATCTAATAACCCTTTAATAACTTATTTATAATTATCAGGCACTGAATGCCATAACTGCCCTTTGTTATAGGTGTATAACCGTTGCAAATAAAAACAAAGTTCTCCTACAAGTAAGTAGATTCTTGAGGAACCACATAGCTTTAAAACATTGTTGATAAGCTTACAAAATGTCAAAATTTCACTTAAGTAATCTAGTTAAATATGACGTATGCTAAATTCATTGCAGAAATATTCATTAATGCAATTTTTATTTTAAATCGACACAATTTTAAGAATGATTTGCATGATGAGTTTACTAGACATGTCAGTCTTACAGGATTTTTGCATGTTCACAAAATATCACAACAAAAATCGTAGCAAGTAGTCAACTCTCATGAAGGGAGTGGATTTATAAGCACTAAAAATGTGTGAAATAGGCAGGCAAACAGGCACTAAAATGAAGAAAATAGGCATTTAAATAGGCAGTAAACATTTGCTAAGTAAGCACTCAGAAACACAAAATTTTAGTAAAATGGTTCCTAAAATGCACTATAAATGCAGTATATCAAATTGACAATATTCGCAACATATGCTGCAACAAATTTGCTAAACACATACTATTTTGCGGTTCCCTAAGCGTAATAGTCCACATTTATATCAAATTTCATAAATGGCTCCACATCAAGTTAAAACAACAAATATTGTTGTATAATTAAAATACATATAAATTTACTTCACTAAGAACTATAAGGTGCAGAAAGGTGTAGAGTAATTAACTATATCCAAAAACAAAAACATTGGTTTGGGGGCGGCGGCTTAAGGGTGAAAATTGAAATATATGAAGCTTTGTTAAATTTGCTTCAAATGTATACCATTTATTTTTGTGATCGATCAAGAATGGAATAATATCAAGTTTTCAGCTTTCTAGTTGCAACAGTTTCTGAGGAATTAACAGTTTATGTCTAAATTACAGGTTATTTTCAAAATGTCCCACATATTATAATTTTAAAAATTAGTGCTTGTGGTATAGGTTTCTGCACTCATTTTTACCTATTGAGGACCTGTACCTATGTAAAATATTTATCTTCGCCATATCTACGAAGGGAAAAAATAATCATACCTATTTAATAATTCTTATTTTCCTGAGCGTTTTCAGTAAGAAGTAAGCATTATACTACTTTTCAATTCAAATAACAAAACCACAATAAATGTAAATGCAGTTGCCCTTACAGGCATGTTTAGATTTTCATACAGATTAATAGAAAATTACATCATGTGAAACATTTTGAAGTTAGGAAAATGTAGAAAATATGGAATCTGAAAAATCTGAAGTTAAAATTACGTAATATTAGCTACGATACAGGTGTAGGATTATTTAAATAGTCATGTGACGTTTTCTGTAGTGCTGTTAGGAAAAAAGGTTTATATTACTGAAGCATGTCTATATTAATTTTAAGACAAAAAAACTAAATTTGCTATTGTTGTAAGTTTTGGGTAAATTTGCACAGATGTCTCTCCTTAATAAACCCCTTTTTATATATCTAATGTGCAGCAGTAAGACATTTCTCTTCCCCGAAAACTTCCCGTTGAAACCAACAAATTCAAGAGCTGTTGTTACAAATTACAACCAGAAGAAATTGGTTAGAAAGGCAGTTTCAGGCTATAATAAGCAGAATAGGCACAAACGTATGAAATAGGCATTTATAGGCACCATAAAGCTAAGAAATTAGGCTAATAATTGTAGGAAACTTGCTTCTAACTTAAAAGCCTACGCTTCTGAACAAAGGAATAAAATAGGCAAATAGGACAAAATCCGCCCCCTAGTTATGAAACGTAACTCTTGTGCACATTTCTGATCTTAATGTTTGTACATACCCCATGAACCACACACTTCTTTCTAAATTTACAGTTTGTGTTTATTGTTTACCAGAACTGTATTTACAATGAAATGACTGTACCCATTTTCGTGTGGCACACTGGACATTATAATCTACTATTAGTAAGTGGCGGATTAATGAATATAATTTTGTATAGTATTTAATACGTCTTCTTTCTAAAGACGGTAGAAATTAGTGATATATGAAATGACAAGGTAGTTAGGAAAGGAAATTTTGGGACTAAGTTTTGGGATACCTCTCAGGATTTGAACCGCATACCTCCTGTTTATCTGTTCGATCTTTACAGACTTGCCTATTCGTGTCGGTAATTAATGCTGGAGAGTGTTAAACTTTCTCCGAAAACTGGAAAAATTGGTATTCTCTGCAGTGGTCTTTTACATTTAAATTCAACGAAAACAACAAATAAATTTAATATAAAATTAAAAATATGTGCTTTCTTTGTACAAGGTATTATATTTTTAGGTTGTTCAGTCATTTCCAACATAAATGGAAAAATTAAAACACTATTAGAAGTGAAAAACTCCTTTGTAATTTATGTGAATACAATTACACAATGCAAAGGCAAGAAAGGGGGTTGCCAGACTCAGCATAAGGGTAAAAACTGCTTGATTTACGGGTAATATTAATATAATATTGATATTATATAATTTGTTATCTTATGTTAGTCACACCCATAAACAATTTTAAATCTAAACTCAAATGTTCATATTTCGTTTCTTCTTTGAGGTCCTATCCACAAATATACACACACTTTTATGAAAAAGTTACTTATGAAACATCAAATTTAGTACCTGTCAAATGACTGAATGCAATAAATGCCTTAAGTAAATGCTGAAGGAAAATAAATTAGGTGGACGTATAGCGAGAGGTGCAGATAAATAAAAGATAGCTGGATTACTAACAAAGGGAATTCGAAACAAATTTAAATCACATTTCAAGAGAGGTGTTTTAAAGGATGCTCTATAAAAGATGTGAAACCGAAATAATATACGAAGGATGAAGTGCTTTACTCCCACATACCCTTTCGACAACCAACCTACATACAAACATGCACAGCTCTCGAGCGAGCGTCTATCTCACACTGGGTTTTGCAATGAAAACAGATTCACTAAAAGCGTTTCCTGTTGCTGAAACAGCATATATAATTCCCCGCTTCCAATAAAAAAGGCTACAAACATAGAACCGCTATTTTTTTATAAAAAGTATAATTCACGAAAATGAATTCATTATGTTGTACGCATTAAAATTACTTTGTTCCAATTTAGAACGTTAAAGCATTCAATGTTGATTTATTTGACGAACTGAAAGGATTTAAACAATTCTGTTTGTGTTCTGCATAATGAAATTCACGTTCAATAACCACTACATTAATAAAGTGACTACAATCAGCATTTGATGTGGGTTTAACGTTTTCTGTATTATGCCAGTAGTGTTTATGGAAAACAAATCTCGCCTTTGAGCCAAGTTCCAATGCAGACCATGACGTTAGCGTAAGCTATTTCCGCAGTCTATAACGTAACTCAATAAGAAGGTTATACTGTCCAAATATTTGCCTCAACTGCTGAAGTTAAACATCGAAAAATCTGTTTGTATTACAGTGTATCTGGCGCACGGCCTGCCTTGGCTTTCCTTTCTCAGGTAAATACGAGCATTCACCATTCCATTCTTTACTGAGGATTCTAAGCTTTTTGAAAATTGTGATGAAGAGAGGTTCTATAATATTTTTTTCTTTCTAAACGTAAGCGGTAAAGTAATCAACATAAGTTGTTTTGTATCACTTGAGAAATAATTTTGAAAATACACCTCTTTTTATTGTTAATTTACTATCAGCAGTGTTACTGTATTACATTACAAAATTTGGTATCCAGATTGCTGTCCAGATTTTACGTGAATTATCGTTTTCAGCCCACCTGAGCAGAAAAAGAAAGAAAATGTTTGTGAAAATTGTGTGAGATTGGCACAGAGAGAGAGAGTGAGTGAGTGAGTGAGTGAGTGAGTAAGTGAGTGAGTGAGTGAGTGAGTGAGTGAGTGAGTGAGTGAGTGAGTGAGTGAGTGAGTGAGTGAGTGAGTGAGTGAGTGAGTGAGGAGAATTACTACGGAGGGAATTCGGATCCGGAACTATGGTTTATTGTGCCTAAGCCCAATTGAGGTATCTCCGGAAGGAATGATGAGGTGAAAGGAGGCAGAGGGCGGCCGAATCAAGGCGTCGAGACACCCGCTGACACTTCTACCCTGAAAGAGATCACTGTCACCACTTTTTCCGGTAACGTTATGGGACTTTGAAGCAATGTGCAGTTTAGCCTCAGTCTCGAGCAAGAGCCCTATCAGAGGGTGTGCATGGATATATAGGAATTAAGGATGACACTGGAATACAAGTGAAAGACTTGTTTAATGACTGCTTCTCTTTTTCATCACGTAAATCGCGAAGTTGCCGACCAAGGGACACCAATCTATATTACTGTCGGAGTTACCGTATGTTACACGCATATTACTCGATAATACTTAATTCGTTATTTATCGAGGAACAGATACTTTCCTACACCTTCCTTCTTTGAGGCCACTCGAGCTGTGCCCTAGCGATTCCCGCCACAAAAGTATCTTATTTACACCAAAATTCCTTTTGTTACCCTGTGGTCATTTGTATCTTTTGTTTCGATGACCAGCTACTAAGCGGCGGTGACACTGATGGTACATGAGATGCAGATGGAGCATCGGTGGAATGAGATGGCGGGGGAAACCGGAGGTCCCGGAGAAAACCCGCCCCAGTACCTTGTCCACCACAAATCTCACTTTGCGGTCGCCAGGGATCGAACCAGGGTCGCCATGGTGAGAGCCAAGCGATCGGAGCCACGGCAGGCCAGCTACTAAGGAAGGGTCCGCACTTCTTGTCAAGTTTTTGCCAGATGGACCGCCCGCGACGATGTCTCCTCCAGAGTTAACTGCTCAACCAACATGCTGTTGACATTTAACAAATATATCAAATATTCATATGTAATCTATTACGATTCTTTATTTACTGAATCCCTAATTTCGGTATCACCACTTAATGAGAGATGATTTGAAATGAAAATGGGTGTGAAATGGAGGGACAGGAATTTCGGAGGATGTAATTAACCTATCCAGCATTCGCCTGGTGGCCCGAGAAAGCTCCCGGAGAAATACATGTGGTTAGGTAGGTCGGTCATGAGAATCGAAACCGGGCCTACCGAATGCGGGTCAAAGACGAAACCACCTGATCCATCTCGTTCGGTTAAAGGATCAAAGTTTGAATGAATTTCAAATTTAATTTTACGATTGTCCAACTTTTACCATCATTTTATTCTACTAATGTGATGCACTGTGCCTGCACTTAATTCACAGGCACTTTTTTATGTGATCTCATCCAATATTTCTTGTCACTTAGTTTTTCTTCATGACGTAATCGCGTAGTTAAATACAAAAGCAGCAAAACAGCCACTTCGTATGATTCACTGTTGATGAATCGAACACAAGATGACTTCTAACTCTTGTGGTGCAGTTACTGAGCATCACAATTGTGATAACCTCGCTTTTAGAACTGCACTTATAGCTCATCAGAAACGCGCACAACTTACCTGACTCGCATACTAATCCATGTCCAACTCGCTCTGTCGTGAACTCTCTGGCTTGTATAGCCGCTGGAATTTTCCACATAGCATTCTATAATTTTATAAAGGCTGGGAGAAAGGAAACGTCCAGAGCATTCTTGTTATCTATTGATAACATTTCTGGGTTTATGCCAGACGAGAGAACTACCATACAAACTCAGCTCTATTTATTTCCAACTACCCAACACCGAAGTTTGAATTTTAACCGCTGCGTCACAGTTTGAGGTTCAGCACCATTCAACTAGGCATCTCGAAGAATTTTAGTTGCACTTAATTTTCTGAAACGGCTGTAACTTTTTTCTTGAAGAAAAGCACCATATTTTTGAGATATTCGTGTGAGAAGTAAATCTGTGCATGTTTGGACATTCTACTCCACATTATGTAGGGATTTGCTGCATTCACGAAACAAAATGACATACAGTACCATTTTTATAAATTTGTTTAAAATATTCCCATTGTGTCTAAAAGTATTAACTATAAACCTATAAAATTAAAAAGAACATTCCTATTATTTATAGGAATGAATATAAAGCTCAAAATATGTTTTCATATTTTTTATTTTGTGCCTAAATTAAAATGGTCTGGTTTTTGTCAGAAACAGCTGCGTAACGAAAACTTTTACAGCAAATCATATCAGAAAAATTTAGTTTACAGTTTCAGTATATGCATAGGTTAGCTTAAATCTTTATTTCCTAGACAAATGATGTATTATTACCAGAACAAGTGCAAGTTTTTAATTCCAGAGAAATATTCCCTTTAATAGAACATATTATTTTAAGAAAGGGTATTCCGTCACAACCTTGCACGTTACCTCCACATTTCAAATTCCAGGAAGGAAAATGCTATCAGAGTCCTAGAGTCGCAACAGTTATGACAAAAATAAAACCACTGAAGGTGCGGTTACATAGCAGCTTATGTTGGTCAAATACAGAATATGCTTTTGGACATATTGTGATAAATAGATCACCAAATCCTTTATTAATGAGCGTAGCTAACCAGATAAACAGTGATATTCTGCACCTGGTGCAATGTCTAGCTCACAAAGCCTGGAACAAAATATATTGGCATTTGCATTTGAACTAAATGCATCATTACTAGTTCTTTCGTAGTCAAATATCATTTGGCTGAAATATATTTCCTTCGTAAGACTTAAAGTAGCAAGGCTATATAGTAAAGTAGCAAGGCTATATAGTAAACAGGCCACGCCGTGGCTCAGTGGTTAGACCGCTTGGCTCTCACCAAGGCGGCCCGGGTTCGATCCCAGGCGACCGCAAAGTGAGATTTGTGGTGGACAACACGGCGTTGGGGCGGGTTTTCTCCGGGACCTCCGGTTTCCCCCGCCATCTCATTCCACCGGTGCTCCATCTTCATCTCATGCATCATCAGTGTCACCGCCTGCGGTGCCATATGTAGTAAAAGCGGGCGTTAAACACTACACATTTTTTTATATAGTAAACATTATAGATTATTAGTTCTTAAATGAAATAATATAAAATCGTTCAAGCGATCTCTACAGGAACTGGATCAGAAGTATTTTTACGAAATCTCAGGGGCCTCTTTGTGTGTTTTTAGGTTCTTTTCGTGCCGTAAATCTACACATAGAACTACCGGTTTTACCTCCTTTCAAGAAAGCCATACTAGGGATTTGTACGCCCTCAAAAATCCATCATCCTACGCCGGATTTGAACCGACAACTCCGGGAACTAGAGGCTGTCATGTTACTCCTAGGCCAAGGAGCAGAAAAATTTTCAAGAAATTCCTTCTTTCCAGCACTGTTTTTATGAGAGCTTTATCGATGTTGATATCCCAATGAAAAAGGAAATCTTAATTTGTTGGGAAATTCTCTGAGGCCCCCTTCATTCTTATTATCATTGACTCTAATTATCAAATACTTATGCCTTTACCAGATAGGACATCGTTATTCATTTTTAGTCCTGATCATGCAAAGAGAGTGGAATGTTAAGTCATCACAGAGTGAGAAGCACTTAAAATATTTGATTATAGTTAATTCTATTCTATTTTACTCCTCTACTTCTAATGTTTCTATACGTAATATGAAGTAACAGGAACCAAACAGAAGAATAAGCATTTTTTAAAGACCAGAGAAATTCCTGAAAGTACATACATCAGATATCTCTCTCCTAGTATTTTCTGCTTTATCCACGTATCATCTCCTCAAGTGCTCTTAGATACCTGTATTAGTGATAATCACTTGTAACTGTTTAGAGGTAATTCTCTTCTTCAGGATATCTATATTGACACATTTCCAAATAAGGGCTCGTAAAAGATAAATCTTTCATTGCAATTTGGCCTTAAAAAGTAAAGAATTGTAATTTCAAGTATTTGTGTGCATTCTTTGTGGAAGTTGTCGACGAATGTATTGTAACGGGTGCGCTGGAGCACCCTGTGAACCAGCTGCAAACGGAAGGCAGGGGGGAGGACCGCGTTAGCCACACCTCTTCCTCGTTTGTCTTGTAGTGGTGACAGGCTGTGGTCAGGGGAAAAAATGACTGTGTCGCCTGTTTTTCTCTACACCTGTTTCTCGATCTTTCGTTTACTGGAACAGTCTCCTGGTCACTAGAAACCGGCGATATTCCGATATAAAGAGGGTTACAGACAGACAGAGTTAGTTAGTCAGTTGTTGGTTGAGTTGGTCAATCAGTTGGTTAGTGTGTGTGAGTGAGGACAGTTCTTGGTGTAAGAAGGCAATGTTAGTCAGTGACGTGTTAATGAACGAAAGGATTGCGCAACGGAAGACTGTACGTAGCTGTGAAGGTGTACCGGAGTTTATGTAATCGCGAGTACAAGTGAAGTTGTAACGGACGAACTGGTGAATCGTAATTGTGTGCATTAAGTAATTTTGTGTAATTGGCAAGTGTTAAACTGTAAGTCGGTGGAAATAAAGAACATTGTTGAGTGGTGTAATTGGACTTTTTATTCCACGAACCCACAAAGTCACAGTATGTATTCATCAACATCTGGCGGGCCCGCCTCGGTAGCGTAGATGGTAGCGTGTCTGCCTCACATTCAAGAGGGCCCGAGTTCGAATCTCGGTTAGGGTGAGTTACCTGGATAAGGTTTTTATCGGCGTTTTCCCTTATCCTGAAAGACGAATGTCGGGTAGCTCTAATCTCCATGGACTCCGGACTCATTTGAGCATCATTTCACCCATTTCATTCATCGTCCGATATGACGACGTTGGAGGAGGTAAATTACAACAACAAAAAATAGCTGGCGCCCACCAGAATTCTGATAATATTCATACTATGATGAAGTACTCGCGTCATTTTAAGTAAGGAAATTATATTTAAGAATAATTAACTATGCACAGCTATATGTAAATAATAAAATATAATTGTTTTACCGATCAAGGATGAGTGATATTATTTGTAAATGCATAACTTTATTTGGATCTTGACCTTGCTACTGCCGTGCACTTCTAACGTTTCGCATAACCTACTTTGATTATAAAAAAGAACTCTCTCGTGAGATGGTTTTCAAAATGGGAATGAATGCATAATGAAATTTTTC
This sequence comes from Mantis religiosa, assembly GCA_030765055.1. Lineage (NCBI taxonomy): Eukaryota > Metazoa > Arthropoda > Insecta > Mantodea > Mantidae > Mantis > Mantis religiosa. Next base: position 80,270,762 of record CM060949.1, read on the forward strand.
AAAATTGTAATGCTTTCAGTTAATTAATACTCCACGGTATATTAGAAGCTCTGATCTCAATATTGTTGAATTAAGAGATTTTGAAAGCTATTAATTTATTCATCCTTCACATTAAACTTTCATAAGTAATTATTACGATAAACTCTGAACGACCATTGTGGACTGTTGCTACTTATGTAGCATCAGCACATTCACAAATACCTCCAGCAATTGTGACAATCCTATAAATAATGAGTGGTATGTTTCTACACACACTAACTACATACAAGAGATTAAAGCAACAAATACTATGTTGATTTTAAGTTCATAAAATGTAATATTCATAAATCATTGTTTTTTTTCTGCAATTGGGACTTCTGCTACTGCTACGCAGATTCCCATATTCAAATTGCATGTTATGTGTGGCTTTTGAGAGTGCAACTTACATTACGTGCAAAAAATTGTCTTCTCTAAAATGTTCTCTTATTTACAGACATAGACGCTCAGTTTACCCTGTATCACCGTGCTTGGAAGTCATGATGAATAGGATGGGGTTGTATTATTATATTGTAGAATTTTTATACTATTGTCTATACTATTTTATACTATTGTGAAATACTATTTTCTAGCACTGAGAGATTGTTATATCTGAAGTATATATAAATGGAATGGGACCGGAATCCAAAACTCCAGTTCTGCGTGCTTCATTAACGTTTTGATGCTTTTGTTCGCAGGACTCTCTCTGGGCGGAGGACTAGTCATCTTTGCATCCGTGCTGAGTGATGCGTACATGGACCGTCCACGACGTCAGACTGTCATCACTGGCAGTCCCTCCTATGCTACGACTAATATGGCCAATCTGTTCGACTATCGATACGGGTGGTCCTTCTTCGCCGCTGGTGCAGCCTTCATTATGGCTGAAGTGGCAGCATTACTTTCTATGACGGCCTACTTACGTCGTTTCCCTACTGTAGAGGATATGGTGCGTGTAATGGTTCCTGGTGCGGAGAGACATCTTCGTCAGCAACAGGGATCTGCAGAGGAATACTTAGTTCACAATAGGCGCCAGAATGGTCCTCCGAGTCTCTGGAGCGGTTCAAAATCCGACGGCCTAGGTGGAAGCGACATGGAAGGTGTGGAAGGACCCTTGCTTCTGAGTAACACTGCACCAGACATTTGTACCACCAACACAACGAGCGTCGTCATGGATCCGGATGGCTGCAGCACCACTGCTCCTCCTACAAGTGTGCTTGTCACGATGTCAGATACGGTAACAACAACGTCCACTCAGCCACCCCCAGCAGTCACGCTGGCGGGCATAACCGTGCCAATCACACTTATGCGGGGAAGTCAACAACATCTCGCAGTAAAACCAACCGCAGCGGTACCCGATCCCATGCCCACTCCATTCCTATTCGCTCAGCAACTGCAGCGGCTAGGAGTAACATCTGGCACCCTAGTTCATCAAGGAATGCTGGGCGTTTCTGAGGGTGGAGCTTCTACTTCATCCAACAGCTCTGGGAGTTGTCATAGTAGCAGCAGTGTTGGCAAATATGCTACTTTGCCAGTAAAGAAGAAGAGCGTCACGATTAGCACATTCAGCACGATGGACACTTGGAGCAATAGTGAAGTATGACGCCAGGCCTCCGGGGATGTTAGCTTTTAGCAGCAGCAACAACAGCAGCAAGAGCAGCAGCAACAACGAGTTCTTGTGGAAGAAGAGACAAGACTCTGACGACGTCTTCCTTGGGACTATTCGCTGACCTTCAAATCATTTACGAGTCTTCTTCAGATACTGAATGGACTTTCTTCTCAGAATAATTCTCGTTTTGGAATCCAAGCACTTTCACTTCTGGTGGCGGTTTCCTGCTAACTAGAAGACATTGTGCAAATATCAGTATGTCCATACTTTTGTAGCACAAAAGCATCATCCATCTCTCCGAAACAATTGCTACAGAAACTTAAATTTATAGCTGCGGTTATGAAATATTGGCGGAAAGCAAAATACTGCAGTAAGAGAAGGATTTGTTTCCTATTATAGCATATCTAATTACATTAGTCTATTGCTCCCCACTGCAGTTGGGCCAACATGTTTCCGTCATTTTCTTTGCAGCTTACATAAAGAGAGATATTTAAGTTGGACATTCTTAGCAATGATTCCTTTTAGCCAGCTTTGACTTCTCAAGGTTGGTGGTTTGATTATTACTGTCACGATGGTCATATAAATATGTCGTTTTGTTGCTCTTTGTTGCTGTTTAACACTGCTGCTGCGAAGAAGAGCTATACATCCCTATTCATTCAAAGAATGAAACAGGAAAGCAGTTATTCTTCAAGATAACTACCTCAGCATATTCCAAAAAGAAGATGTGGTCTTTATACATTTGTGAATTAATTTACCGCACAAAGAATCACAATTAAAAGTGTTTGCAAAACACGTTTATTTTCGCCGAGTGGAGCTTGTCTGATTTCGCGCTTATTATTACAATTTACGTTTAAATGATTGCAGTTGGGGAGCTACTGGATGGACATGTAAAGGTTATTTCAGAGCAGAATAAGAAACTTGATTCTACCATCACCAAGCGCTATATATATTCAGAACAGTACATATCCTTCAAATGCGATTTGAACTATTGCTTTAATCAAGCATAGTCATATTCAATCAATGTCTCTCTTGTTACGACTCTATAAATAGAAGTATAATGAACAAAACCAAAGGGGTTATTTACTAGCTAAGCATATGATGTTGGTATTTCAGTTTTATTATTAAGGCTTCATGCTGTATTTACATCTGAAAACAAACTTTTTCTCAGTTAATAAACAATTTTTGTCCAATTACAGTGAAGACTGCTAAGAAGTATAGTTTTATAAGTAGAAGCAAAGGAGTGATTTTTGTGAAATATAATAGAACATAACAAGTTTTGCCCGACAAGTGCCAATGGAAAGATATTCATATTTGACAGGAAGTGCTCCTAAAATCTTGACACATCATCAGTAAACCTGTTTTTTTCCCCCTTTTAAAAATGTGCTAATGTAAATGTATAGTGCTGTGAGAGATATCGACTAATCTATGACACAATCTTCCTTCATACTTCTGATTTTGTATTGATGTAGTTTTTGGTGTAGTAAAAAGTGCGTAGACTTCTTTTGTCGTGTGTGTCTTTTATAATAGAGACTTGCATAAGGTTTAGTTTAGTAGATTGGTTTTCAATGAATTTAACAACGAAACAGCCATCTTCTAGCATAAGATATTTTTATAATCATAATTATTACATAAACTTGATTGTTGAATAAACCGTAAGTATGGTATATTTAGATGTGTAACGACTTTGTATTTTAAGAGTAATGTGAAAGTGGATGATTTAATTATGATAATTAAAGACAACATACCTGAATATAACATTTCTTTAAGCAGCAATCATTGCAATTTTGATAAGAGGATTGACATTATTTCTTCGTAATAGAAATGCATTAATGCGCAACCGATGAGTATTTCTTAACTTAAAGCTACATTAGTCATTAACATCGGTTGATTACCTAAAATTGTGCACTCTTCTTTTCGCTGCAGAATACTTTGACAAGAATTGAAAAACAAATTTCAGTTAAAATTCGTAAAAATATTTTTTTTATTGCCATACCGAACCCTCAAAAAGACTCACCGTATAAAGAGAAGTTTGGAATCGGGATAGGGTAACCAAAATTGGCATTGATGACAGCTACTTATCGCAATAATTACTGTGTTTAATGAAAAGACCTATCAGCTTATTGAATTCTTCAAAATGAAGTTAATGAAGCTTCAGTTTTGCTATACGAGTTCATATTGGAATCATAGCTAGGAGTTTTGTACCGCCAGCCGTTCCCTATACAGGTTACGACCGACCTTCTCCCGGCATCCAAAGAAGTCAGATAAAAGCGTACCGCGGAGAGGCATTGAAACCGTTTGCCAAAGAACAAAAATGTCCTATGAGAAATTTGTAAATGCACACCTATTTAGATCTTTATGTACAACATACAAATTCTTATATAGTACATACGGGCTTGTCTCTGGCTGACTTCATTATTTAAATAGGCACATTGTTTCAACACTCAAGCAATTACAACGCGGGTTGTAATATTTCCTGATCGAATGTAAAATAATATCCAAATAATACATCTGAAGACTCTTGCTACACAAAGTACCAAAGCAGGAATTTTATTACATATTTACTCATCTGCGGCCGTATTAATGAAAACAATGATGTACCTCTGAAGCCTTTCATATGAAAAGCTCATTCTACGTCCTGTCAAACAAGATTTATACTGCAAGACTTGAAGCTTTCACGGCGAGCATTACTACTCAAGGCTTCGCTGATCACCCGCGAAGCCTTGAGTAGTAAGATTTATACTGCGAAAATGTCCCTTCGACCTCACATGATGTGATCGGGGCATATTTGAAATATTTTATCAGTTCCGTAACAGTATCATATTTTTGTTGGAATCTAAAAGTGCTTCTCGTATGCGGTATACCGCACCGAACCCTACATTCTTTTCAGTTACACATTTCATTTTCATCTTTATTTCAGGTACGAGGGCTGTTCAATAAAGAATGATCATAATTTTTTACGGCCGTAATTCTTCGGGTAAAATTGAATCTCATTATAATCTGTCAGCTTAATGTGAAACAAACACGCCGTAGTAGTTTCATTCTTGGTACTCCTGGTTCCCGCCTGTGAGAACCAGGCAGGTTCAGACATGTTCAGTATCGCCTACCGCTGCAATGGAGGTAACATGCAGTTAAAATTGATGTTAGAGGAGGATCCGGAGTTTCTTTCAAACGTAATCACTGCTGATGAAACTTGGATACATCATTTTGATCCTGAGAGCAAACAGCAAAGCTCCTTCATCACCAACCCCCCAAAAAGCAAAAATGGTTGCTTCTGCTGGGAAAGTTATGGTCATCTCATTCTTTGATATTCATGGAATGGTTTATCGGTATGCTGTACCTGCACACACATAAGTAACTGAACACTACTATAGGGATGTCCTGAAAGCATTGCAAGTCCATATCAGGGGCAAAAGACCACATTTCCGTGAAGCAGGCTGGATATGCGGCCGCATATTGCCAATGTTGTTGCTGAATATCTTGCAAAACTCAACGTGAAGTGCATCCCTCACCCCCCTATAGTCCAGATTTAGCCCTATGTGACTTTTTTCTATTCCCTAAATTGAAGAAACGCCTTTGTGGGCGGCATTACCCATCATCAGAAGCAGTGGTGAAGGCTGCGGAGGCGATTTTGAAGGCTCTCTCCAAAAATGGTTTCCAGCATATCTTTGAAGACTGGCAGAAACACTGGGACAAGTATATCTCATTCAGGGGAGACTTTTTTGTGAAGGACCATCAAAATTATGAGGATGAGTAAAGGTACGTTTTCAAAAAAAAATGGGATCATTCTTTATTTAACAGCCCTCGTGGAATGCTCGAGGTTCGGTAAATCTGTTTTGACAGTTCTTCTACAAGCGGCACAGATTCAGTGCTCCATACCTCTTGGCTGTAACAGTGTGATAGTTGTGGGTAACTCTTTGAATCAATAATATATTTCTACGAAACTGTTCGTTACTATACGTTTGGCAGTTTGTATCCTAGAACTGCCATCAGTTTCTAAATTAGCTAATAGTGTAACAATTTTGTCATAATGTTCGGCATAATAGATTACAGCCTCTAGTTAAGTTGACCATCTGGTGACAACTGGTTGTGGTGGTAGCGATATGTCTGGTGCTAATTCTCTAACTTTGCAATCCTGTAAGCTACCTTCAAAAATATCCTTTTCATGTGAGCTGCAAAGTGATCTACACCTACATAACTGCATTTGATTGATTCGGCCACTCGGTGTAAAGCATGTGCTAAACATATAGTATGTATTAGTTTGGGATACAAGTAACAATAATGAGTTGCATGCTACGACGAACCTTGCCCTTGCTAGTAGCGCTGCGTGGTATAGCGATGCCTGGCCACCCTTACACTGCTCAAGGATATCGGTACGAACTTCCTAGCCCTGATTATAATTTATATTACTTCTCATTTATTTGCAGCGAATATACAGGTAGATAACTTACTTGCATTCCTATGTGAATGTGCATCTGCCAAGTTCATGTAATTTATTATTAGGATATGAAGAGGTGTCTTGTGCATATATAGAAATTAGGAAAAGGGAAAGTTGTTAACCTTCAGAGGGATCATTCTGATTAAGTGGTTCTGATAAAATAAATAAAAGGAAGTACAGTAAAAGGTTAAGTCCGTTAGTGTAATCGCACCTCCTTGTAGCTGCAAGTAACAGTAACTTTACTGCTCTCTCCTTTCTTTGTTAAAGAATCAAAAATGTTTGATGCTTACGTACTTCCATTGATATGTTACGAATTACCCAATAGGCAACTAGAATTGCGTTTATGGAGAATTGAACATAGGAATAAGCTAAACAAACAAAATTAGCCTTTTTAGAACATACCAAGATACTTTCTTAAAACGGAGTGAACATTACATCAATGATTGGTGGGGAAGTTGGGGTATGTTCCTAAGAAGGGCATGAAATAATGAAGTATGTCCAAAATGTTTGTTTACACCTTATCAGTTTGAAATTTTCATCTTGTAGAAGCTGTCGACCGTCTTCAACTCAAAAAATAAGAAACGTTTGTAATTTTCTTCATTTGGTTCTATAAGCAAACATCGAGTACATTCTTTTAAAGACTCCTGAAAAGTATTGATCGGTTCTGCAGGCTTCCATGATATGTTAAATTTCGTCTAATTTTAGAGTTTTTCATTTGCATAAAACACTTTTCACTTGTTATTATATTAAAACTCCGAAGAGGGATCGATTGAATATGCAGGTCAAGAGACTACTTATTCATTATCAGACAGCGGATACCGTACACCTTAGCAATCAATGTACGCGCACAGGTACTATTTAAGGTCAAGCACGACATCAACAAATGTCTGTGTCCACAAGTATACCGAAACTCTGTGTGTGTACAGTCCGGTACGGATACAAAATATAACCTACGTTACAATATACCATTCTCCTAATTGCATTCGATGCGGGAATTACAGTGAACAACCATGTACATTTGCAAATTGTCGAATGTGAATTTTCCGTGCCTCTCACTGAAACAATATAAAAATATTGGGAGAAAGTTCGTTCAACGTCACATGTCGTTAATGATGCATATGAGTAGTACAAATCATTTTCATATGCTTTCCGAGTCTTAGTTTATTTCTTATATTACGCAGCACTGAACGTGCAGTATTTTTGTGTTGAATACTGGACAATTCATTATTTGTTCGTTTGGTAGGTTGTGCATTTTCTATATTGTTAATTTTCTTAGACACCTGCTTAACTGCTTTTAGATACGCAACTCGAAAGTACATTTTTAGGCTGTTTAATGGTTGTTGATAATACGCAAAACTTTTGATTTATAAAATGGAGATTGTCCAATAATTGCTGTGAAAGTAATGCTATTAACATAATATGTCCAACACCTTGCACTCCCTGAAAGGTAGATACACCTGCGTGGGGAGCAGTAGTGGTAATGAAAGTACATAAAGCTACTCGTTGCGAACCGGACTGTCCCTGCGTGTTGTCCCCGGGACAACACCAGCAGTTGCTTACTGCGAGACTGGTAAACTTCATATCCCTTTAAAGGTGTACGGACTGCGAAGTCTGTTCTTTACCGTTCGTGAAATGATAAATAGAAATCTCTGCTTGATTATATGTCAGTCTTAAATGAATTCATCTGCAGCAGATGACATACTATCCTCTAATAAACACTAATGGCAAAGTAAATAACTCTCCATGCTACCCATTTGCTGTTTAGGATACAATGAGTGCGTTAGCATATCCACTTATCGATACCAATACATCTGATAAACTGAATTGCAAACAAACTAAAGTTTTTGGATTGTATCCAGGAACGCTTTGAACTTAAATTTGTATAATAACTCAAATATCAAGTATTTCCGTATGTTGATCTAATATCTCTCCTTGATTTTTTCTAAGTAATTCGTTCCAAACGCTGTTTCAAACATTTGCCACATTGTATAAGTCCTCCTTTAAGCCTGAGAAGATGTTGATGAGGACTTAAATATTTTTTAAATATTTAAAATATTGTTTCCAACCTGGGCTGTAAAATATAAAGACGCCAATAACAGGAGACCAGTCGTCTATAAATGAGGTTGTTATACAAAAGCACTTCATACAAAACTAGTGAGAAGTGTTGTACAGCATACCATGAAAGCGTATATTGATTTAATTAAAAAAGCATATTGCTTTTGCTTTAAACTCACCCAGTAGCAGTGAAAGAAAGTTAACCACTCATTTATACCTTAATAGATATTTAACATCCTCTGTATAGGTAAATAAACCTATCTCAATTAATGCACTAAACACGCGTTCGCACGCACGTGCACGCTCACCTACAGAGAGCGAGAGAGAGAGAGAGAGAGAGAGAGAGAGAGATAGAGAGAGAGAGAGAGAGAGAGAGAGAGAGAGAGAGAGAGAGAGAGAGAGAGAGAGAGAGAGAGAGAGAGAGAGAGAGTGAGCAAGGGGCTCGTGCTCAAAGATACTTCAAATGCATTCATACGAAGTGGTAGTTTGTTTATTTAATGTAAAACACTGCACCAATATATATTTGTGTTACGTCCAGAATCCCGAAAGCTCTTCAAATTTCATTTTCCCCATTTAGTCGTATATGAAATGACTGATTTTTCTGCCATTTGCACAGTTTATCCTAATTAGTGTAGAATAAATATTCTTATTTCTTGTATTTAAAACTCTACTTCAAACTGTGTATAAAATAATCGGATAACTGTAAGTCGTGATACTTTTAAGTGAAAAGTTTTGCGTGCAAAATAACATTTTTTGGCATTGGGTTTTATATTATTCATAGATAATTATGTGTTCTATGAATTAGAACTCAGTTTTGGTACGCTTATGTATTGTTTATTATTTTATGTCAATAAAACGAAGCCAGTAACACCACGTTTGCAAACACCGCAAGAAAGCTCTCAAAATAAAAACAAAAATGAAATTATTAGAAGTCACTAGGTAAAAAAATAAATTTCAGATGCTGGTAAGAAATGTAGATTTGGCAAAGTAATGTAGGAACTTTGCTAAACAGTTGTAAAGTAGACAGTATTTTTGATCGTGAAATTGCTTATATTTCTACAATTTGCGTCATTTGTTTTATGTTTTCCAATCTTACAGAAGTATTTTATTGTGATGGATTACGGGCTGTCTAAAGCGCCTAAATTAGCTTTGGAAGAATACTTGCACATACATTCAAGAAATTCATGATTGATATTTCTTTCAAAATTATGGAATATAATGATTTTAATTACGCTTTATTAAATCCTTATTACTATTCGGAACAATTGAACAACGATTCTGAACCTTAATATACTATGAAAAATAAGCATTTGAAAAAGTAGATAAAAATAGGGAAAACAAACATTAAAATTAAAGGCATGAGACATTATTGCTGATACTTCATTTGCGAAAATAACTTTGACTAATTGTACTACTTTAAGAATCGTTGCCAGTAACCTTACGAAATTTGCACGTCTTCACTTATTGAATAGATTCCCTCATTGTTGTGAAGAATATTCACTGATTTATAGACAAGAGCCGAAAGGCTTTGGAAAATCTGTGTTACCTTTAAATATACAATGTTTCCACTTTTAGAACTGCTGCATTTCCTAATACTCCTAAGCAATTTATAGGAATTATTGAACACCCACAAAAATGAATGCACTTTTATATTCTTGTAGCTTTATGTAGCTCCTTGAACAGCTGATGTAACGGGATGGGCACTCACCTATCTGTCACTGACAGTTGACGATCAATATGCATCCACTCCTCTCAAGTGCCTTTTGAAGCTATTGTGGACGCTTTTCAGTTCTCAAAAATTGGATTCCGAAGTTTAACAAATGTATTTATATATGTATTTTCCATCCAGAAGTCTGTTGAAAGTTCTTAACGCAGAAGTTTCAAAAGATGAAATATGGAATATCATAATAAAATGTTTAGAAACCAGAATCTCTTTAATACACACAATTACTTGCACTTCATGCATAAACTAAAACTCCTTAATTTTCTTAAATTCTATTTTTTTATGTCTCCCTTCCGCACCAATGGTGGTGGTAGGAGCCACTGAGGTTCTCCAGAGCGAGGGAGCCGCAGCATATTGACCTGATAAATGAGATCAGAGTTTGGGGATCGGTCCAACGCCTAGGATGAATGAATGATGGAGTATTTGGTGGAATGATGGTGGAGGAAACCGGAGGAGCCGGAGGAAACCCACCCCAGTGCCATGTTGTCCACCATAAATCGCACTTTGCGGTCGCCTGGGATCAAACCAGGGCCGCCTAGCTTGGAGTCAAGCGGTCTAACCACTCAGCCATAGCGCTTAAATTCTATACCAGATAATATAAAATCATAGTTACATGGCGTACATAATTTGTGTATATGTAGTACCCTATGTCTCTTTTGGAAACAATTCATAGCGAATTTAAGCGGATTAATATAAAAGTTAAAACTTATTCACACCGTCTTTTTATATAATTTGTGCTTCCTTGGAATATTATTTTTCTGTCACAGTGTTCAAACATTTTCGGAAACTTCGTTTTACATGTTATAGCTACTAATGAATAAGTGAATAAGAATAGAACTTTTATAGTCTGCATTTATATTTTGGTACTTGAAAATTTATCTGATGGGGAATACGTTGTATAATTAAAAATACTGAAAAACCTCTGTTTAATTTCACAAATTCTAGCACTGGCTTTCAATGGATAACCATTGTTTGTTTTTCTTTTTTTTTTTCTTTTTGTTCCATTTATACTCCGTCTTTAACTCCAATGGTCATATCGGCAGTCGTTCCCTTTTGGAACATATCGAAGATGTTAACTCGTATTCGTTGGGTTTTAATCATTAGATTTCGTACACATTCACACTCTCATTCGTACTTCCAGACTCTGGGGCAGATGTGTGGAGAAAAATGCCTACACCCAGCCAGGAAACGGACTCGGAATCCCTCGCACAGCGGGCAGTTCTACCAATTGAGCCACGGGGCCAGCCCATAACTATTGTTATATGCACCTAAGAACAAAAAAATACCTAAAAGTTTTTAAATCTCTGGTTCAAAATTTTAGTATTAAATATATAAGCATTCAAAGGGTATGCTTCTTCGTATTTAAGAACAATTGATTGTTTAGACTCAAGTATATGTAGATACTGATATGTAGTTTACTGAACATGTATCGGAAATTAGAAACCTTGCATAAGCTGCTCTTTGCGTTGGAGTTCTTTTAGAGAATGTTGCGTTTTGTTTCTTGTTGTCGGACCTACCTCTCAATTGCTGTCCGAGGTAAATATACATGATAGCCGCAAACTCTAATCTAGAGCAAAATATCCAACATTTCCCTTTAATTACAATTAATTGTTTAACCGTTGTAGAAGTGTTAGTTATGTATTAAAGCGTATCCTCCAATGTATATTGAGCCACTCTGATAAGAATTCAACCATAACTTTTAAATCGTTGTGTGAAACATTAATAAAATTTCGTAAAATTTATTGTATATTTTACGCGTTATGCCTCCATAAAGGTATGACACTATCTTTTTCAGCTTTTCAGCGTACCGTCCCTCCGCAAACTATTTGTGCCACAGAAAGTGCGCTTCTTCCCAGTTCAGTTGGGCTAAAGGAATGTGCTCATTTGCACATTTTATTTTTCAAATGATTCTTACTCGTTAAAACTGCGTAATTACTTTAACAAAATATTAAACATGATCGATGTCTTTGCCAGTGCTTCATAATAACATTCCGACTCATCTTTACGAAGGCATTTCTTTATGAATGTGACAATTTACAGTATATTTTTAACTATATATTAAAACAAGAAAGAAAGGAAGAGATAGAGGCAGAACCTCCGATCTACTGGGCGTATATGCGTTAATTGTAATGACAGTGCTTACAAAAGTTGAAAAAAATGGAAAATTACAGGAAATTAACCTTCAATATTGTAACTTTGTAGGTTCGTAGAATTAGAAGTCTTGTTTGCAGAAATCTAAAATGCTCTTTATTACAAGTAAAAATAAACCTTTTACAACCCTTTGCAGCAGCAATAGTGAGTTAAAATACAAGCAGTAGTCTACAAGGTCGACTTCCATGCGTACACGACGAATGAAATTACAAATGTCCAAACAGCTGAACACTCAATTAACAGCTGACTAGCAACTATCTCCGCTTTAACAGCCGCGGTGCTTTTATACCTCCAGTCACGGTTTCTAGAAATCAATAGAACGCTCGGTAACAATCACGATGCAGCGGGAAATTCCAGACTACCTCTCTCGGCAAGCGTTCAGCACTGGCGCTCCTCATTGTATGTCTTTCTTTTCTGCCTGCGTGTAGCTGTCTCTTTCGCACGCACGCGGCATTGGCCTGTCAAGGCAATTCAACAATGCCTTGGCGACAATATAGTTGATCTTCGTGTAGATTAAATGGTATCTTCCTTTCCCCCTCCATGAAAGACAGCTAAATACTCATCACTTCGTAAAAAGCTAAACAACACAATTGCCAGGGCCACATCGTTGTCGGAATTTTGCCGAAAATTTTACTGAAAGAATTGTTTCACATTGCAGCTATTCTACCGAAATTAAACTGTTCCATTTCAGCACTGTCATTGACCTAGCCGGAATCGAATCCTTAACTCGGGCACATAAAATAACGCGCAACCCATTGTCCATTCAGTGAAATGGTCCATGAGTGAGATATATGTATGCATCCTAGGCGAAAAATAGTAAATTAACGTTTAGATATAGTTACTATAGTAATAGTTGCCGAAATAGTCAATAAAGTGATATTGTAAACCATCAAACTAACCCATAAAATAAAGGTAGGTTTTAATTAACATTTTTTACTTATTGAATGGTAATTGTGGTATCAATCGCTGCACAAAATTCTGGGATAAAACCGAGAGTTTGCAGGAATCTGAGGAATTTTCAATATGCTTAATTAAACACATTGTGAATAAATAAACTGTTACTATAATTAAAATTGAAGAATGAACTTAAGCTGAAACAGCGATAGCAGTGTATATGTAGATACACGAGAATAGTTATATAGGAGTAACTAAAATAAGATTATTGGTGTCCCAACTGGAATTAATAATACAAAGATGCGAATAAACCACATAAATATATTTAAATTTCTTAAAGAAAGCATTTCTGAAGTTACATTCTTTATATAAAAGTAGGAAATTTCTTTAAATGGGAATCCTCAAAAGATAGGTTAAACTTGCACAGATTTGTTCGGAATGAAGTAACAACTCTACAGATCTTTGAAGAAAACACATGCGAAATAATGTGTCATTTCACCCGTTGTATCTCCTGAAAATTGATCCTCTTTTTTTTAATGAATCGCGCACTAGCAAAAGATGTCTTCATATTCACATTATTGATGGACACAAAGGACGAGTGAAATGTCTTGATAAACCCCAAAACTGATAGGTGTGGATATAGGAAAGCATCCAGCGTTAAAGAATAGAAATTAGCTGAAAGGACAAAGGAGGCGACTGTGAATGCCAGCTCAGGTAAAGACAAATACGTTTCAGATCTAAATGACTACAGAGAACATTGAACTTCCTGGCTACAGGTGAACGTCCACTATAGGAGTTTGTTTCATCGTAAGACGGTGCAGGTGAAAGGAACTTTGCCAGAAATACAGTACGTGCAAAGCGTTGTAGTCTGATACAGATTGCAGTAATTACGTTTATATGATGTAACTTAAAACCGCCTTCAGATTTAACACATTAATTATTCTTATTTCAGCTGTTCATTTTTCAGCAGTTGCTTTTGATTGCTCTGTTATAGTGGTCCGCCTTTTAAGTCAAGTTCATCCATAACATTTTATATTATTGCACAGCCATATTGTGACTAAACACTCTGCTAAAACACTTTGTCACTTAAAATATTAACTTGGTGCCCACTTGCACTTCATTTCATATTTTTAATGCTCAGCTAACACGACCTCTCAGCAGAAATTTCTGTAGCACTACTGCTTACTTAAGCCGCTGTTGCATACACCAACACGCACTGCTTCGCAGCTTCTCAATTTCCATAAATTTACTTGCTCAGCTGACTGACGCCCCGTACATGGTAGAATGGTTCTAAAAATATCTCGAAGTTGAAGTCTCTCCAATTGACTAAATGGAAGCTTTTTGGACTAAAGCGGCATACATGAGCGTTCGATCTTGAACAATCCATTGTTGGTCATCGCAGACCGGCAACCAAGCAAATTCGATGGGATGGGATGACCCAAGCTTGCGGCAGATATTTATAGCCACCTGACACTACATACTTTATATACAAGCTATCTACCACATAATGGCTGTTTCATTAAATACTTATCTAAGATTTTCATTAAGCTATTACATTTCCTTCACTCCAAAGCTTTAGCTGACTAAACTCCTAATGCCTGTAGTTATTGTTAAAACACTATTACAACAGGGCTTACAGAACGAGTTCTTTTTCTTCTTCCTACCGAAAGTCGATCAATTATTTAACTCCTCCATTATTTGGATATGTCCATACCACTGTAACGTTAGTTCTTCAGTTATATTTATCTCCCTATTCTGATCTTCTATTCCTCATATGCTGTGTTCGAGATACAACGCAGTTCACAGAGAGTTCAACTTAAACTAGTTTTGTGTTCATTTGCACAGACATTTTTCAAAAAAATGCTAGCTATATACTTTTAAGAAGATAAAATTAGAAGAAACAGTGCTTTTGCAATTTAAGTTATAATTCCTGCTTTCGAAAACTTGATTAATCTTTTCAGTTAGTTTTTTGGTGTTCATAAATATTATTTAGTTGTTCCTTTGTCCTGTGTAAAAGCTACAAGCATATATACCATATCGCGACTGTTTCTTTAAATCCATCGGTCCCACATTACATAGCTGTCAACGGGACCTTAAACTTCACTCACTCACTCACTCACTCACTCACTCACTCACTCACTCACTCACTCACTCACTCACTCACTCACTCACTCACTCACTCACTCCTTACTTTAAATGCACTACAGAAGTTTAGGTACTTGCAGTTTATTTCATCACCTACAGCTGTCAATGTAATGTTATTACAACGGGTCATAAGCAACACAAGTAGCATAAGAAATTTGCAACGGCTGAGTCAGTGATTCTACTGAGTTTTTTCATCCATTATCTCTAATGTTATCTAATATATAGCCTTGATCTTATACAAATTGAGGAATATAATAATATAAATAATAATACTTTTTATTTATTTATTCTAATGCTTTGAAATATTTCCATTCGTCTTCTAGCCTACCAATATAATTGTCCACTCGGTTTATTCCTGTAATTTTTAGTGTAGTGCATATCTCAAGCTGCTCCCAGTCCATGACCACATTCTCACTACACAGCATGCAGTTTGGTGTAGGAAGAATCTTCATTCGATCGAGATGCTCTGTCAGACAATGATGTCGCGTTATCCTCCGGAATGCGGCCACAGTTTCACTCGGTGGTAGCTCAGGTATTGCTCTTCTATTTAGGAGCAGATCCATCCACTGTTTTCCATGTATCATTTATTTAATGTGTCTGATCTTTCCGCTTTGAAAGAAGATTTAATTTTGAGCTTTGCTGAATGGAAAGATAAGGGTCTTGTCTTGGAATTTATGATTTTGAAACCTTTTTTCTGCCAAGTAATCTGCTTATTCATTCTCCTTTACTCCAACATGGGAGGGGATCCATTGGAAGGTTATGTGACTACCCAAACGCTTTAAATTTTCAAGGAGACTCCTAATTTCAATTACTTCTGAATTTATTGTTTATTTAGTGTTTTATATTGCTTGAATTGCCGAACTTGAATCACAAAATAAAATTGCTTGTTTAAATGAATCTGTTCTTAAACATAGCTGAGAGAGTGCAATATATATTGCCTCGAAATTTGTTTTCATTTTCCCATAAGACTTATAGAATAAGAAGAGCTTGCAGTACTCTCCAGTACCTGCTTGAGCCGTCAGTGTAAATTTGGAGCCATTCGTTTTCAGGGTACATAGTGTTTATTGTCTCTAAAGTGATACATTTTAAACATTGGTTTCAATTTCTGTTTTCTTCACTTGTTCTGTTAGATTTAAGTTATGTGTTACTTCCATATATTTTAGCGGGTTTGTCGGATGTTGTAATTCCTCAACTTCCATTTCTATAATGTACATATCCCTCAGGACATCTATACATTGAACAAAACCATTTGTGGTTTTAAGTGTTCCATTACTCCTTATATAACCTCTCCAAATATATCTGGTGGTAATCTAGTAAACTTCTCATACTGTTTAAGTGCTTGTTTTTTAATTTCATGGGGTAATGGTGAGTTACCAGTTGCAATTTTCAAAGCTGCAATAGGAGTCGTTTTTACTGTGCCAGCGATTATTCTTATGTCTTTATTTGACATTAATTCTTATTCTCTTGTGTCAGCAGTTATTAAATTTTCACATCCATAGCGGAGAATTGGTTTAACGAAAGTGTTATCGGTCCGTTTCGAAGTTGTTAGTGAACATCCCCATTTTTCCCTGTAAGCCGTTGTAGAAAATTGAGCCTGGATCTGGCTTTTTCAGCAGTTTTCTTGGCATGTAGTTTCCATGTTAACTTTGTATCTAAGTGCATACCAAGGTATTTAGTTCTGGGTTTAGTAAAATGCTTCCTCCATTGTGTTTCAGATTCAGTTTTGGGGGGTTATGAACGAGGGAAAATATATGGTAGTATGTTTTCTCTGTATTTATTGTCAGTTTATTTTCTTCTGTCCATTTTTGCAGAGCCTGCAAACCACTGTTCATAGTTTCATTTAATTTACCATGTTTTCTAGGGCACAAAACCACATAAGTAAATCATCAGCATAAAGAGTTGTGTTCATTAATAAAACAACAATAATAATAGTAATAGTAACATTATGAGCTTACTCACTAAATATTTTGTTATCCAGTTAGAAAATCTTCACTAAGTGTGCATTCTCATTTCACTACCTTCTCAACTATTGTCAGCGCAGTAGTTTGACAAATGCGTGCTCTCTGTAAACATTCTTCCATGTCCCTTTTGATATAACTTCACAGGTCACTAGAAGCACTTAATCAGCCCCTTCTTGAGTGGAGGTGCACCCTGATGTCCCGGTTGACAACTTAACCAACTGTTAGGGACTTCTGCACGTCTCTGAGGCTTCGCTAACACTGCCCTCTGCTGTCCTATGAACTTCTTTCGTTCCTCCCTTTCCCTAGGGAATGGTAATTCGCAATAGATCCCTGTCCGGTCGCGTTAGGGAATCACCGTTCCTGTAAAGACGATCACATTACACCCATTGCATAAACTGTAACTCATTACCCAAGAAAGACCAATGCAGTGTGCCTTTTTTTCCAGCACTTATTTCCTTGTCTTCCCGATTCGATGCTGTTTACTCGTGGGATCGCTTCGGATTCCCACCGCTTCTCTCTTTGAGCGCTGCAGGTTTCCAAATGTCTTCCTAACGGTACTGTTTCGAGTCCGGAAGACAGTCCGTGTCTGGTGTGGGACGAATTAAGCTCTTGGGTAAGTCCTCCAGTCTCACCTGTTGGCTTCAATAATTTTGTCTTAGTGATCGCCTTCTTGGGAGCTTTGTTTGGGTTTTAAACGGGCTAAATTATCTCAGTACCGGGACCAGAAGGTACTGTGTTTTCTAGTTCTGGCCTAGTTGGCATGAGTGCATGCTTGCATTTCGGTTGAAGTTAAATGTTTCCGGGGCCCTAGTTAACTTGGTTAAATTCTTCTTCCAGCAAAATTGTTTGTGTTTTTTAGAGCAGCTTTGTTAATGATTGTGATGCTTTTGTTTTCCTGTGTTGCTTTAAGGGAACACATGTTGTTGAATATTCAGTTATTTGTAAAATTCTGCAGTATTGAATTAAAGTTTGAATTGTTAAATGGGGCAACTGTGAGTCAGTTCATTGTCTGCCGTTCCCGTAACCTGGACCTCCGTTATGCTTGTAGGTGTTGTAGACCCAAACCACCATATACCAGTTCAGCCAGCGTTAGGTGTGAAGTACGCGGCCAGTGCCTGCCGGCACATTTATAATGAACACTTGAATAGCTGCCTTATGGAGATATTAGTTATATTCAAATGTTACTAACTTACATCACAGTAATTTTTTATTGGAGTAAAATTATTTTCACGATTACCTTCATTCAAACAATTTTTTAGTTAATTTTCTATAATTACTACAAATTCTCCATATCTTTATATGAACATTTAGGAAATACATAAATTAAATTTTATGTTCATCAAATTGTATTTCCTTTACATATAACTATGAAGTTTAATATAGTTAAGAAACTATAGTTTTCGTTAGTGCTGCATGATTCCATAATTTTGAACGCTAAGTTTTGATGAATGTACCACTTCCATAGTAACGTGAGAAAGCATACGATTTCTAGTTGCTGTTTAAATTACGAATTTTTATTTTTCAATGAAATTGTTATTAGATTATGAGCATCCCTTCTCATAAAACGGCAAATTTGTTATTTTTCGTGTGTGAGACGAGTTATATCCATCCTACATTTTCAGTTGGAAACGCTGTACATGCCTAATTGTAATGTCTTCTATAAAAATACGAGGGCTGTTCAATAAAGAATGATCAAAAAATTTTACGGTCATAATTTTTCGCACTAAAATCAATCTTATTATATTGTTTTAGCTTAATGTGAAACAAATATGCCGTAGTAGTCGCACTGTTGGTACTCCGGGTTCCCGCCTGTGAGAACCAGGCAAGTTCAGATATGTTTAGTGTCGCCTACCGTTGCAATGGAGGTAACACGCGAGGAACAATATGTGGCCTTGAAATTCTGCTTTCGGCTCAATAAATCTTCAGTTGAGGCCTATACAATGTTACAGGAGGCCTTATGGAGAGTCTGTTCTTTCCTACAGCACAGTTCGAAGGTGGTTTAAAATGTTTAAAGAGGGGAGACAATCAGGCATTGTGAGAGAGGATCGACGAATTACCTTTGTAATTTTACTTCTTCCACCGTTAAGTCATATCGGACGATGGATGGAATGGGTGAAATGATGTCCAAAGAGCTTAGGGTTACCTGATATTCCTCTTTCAGGATAAGGGAAAACCCCGTAAAAACCTTATCCAGGCAACTCACCCTTACCGAGATTCGAACTCGGGACCTCTTGAATGTGAGGCAGACTCGCTACCACCACGCTATCGAGGCGGACACAAATTACCTTAAGATCACTTTCTGAAATACTGAACATTTCATTGGGTGCCACCCACACGTTTGTGACAGAAACATTACACATGAGACGTGTTTGTGCACGATAGGTTCCAAGACATTTGATTCCCGAACAAAAGGATATTCGAATGCTGTTAAAGATGATGTTAGAGGAAGATCCGGAGTTACTGTCAAACGTAATCACTGCTGATGAAACTTGACTACATCATTTTGATCCTGAGAGCAAACAGCAAAGCTCAGTTTGGAAATCTCCTTCATCACCAACCCGCAAAAAGCAAAAGTGGTTGCTTCTGCTGGAAAAGTTATGGCCATCTCATTCTTTGATATTCATGGAATTGTTCATCAGCATGTTGTACCAGCACACATATGAGTAACTGGACAGTACTACAGGGATGTCCTGAAAACATTGCAAGTCCATATCAGGCGCAAAACACCACATTTCCATGAAGCAGGCTGGATGCTATACCACGATAATGCGCGGCCGCATATTACCAATGTTATTACTGAATATCTTGCAAAAATCAATGGGAATTGCATCCCTCACCCTCCCTATAGTCCGGGTTTAGCCCAATGTGACTTTTTTCTATTCCCTAACTGGAAGAAACGCCTTCGTGGGAGGCATTACCCATCATCAGAAGCAGTGGTGAAGGCTGCGAAGGCGATTTTGAAGGATCTGTTAAAAATGGTTTCCAGGATGTCTTTGAAGACTGACAGAAACGCTGGAACAAGTGCATCGCATTCAGAGGAGAATATTTTGAGAAGGAGCATCAAAATTATGAGGACGAGTAAAGGTATGTTGTCAAAAAAAAAGTTGAGATCATTCTTTATTGAACAGCCCTCGTACAATAGACATTGGAGACCATCCAGTGGTGAATTAAAATACTTTACAGAGTAAAACATTGCTCAGTTCAACTCTCTGTCAGCTATGCGCTATGTGATTTGTGTGCAGTTTCTCATAATTCCAAGCTAAGCAGTATTGGAATAGCCATTCCAGCTTATAACGGGTTTTCCCATATGTTATGGCGGTTTCCTTTGAAACTTTTACATGTAAAATAAAATGATTTAGCAATTCGTTTTATGGTAATTGATAAACAATTATGTTCTCTATAAAATAGTGTGTTAGATTAGCATCTGTGGCTGGCACTTCAGTTAAAGGCACAAAAATACCGGAAATGCTATTTGTGTTCTGCTTGACACTCCATTTTACTGACCTGAAAATAAGAGTTGTTAAAATAAAAAAGCTAACCACGCCATTTTTGTCCATCGGAAAATAAACTGTATTGCCAAATATTTTATTCTGCAGGCAGAACGTTCTATTTAACAAAGAAATTCCAAGACTTAAGTGCCCATCCATTGGACGTGATATTGAACAGTAGAAGCACGCTTCTTTAGATAGTTAAATGTATTCGGTTTTAATGTTATACTTTCCACTTTTACATTTCCCAAGCAAGGGTGCAGTAGTCGGAGTACGATAACAGCGGAAATTGGATTTCAAAAGTGTCATGTAGCGCTACGGTAGAGACGTAATTTAGAATGTTGTTAAAACCTGAAATAGAATTTAATTCAGTATTGGGTTGTAATTTACGTCCTCCAATGTTAAGTCATATCGGACGATGAATGGAATGGGTGAAATGATGCTCAAATGGGCCCGGGGTCAATGGACCTTAGAGTTACCCGACATTCGTCTTTCAGGATAAGGGAAAACCCCGGAAAAACCTTATCCAGGTAACCCACCCTGACCGAGATTCGAACTCGGGACCTCTTGAACGTGAGGCAGACATGCTACCACCACGCTACCAAGGCGGGCGGGTTGAGTCTAAACTCACTCCTTGGGCAACATGGACGATTTTAGAAATACGAGGTGCGTTCTATTCTTTTCAGGACTGATACCAGACAGGTATCTTGGTTTTCTTCTAGATACACCTGGACCCTTTGTGAATGTGTGACAGAGATGGTAGCACTGTACAGTGCGTAGAACGCTAGTGGCAGCGACGAGTTAGGACTGGGCGACGTTTTCATTGCAAGAACAGCATGTAATGATTTGATTTCTCCATTTTCATGATCTGACAATTATTTAAATTCATCGCCAGTTGAGTGAGGCATGTGGTGATGGTACTATGGAGTTGCAGACATCGCCTCCAAAATTGGCACTTCCTTGGGATTTGTGCACAATTAACTTAAGTGCAGAGAATCTACCCAAAAGTCCGAAGACCTGGCTTCCTTCAACCCGGGAGCGATGGATAACTCTGGGGGGTCTTTCCATTGGGCAATACCTGATTTCTTGAAAAGCCCCGCCCCCGTTGACAACAACGTCAACATGGGATGGAAGTGGCTAGTACCCGGGACTTATGAGGCAA
Source organism: Mantis religiosa (assembly GCA_030765055.1). NCBI lineage: Eukaryota > Metazoa > Arthropoda > Insecta > Mantodea > Mantidae > Mantis > Mantis religiosa. The sequence goes on from CM060949.1 coordinate 80,292,397, forward strand.
CCCGCTACCTCCTCTGGGCGGCCGTAGCCTGACCGGAGTTACCCAATTCCCCGTGGGTGTCGGGAACACACTGCCCCCTCGATTCCAACCCAATCCGAACAACTCCCTGATAGAAGGGGCTCGGCAGTTCGGCCCGAGATTCCTCTAGTAGCGTCAGAGGTACCAGGGTCCACAGCGCCCGCACCACGGCCAGCTGAAGGGGACGGATACCCTCTCCTGCATGAAGATCTGAAAATGCTCAATCGGCGATGCTCCAAAACAACGTTCTCCACTCGCTGGATCATGTCGTCAGACCGGCTGGTACGAGGCCGTGACTGTCTTGGTTTGTTGTCACACGATGTTCTGCCTTTCATTGAATTGTCTCACCCAGAAACGCACATTAGATACATCCATAGTACCATCACCACATGCCTCACTCAACTGGCGATGAATTTCAATAGCTGTCACACCACAAAAATGGAGAAAACGATTGATTACACGCTGTTCTTGCAATGAAAAGGTTGCCATTTTAAGTATCAAAAACAATCCTAACTCTCGTCGCTGCCACTATATTTCTATGCACTGTACAGTGCTGCGATCTCTGTCACGCATTCACAAAGAGTCCACGTGTAACTTTAAAAAAAAACAGAAGTTCCTATCTGGTCCCGGTCCTTAAAAAAGTATAGGAGGTGTTGTAACTTGAACGCACCTTGTATTTATGCCTGCAAAAAGGCACAATTACCAAAGTTGAGATTTCAGAGATGCATTAAAAGCTATCCACCTGCATTTTTAAGCTATAAGTTGTAGTTATACTTGCTTCGGCCTTACGTTACGACAACAGTAGGGATTGAATGAAATTGGTGACATGAATACACATTATAGGTCCATCATAGGTAACTAAGTATTGCCTCACATTTATGATCATAGATTAAAGAGCATAACTACGAAGCGCTTATTTAGCTACCATAAAGCAACCCAAATCCTAATTGGCACCCCCTACCCGAATAGAAGCCAGAAAGCCACCAGCAGTAAGCATTTTGTTCACAAATGCAATACCATCAGTTTTAGAAAATGACTCATTCTTGCCTTATAATTTAATGATTATTGAAGCAAAGTAGTAATTATAAAACCGCGAAATTTGTTTTACATTCTAGTACAGATGTTTAAATATTAATTAAAGATTATAAATGGTGTCATAGGTGTCTCCTATTGCAGGTATATTTACCTTTTTCTGAAATTAGTATTACACTGTTGTTCTGCTGAAAATTATTACCACTGTGTTACTGCTTATAGATAATGAAGCCAAAATGAGCACTACCTTAAAAGACCGCATACAAGCAGGGAATAAAGTATACTTTGCCAATTTAAAATTGTTAAAAAATAAAACATTAATTAGGAAAGATAAAATCCTGATATATAAAACATTAATAAGACCAGTAGCTATATATGGGGCAGAGAACTGGACACTAACAAGGTCTGACCAAGAGAAATTAAGAAAATTTGAACGCAAGATAATAGGAAGAATATATGGCCATGTGTGTGGAGGATACGCTATAATGAGGAAGTTAACCAACTTATAAAAGGAGAACGTAAGTACGCTTTATTAAAGCAATAAGTCTACATTGGATGGGACATCTGGAACGAATGGAAACGAATACAATACCTTCAAGAGTGCTTAAAGCAAGACTATACTCGACAAGGAAGAAAGCTACGATTTGAAAACTACGAAAACTACGAAAATGAAAGGTTCGAGAGTAAAATTTAAGGATAGGAAAGCATGGAGGCTGATTGTGTAGGAGGTCAAGGCTTACACAGGGCTGTAGTGCCGGATAGTAAAGTATTTAACTGCTTAAGGTTATTTCTTCTTTCAGTAAACAAACAAGAATTTCATTGATGACTCAAGAGTAATGTATTATGGAAATTGTCTTTTGTTTATAATTAATTTAATTATCACCCTAAATCATTTCGACACTTCTAAGACATACAAGATGTCATCCGTCTAGACATGCGATAGCTGTCTAGAGTGATGACCTGAGTTAACCAAAAGATCCAATTTGCTTTCCAGAACCGCTATTGACATTATCGGAATTAGCGAGTCTATTTAAACCTCGTGATTAATAACGTTTCAAGTGCACTCAAGCTGGAAAACTCAGAAGGAACTGTTTACATAAAAATTGAATGCTAAGTCAACCTTCAGTCTCTTCGCCGGTCCTGTACGTCACCCGGCTAACTAATGACTGACATACAGCTGACTGACATGGATGACAATGTACGGTGTACTAAAGCGGTGCATTTAGAAACAATTTTCTCCTTATCGTGTATTTATCCACAAAAAGGGATCCTCGAAATATGGTGCTCAAATTCGTAAATCTTTCATATGCTTAATTAATATAATTTTTAAAATAGGAGTATAAATGGGCCATATCTATTTAATTTTTCTTTGGTAAGACAGCTTTTTCTTTGGTTACTTTGTGTGTTCGTAGAATTAAAAGGCCGAGTTGCAGAAATTAAACATTTCCTTTATTTCCGTAGAGATACACTGTTCAATTCTCACGTAACAACATTACATCATATAATAACACAAACTTACAAGGTCGATGACAATAACAAACCGTGACAGATGATTACATTAGCTCTCGTTACAACAACACTCTTGTTACACAACTGTCTTTTCAACAACACTCTCAGCTGTTCTCTGCGAGCCGTCACGCCCATAAATACCTAATTCGTAATTCTATAACTATCTCTATCAGTCCAGAAATTTCCGGAAGAATAAAGAAACCAAATATTCTATCACATTCTAGAATCGTAACTTAATCTATGCCGGCAAGTCCTTTACCTCAGTTATCTTCTGCTCTTGTTTACAATAGCCGCGCTAGCATTAACTGCTTAGCAAGGCTCATTATTACCATGAAACTTTATCCGCCGACTGTTTTTTTATTTGTGCCGAAACTTTTATGCCTGTTGCCGTGACAATATTCATGAAAATCAAAAAATTTGTTTCAATGCCATTCTTATTTTCGGTTAATTTCTGAACTTCACTCGATCCGTATGGGCGGTTATCGTTACCTTACAATGTTGGGGAACGAGGACGATGAAACGAGAGGAAATGCAGTTTTTGCACAGGACTCCAAATCTCATTGACATCTAGGGACACGTTATATGGTACGTCAGAGGTGGAAAGTCGCTCCAGAGCCGGGAACCGAACCATGGATCGTGAGCTTCGAGCGACATCACTAAACTACCCCAGCACTCTTATTCATCAACATACTAAAATATATACAAAAATTCTTCACGATTTAGTGGAATTAGACTTGGAAGATGATAGAATAGTCTTATTATTATTTAAGTTAATTGATGTATATTAATCATTTCTTTACACTAGCGATATATGTAGGCTAAGTTTTTCTATAGATGGAGTCAACGTGAAAAATTCAATGCCATGGTCGGAATTTGAAACACTGATCTCCTGGTGTCCGTCCAGTCACTCTAACCCATTGAGCTGCCATGGCCAACGTGGCGTCCTGACATTAAATTCTCCAATTGACTCATATATTTCCCCGGTAAACCACTAAGGGCTCTCGCATCCGAGATACACCACTTACTATTGTAAGTACTTAAATACCAGGCTTCATCATTAAACTCTTAATATTTAAGTGAATTGGTTGAAATTAATCATTTCTTCACACTAGCCATTACTGGGAAAATGTGAGTCTATTGGAGAATTTAATGTCAGGACGGCACGTTGGCCATGGTAGCTCAATGGCTTAGAATTATTGGACGGAAACCAGGAGATACGTGGTTCGTATCCCGCCCATTGCATTGAATTTTTCATGTTGACTCTATCTATAGAATAGTTCGTTTGTACCATATTCAGACATTCTGACTAGAGACGTACTGCAAATTCTTGGTTGCTGGTTGCTGGTCGAGTAGTCTTAAGCAAAACTAGTCGTCACTGAATCTTTCAGCAAATCTAGTCCGTGTGTAGATGAGGCGTCGCAGTATTCTGTTGGCACACTTTATTGATGCTGTTGGCTTACTCGCTTGGTCAAGCTGCAAGCGAATTGTTCAGCGAGATCATTTCATATCTGCAAATTACAAGTGCTGGCATGCTGCATACACATGTATCATACCGCACCAAACGTCTATCCGCATGGTTCACTGTAGCGATGTCATTAGAAAATCAGCCATTCTTAGCATAGCTAGGTGGACGGTGGTGTGAAGTGCCTGGGAAGTGAGTGGCCGGGAGCCCTACACCTGGTCTATTTTATTCTCCTCTCTCATTGTCCGGTTCGGCAGCGGAGGTTTGGTTATATGCCAGGTCACCTACATACCTCAATACCAATTAAAATCTCTCTTGCTTCAACCAGTTTACATCAAACCTCATACTATCAGACACTTTGGAAAATGACATTGAATAGTAACGAATTGTGATTGAACCAAAATGTCGCCCCGTTAACGCAGGCATCTTCTCTGAATTATTTAATAAATTTCTGGAACATTGAAACATATATAAGAAGAAACATTTGTTCGAAAAATTAATATGCTGTTGCTACAACTTTGAAGATATATGATTATTATAAATCATACCTAATGTTTTGGGACAAATACAATTTCTATGTCTTAAATGGCAGACAATTTCTATGTCTTAATAGGCAGACAGTCCGACTTGCACACTTATCATAACAATGGTTTGCATTTTGAACTCTGCTTTTGTTTTCAAAATAAATGGCATAAGACAACATACTACTTTACTGGATTTTCGTAGCAACAGAAATTCTGTCTGTGGTGCTTGTGATTCTAAGTAAGTACAGCTACCTGAAATTTCTCTTTGAATTCTTTATTTCTAGTGGGGAATGTCTTCGTACTTTGTGATATGACAATATTGCTTCAGAAGATACTAATTAAATATAATAATGAACTTTCCCTTGAAATTGTTTAATATTTTTAAATGTGAGATATTTTCTTAAAGTACGAGGCAATTAGAATCCTGGTATGAGGTGTGTCTGGTGTACAAGCGCTGCCATTTCTATTTACGATAATTACAAGGAAAATGAAGCAGTACGAAACAAATTTGTGTGTAACAATTACATAAAATTCTATACCCTTGTACAAACGCTTATTTAATCGACATATATAGTTACAAAATCTATTCTATTTCTAATTATTTTGTAGGTGCCAGGAGATTATGGAAATACTGTTAGTCAGACTTTAACTGCTGTTGCTAATGTGTTGTTTGAGAAATTCCAGTCCCTTTGCATGGCCAGAAAATAAAAAAAAAACCATTACTTCCCATTTGAAAAAAAATTGTAATTTTGGAAAATTCAGACAAATAACACTCCACAAAAATATATTACACACACAAATTAAGTATTATACATAAATTGTGTGTTTTAACGATAATTACTGTTATTGTATAATAAAATGTATATCTCTTGCACTTCACCAGTTATGCAAATGTGATCTACAAAAAAGGACTAACATTGTCAGAAAATTCAAGATAACCATTTCATTTGTCATGAAAATATTTTAAACTATCCAATTTTAAACAAAATCTTTTAAGCCATTTTTTTAAATTCGCCATTTTGTAGAAGTTCATGTAAAGAGCAGGATTGGAGAGAAGAAATTGTGTAACATTTTCGTGAAATTTTTATTTAACCTACTTCTCCTTTAAGATATATCTTATTCACAAACACAAGAGCATGGGATAATGAAACATTTTTTTTACTTTTTTTTTGAGGACTTAAAAATTATTTCCACTAAAATTTCAATATCGAATATATGGAATACAAATACAAAACCTTCTCTACTTACTACGTACGTGGTGGAGAAAGTAACAACGTTTCTTTAAATTTTGGTATTTTTCCAGTAGTTTTTTTATTTAGTTATTAACTTGTCGTCATCAGTATCATCATCTTCACCAATATCATCTCCCGTTTTGACTATACAGTACATCGACGGCATCTCGATAGTGATTCTTAATCATTTACACAGGTCAGTTCTCGTTCATTGATTTTGGTCTATCCCCGTTTGCCTGTATTTTATATGAAGCTTTAGACTCTCAGTGTTCAATATTTCGGCTACCCCGCATTTAAAACCAAGAGGGCTTTGTTACAGTTCCTTTGTCTGCTTTCAGTGTTCTTCAGTACGATTATTTACTGCAGCTTGATTTTGTGCAAATATTTATTTTGAATAAGAATTAGGTGGCCATATAATTGCTATGTATTTTGAAAACTTCTGTGAATTGCTCTGTTTCGAGGGAAAAACTAAATTTTAGGTAGTTGAGGGAAACATTCTTCAACAAACTATTTTTACAAAGCTTACCTACTCTGCTAACCACTTTATATTAATGGACGTGGAAAAAGAATAAATAGGGATTTTGAAGTTCAAAAGTATACAATATTTGATAATTCAAAACTATAATAAACGGAGTGTTTAACGTCACAAATAATGACACAAATATTATGATTTTGAAGTTGAAAAGTATACAATATTTGATAATTCAAAACTATAATAAATGGAGTGCTAAACGTCGCAAATAATGACACAAATGTTATGATTTTATCTACATCTTATGGTAAACTCGTGTCTATCTTTAACAGTATGCAAGTTCATAGATTATTCACAGAAAGTTGAAGATATATATTTTACTTGTCACCAAAATATTTTGAACATATGTATTTTCACTAAAACATCGTTAAGGTCGTTTTATAAGAACATCAGAAAGAACAAATATTTTCATGTAAAGCGTAGTTTGGAATATCGAGGCATTTTCTGCAAATCTTCATCTCGCAACTTGAACGCTTAACAGAAACACCTAGATACACTTAAATCTTGAAGATGGGGGAGATGCACGCTCCTGATACGTAGTTGTTTTATTAAATCACCTGGTTGGAAGCCCGAGAAACTTAGTGTATGTCACCAGCAAAGTTTCAACTGATATTAAGTATCAATTTTGGTCAGTATAAATTTTGATTTGTGAGCTATTCTGTATAGAGAGAATTATATTACATTACGTTACGTATACAGGCATGTATGGAATACAAAATTACTACTAGGTGCTTACTACAAGATTTTCATAGAGAAAGTGAAAGCAGAATTTTGTTCATAATACATAAGAACTTTATCAACAAGATAGGAAGTGTACTAATCTTTTGGACACAATGTCGCTGTTAGAAAACATGCGCAAGAAATGTATTGTAAACATTAGTTTCTACTGAGACTATGTAAATATCAACAATTACATTATGCAACAAAATCTTCTCTCCACTCATAACATGTAAAGTCACAAGGAATACAACAGTAGTTGTGACTAATTAGAGGAATACTGCTGATCTAGTAGTGAATCTTTGGAGAGGATGGGAAAAATTGCCACGGGAAATTCATTTATTACACAGTTTTCAATATTCTTTAATAAAGACATCTTTTTGTAGATAATACTTCAGAAAATATTGACATGGACATAAGTATATTGGCTGTAATTTTAAACTGAAGCAATAATCTAAGCTTAAGCTTAATAAATAGCAGGTTTAGTTTTTAATGCAGGTATTTTTCCATGTCCCCTAGCTGCAGTTGTATTGTAAGAGCCATTGGTTTCTCCTGCTCATACAAAGCTATAAATTCCTCCCTCAGACTTTGTTATATAAATTTGATACAAAGATGTGAATCCATGTATCACATATTATCCAGCATGACCTTTTCAGTCTGAGTTATTCATTACTATTTATTTTACAGTTGAAAAACTTATTCTTGATAATGTAAGGTTTTATCGGATTAATATTTTATTTATATAGACTCTGCTCCTTCAACTAAAAATCTGTTTCACCAAAATTTGATTCATTATGAATAGTATCTTGTTTGCTTAGTTCCTCTTTCGGCCATTTTCCTTTCATTTTATTCAGTATGAATAGTATCTTGTTTGCTTAGTTCCTCTTTCGGCCATTTTCCTTCATAATCCATTTATCTACAGTTATCGTGGTCTATGTTTTCGACTTCTGCGGTCAAATTCAATTTTTTCTCAAGTATAGCGTTTCGGTCATTCATTTTATATACCCTTTGCATCCAACAACAATAATCATACACACAGTACACGAAGTAAGAATACAACTAAGTGTGAGGACTCTGTAATATGGTGCGATGTTCACATTCGAGAGGTCCAGGTTTAATTTCCGATGACCGCCTACTCTGATCTTGGATTTTTGAGTGGTCTTCTCTGCACGATGGGCAAATACTGGGATGGCTTCTTGTGTATTACTTTAATTATGTTTCTTCCTCATCCTTCGAGCGTGCTTCTGGGTTTCTTTGTGATTCACGTACTAGACAAATGATGTACTTGCTCAAAGAAATGGTATTCTCGGTGGACACCAGAGGATTGCTTGGTGGACAGAGACACCTAGTGGGATCGCTCTTCGAGTCTGTACTTATACTAGGTACTTCCCACGTCTTTTGTGGCCTGGATGGCTTCGGTCTCAGCATCCTGTAATTCCTCCATGACGTCTCTTCCTCCTGGGTGTGGCAGCTGCAGTAGATCTATGTACATCGCAGTGTCTGAGGTCTATTCCGATTATCTCAAACCTGACCTAACCTATGCATAACACCGATAAAACTCCAAAAATATATAAGGAACTGTTGCACTCGGCTAGAGCCGAAATTGCAAATTTTGACTTTTGAGATGTCATTTTTAATGTAGATAGTTGAGATAGGGTAATTGAATATCTATCATTTCAGTTTTTAGGGATTATTCTTAGAACTTTAAAATATCAGCTCCATTTAAACACCAGAATACGATGCCCTAGTTAGCTATATATGTATAAAGTCCATCTTTATATAGAAAATAAACATGCTTTCCGAATTTTCACGTTGTGAAACAAAAATCTCGAAGCGAAAAACATTTATATTTCTAAAATTAGTTTCTGCAAACATTTTGTAAATTAATTTCTCAGTGCCATGATCTGTTTTGGCATAATTTGGCCTTTCCATAATTTTACTAGATTATACTCTATGTGTTAATTCTATCCTATAATGTAGGATTTTCAGTGAACATAAATTTATTCAGCAGAGCACAGCAATCAAATTCATAAGAGCGACCGGGATGGCTCAGGCGGTTTCGTCTATGGCCCGCATTCGGGAGAGCCGGGTTCGATTCCCGTGGCTGATCTACCTGCCCCATGGGCTTTTATCGGCTGCTTCCCTGGTTCCCAGGCGAATTCTGGGTAGGTTAATTACATCCCCCGAGTTTCCATTTTATCTCCATTATCATTTCATATCATCTCTCATCTAGTAGTATTTTTCAGGGCTCAAGTGTCGACAGGTGTCTCGGCGCTCACGTGACTCCTAGCATCGCCCACCCTCTGTCTCCACTCGCCTCATCCTTCCTCCCGGGATGCCCCGCTTTGGGCTTAGGTGCAATAAACCAGAGGTTTCGGTGTCGAATCACCTCTCCCCTTAGTAACCCTAATTCTAAGTTTACAAACGGGGAAGGAGAAACGTTTTCACAGTGTTGCAGTATACACAAATATGTTTGTTGATGGTTGAAAAGGCTGACATGAATACAAAAATGACCCGTAACAATTACATAGGTAATGGAGGTGAATTACATAAAAGATGGTACATATAGCTCCTCGAGTTGGTACATCCCCAGAAGGAAGCGATGAGTTGAATTAACAGGAGGAGACATATCTGCTGCAGAAAGAGGTAGAGATGCTAGCAGTTTCTGGTTTGATTACTTGGCTGGAACGTACCTGGTGCTGAACCCCCAAAAACCGCCGAAGGATGGCACAAAGGGATCCTCTCTCGCAGGAACCGGGGAAAGCTTGAGTTGGCAGTGAAGGTTCGCACGGCCACCCTCAGATGAAGCCGATAAGAACTTAGAATAGCACGGTTCTGCTCAATCTCCCCGCCATGGACCGACACGTAGTTCCGGAGTCCTCTTGTAACATGAAAGCGGGAGAGGAAATGGGAGAGATGAGGGCCGTGATAGAAGATACGACTCCGACACATACCTAGCCGACCAGAGAAAATCCGCTTAAAAATCCATGGTCAGAGTCGGCACCTACCACAAATTGAACCCAGAACCTCCCATAAAAGAGTCCTGCACGTTACCTCGGATTCATCTCGGCTACGTTTTCGTAAGTTTCTGCACCCCTCTTTTGTTTAATATTGGCTGCATAACGAATTCTTAGATAGTCTATTTTTACATTTTATTTTAATCGAGTGTATTAAAAGAGCTCTAAATTTGTTTATAATACGTTTTCGTCTATACTTAATGTTTACGACTTATAAAAGATCACAGAAAACGTTTTTGGAATGAAGAAATTTCCACAAAATTTAAAATATACGCTTTCTTTGTCATGAAAATATATTTGATATATGGTATGTTAATCAAGCCCCTTAGAGTTACTTTAAAAAAAAATAAACCGAAAAATTCTCTATGTAAAGCGTATTTTGAGAGAAGAATTTTCTCAGAAATCTTTGTGTCGTAACCTTGGATGCACAGAACATTAATATCAAGTTTGTTATTTTTAATCTTTTTTTTTTAATTATGCTGTTCTGAGACTCATAGCCATACACACTAAACTTTTCTATAAACTGCCGTTTACTTTTCAGGGGCTTCAAAAGATATATTTTTTTATAAACTTTAATGTACAACTTTTACGTGGAATGTAACATCTCTTGTACGTGGTAAAGAAAGTTAAAACATACTTCAACTCTGATTTTCTCAAATTTGTGTTAGTAATTTGTTGGAGTTTCTCAGTAACGTAGGCACATCCCTGGGTAGCGTGTCTACCTCACTTTTAGTAGGTTCCTAATTCGAATCTTGGTTAGGGTGGGTTACCCGGAGAAAGTTTTTCTTTCTTAAGAAAGAAAGCAAATATTAGGTAACCCTGGTGGGAGTGCTATCTCTTAAACCTGAATTTGCATTTGTAGTCATTGTTCTCAAAAAAGGAATGAATCACTTATTCACGTCTTATGTAACCTATCTAGTAGTTAAATGGCATTAATTGATCATGAAAAGCATGTAAGAAATTTGGCATTCTGGTGGTTAAAGTCCTGGACGACCTAAGGCGTGCCTGTCTTTAATACTTAACTATTCATTTAAGTTAAATAAAAGTTGTATCTGTGGTGAGTCTAACATATTAACAGCTCCAACTGGAGCTATAATTTCAAAATTTGAGTGAATATTTCAGGTTTAAAATATACTATTTTTAAAATTAATACATAGGAAGTTGAATTCCATTCGCATTTCAGGTTAAAGTTTAAATGTAGGCAACAAAATGTTTCAACTTATTACCCAGATGGTTTCAAAATAATCAGCTCAAGGTGAGACAGCAGCATTATAATTTATTATACCTTCCGTTAAAATAAGTACAATGCTATCCAAAATGTAGCGAAAGAGACACAATGGTACGAAGCTGCATTACGTTAATTGACTGAATTTATTATGGACAGGTGGACAGGTTGTTCTCTCTCTCCCTCCCTCCCTCCCTCCCTCCCTCCCTCCCTCTCTCTCTCTCTCCAACTTGCTAGTTGTAATTGAAATGATGTAATTACTGCAGACAATTGGTTCATGTCAATATGCATTAATTAGTGCTGAAACATTAGCTGTAATTTTGCACGCATAGCTAGATATTTAACATACAATAAGAGCAACGTTGCCAACGATCATATTCAAATAAAGGCATTGTGAGACATAAAAAACTACTTAAACTCATCAAAGGTCTAATGGCACCAACGTAAGCAAGTATAGTTATACACTTTACTGAATGAACGAAGATGTTTTAAGAATTGAAAATAAAATCTATGCACCAAAAGCCTTCCATAAAATTGTAAATCTTTGTGAAACTTTTGTATTAGTTTTGAAAAATATTCTCTTTGTATTTATATTTTTAAAATGTACGACTTATGAGCACGGTGGTTACATTACAAACTTAGCAAAATGATTTATTGGAGTTACTTTTTCTCCATGTTTCGAACAGGTTTGAAGTCTGAAGCTGATATTTCATGTTGTTGGAAAGAATAGTTTAAAGAATTGAAAGGTGTAATGAAATAGAAAAATAATGTAAGGTAGGTGATATATAACCATGAAAACCTCAAATGAAAGGAAGTTGATGTATGTCTTAAAATGTTTTCTTCTGTTTAAGAACGTCGTAGGAGAAAGACGTACATGTTTGTCTCCCCGAGGTTGTGCAGAATTATTTTTGAGTGTGCATTTAAGATGCACAAATGGCGTGTGTGTAAGAAAGTAATAGTTAATCAATACATCAGTCATCATTTGTTAAAGAACAACATTTACATTATTTAAATTTGTATCGTAATTTGAAAATGTTTCGGAAGAATTAAGTCTTTATGTTTGAAAAAGAAAAGAATTATTTGTCCATTCTTCAGCAATAGTAACACTAACTTTCTCAGCCCCGTTATCACGACCCTGGGAAAAAGAACTCATCACACTAGAATTGCTAATGCGCTTGCCGACCGAAAGTTTCAGGGGAAACTTCTAGATATCTTCAAGTTCGTCACCCCGTTACCACGATCATGGGAAAAAGAACTCATCACTTTAAAATTGATGATGCGCTTGCCCATCCAAAGTTGCAGCGGAATCTTCTAGATATGTTCAAGTTCGTCACCAAAGGTGATACATTCATCATCATCTTCTCAGCTCATCTCAATAAGCCGCTAAAAGGCATATATGTAAATAATAACTGACACTAATACGGGAGTTGAAGTAAGCCCACAAAGGATAAAAGCAACAAATGATGAAGCAATACGAAATATAAGTTAAAACTATAATACGAATTTGGGTGTACGAGATTCACCATCTTATTTGTGGGCAGCACTTTTTTCTATGAATTAAAAGGAAACTGTGCTTTATAATACATATTGCAGCACTCAGGCTATGTGTACATTATGTATGAACATCAGCAGCCGCGAAGTAAGCGGTGTAAATGGGGTAAAACAAAACAGAATATGGACGAACGCATTCTAGGACCTGGTATTATCGGATTGCACTAGCATAAAATTGAGCAGCAGTATACGTAAATATAATTTTGTGTTTCAGAGAAATTGTTAAGTATAAAATAGGTAGGTAAATAAATCATAAATCAAATGTGCCCGGGTGAGTAAAGCTTAATAATATAGATATGTTGCTTGAATAAAAGCTGCTAACTCATTATTGTCACCCAATTATTGGAAGGCACGTCCAACTGGAGCTGGGTAGAGGACAGGAGGCATTGAGACCACGCCCACCCATTTATCTTGTAGCGCTAAGATAGGGGATGGTTAGGAAAGTGTCACTAGACACTCCACCGTCTCTTTCCCCTTTCCCTGACGTCTGGAACAATCGGGATGATGTTCCGGGCCGCGAAGCTTCCAGAAACAGCGATCTTCCTATATAAGGGCTGCAGTAGGCGACTTGGCGAGCAGCCGTGAAGAGCGCAGTGCTAGAGAACGGACTGGAAGACTGCGTACGTGTATCAGAGGAGTTTTACGCAATTGTGTGTGTGGAGTGGACCTGTGACGACGAACTGGTGGATCGTAATTGTGTGCGCTACATAATTCTATGTGATCGGCAAGTGTTCCAACTGTAATTCGGTGGAAATAAAGGTCATTTTGAGTTTGTGCAATTGGACCTTTAATTTCACGAACCCACAAAGTCGCATTATTCAAATAACTATTACTGAGCCATGTACAGAAAACAAAACTCTTGTCTGCATATCAAAGTTATTTTTTCTCTCATCAGAAATATGCAAATTCAAACGAAAAAGTAATATCTGCAAAATCTCTTCGGAGCAATTAAGCATGACATGTGTGATAATATGAATGCTGCAGAAGAAATGCATGATAAGATTTAGGCAGTTATCTTATGCAATTGAATAAGATAGGTTAATATAGAAAACGTAGTGTACCTAACACGATTCAGTAATTGTCAAAAAGGTTCAGATGCGGAGTAATATTTATTAATCGAGATGTATAACATTGGATTGGATTGCTTGGAGGGGATTAGGCACCTTGACCAGATTTGTCTTCTGTACCATGCCCCAAGGTGGGAACTCGTGGCAGGGAGAATGAGGTGAGAGGAAACAGAGCGCGGCCTCCGTTTTCCTACCCCAAGGAATCACTACAGACAGAGGGAGGGGTCCTACTTTACTGGATAGTAACTACCCGGCGGCCAGGACAATCGTCATCCCACCTACAGAAGCCGAGACCGGTTCGGACACCGGAGGCCCCCCTCCCAGAGCAATGGACTCCAGGCAGGCTTGCATAATCGACATCCCGCTAGCCGCGTACCTGACGCGAAACTAGCCCGGCTCAGAGACCGGAGTCCGTCCCACTAGAGGAGAAAGTGTTCACTCAGAGCATATCATTCCGTCATGCACCGCCAAAACACCGCCGACACTTCTACACTGAAAGAAACCACCAGATAAGAGACGACATAGAGGGACATGAAATTGCAATTAACCTATCCATCATTTGCCTAGCAACCCGGGAAATCTCCGAAAAAGCCCATGGGTAGGTCGGCCACAGGAATCGAAACCAGACCTCCCGAATGCGGACCACAGACGAAACTTTCTGAGTCTTCTGAGTCATCCCGCTCGGTTGAGATGTACGACATAATTTAACAAAAAATTATTGTATCTATGTTGGCGGTATATTTACAAAAATAACAAAAGAAGACAGGTGTAGGGAGAGGGGGGGAAGCCAGACTGATCTTCATAAAGCGGATTGGTCAGCTTTGGGGAGGTCATGGTTGGATATCCGAAACTGACCCTCCTGACACACGGGTTTTAGGGGTTTATTTCGGTCACTAGCAGTGTTGAGAAGGTTCGTTACCTAATTTCTCTCCATTTCATCGCACTTACATTTCAGTTCACCCTTCACTTCATTACCTTGGTTGTTTCAGGACTGATCCGTGTCGACAGATGTCTCGGACGCTCTATTTCTGGAAAAAATGGTCCCCGACGTGAGTTGGATCTAATTTACTAAATGAAACGAAATACTCGTTCAGCTGTTTTTTAAATATTCCAATATTTAATTCAGTATGGAGTTAATAAAACGAGTCACAACACAAATTCATGCACAACTTTAGAAGCGTCGGTTTCCTTTACAATGTTAACTCAAACATTTGTTTAAATATTGACAATATAATTGATATATAATCCAGTTCCGTCACAATGCTTCTCCTCTCCACAACGTCCATATACAGAATGATGCTAACTCTAGCTAATATAAAATTACTGAATAGACCATTGTTATGGCAATTCAATTTTTTCTGAGGTTTCACATAATCTTCAGTGACCTTCTTTTATTACCGAATTAGGTAATTTACATAATCTTTTGTTTAAATCATATTTAAACAATTTAGGATTCAAATATTTTTTATTATTTTAGACTACCATTATCGTTGTTAAATATATTAACATTGTTTATTTTCCTTCGTTTCTATCTACTTTTTCACCAAATGATTAAAATGTTATTCCTTATATCATAATACATTGTCTATGTAAAATCTCTTCTATGCAAATTTAAACAGAGTAAATATAAGTAAAATGGCAATGTTAAAACAAAAACTAGAATAGAATGACAGTGCATAAGAGTTAAATTTAAGTGTTCCAAATATCAGAACCATAAAGAACAAGGCTTGCTTTAACAATTTTTATATAGTATGTGTGCACCTCAGATACAATACAAGAGCTCTATAATGCTATCAGTAGTTCTTTATTGTAAGATGGTCTCTTATTGTTTTAAGTAAAAGCATCTACCTTATTATAAACAAAATTACCCAAAATTAATACCATATATTTATTAAGCTTTTTTGGCTTTCTAAGCTTTTTAAATAATACAATAGTATAGTGTGATGAAGCTTTTCACATTCCATAAACGTTTCCAACACTGTATGCAATATACAAGAAGAAGTGTTCTTCAGGATGCTCCTGATATAAGGAGTCCATGGTAGCACTAGTAGGAGGAATCACATTGTTAAAAAAAAAGAACAACGCATCTTCATGTATTTCTTCTTGTCCATATCTCCAATTCTTGCCTTAGGTGCTTTTTCCACAATCACAGGAACTCGATCTGGATATTTTCTTCTGATCTTGTCACCTTTAGCCTTCCTCTTTTCGAAAATTGGAACTTTATGATTTAATACTCATATACTTAATAAACACAGTTCTGAATTTTCCTATCACTAACTAGGAGAATTACGTTTCAAGCTGTTTGTCTACTCAGTCACAAGTTTACCTTCAATTGTTTATCAATCTCGTTGACTTTCGACCAAATAGTTCTAATATTTTCCAGTGAATTGTTTTCTTATAAAATGTAAAATAACAAAATAGAACTATAAACACTGTTAACGAATTTAGAAGCAAAAATGACGGTCATCTATTCTATACCTTTATTTCTGGCATAAGATATAAGTAATCTATCGGTAAGATACCTATCTGTTAGTGAAATCCTCCAAAAAACCACAGGACAGTTTTTTGTGTGTAATTTGCGTCCTCCAACGTTAAGTCATATCGGACGATGAATGGAATGAAATGATGCTCAAATGGGTCCGGGGTCCATTGAGCTTAGAGTTACCCGACATTCGTCTTACAGGATAAGGGAAAACCCCTGATGAATCCTTAATCCAGGTAACTCACCCTGACCGAGATTCGAACTCGGGACCTCTTGAACGTGAGGCAGATATGCTACCACTACGCTACCAAGGCGGGCCCACCCTCGGTAGCGTAGATGGTAGCATGTCTGCCTCACGTTCAAGAGGTCCCGAGTTCGAATCTCGGTCAGGGTGCGTTACCTGGATAAGGCTTTTTCCAGGGTTTTCCCTTATCCTTCAAGACGAATGTCGGGTAACTCTAAGCTCCATGGACCCTGGACTCATTTGAGCACCATTTCACACAATTCATTCACCGTCCCATATAACTTAACGTTGGTGCGTACGTAAATTTTAAAAAAAGAGGACAATGCTAAGCATATTCGCCTGCTAGAGTAACCTATATGATTGTCCTGCAGCTTATGGAAAATTAGCATTTCTATGGCTCCATTATTTAAAGTATACTTCGAAAACTATTTTTCAGTATGTTTCTATTACGTAATTCATGAGATTATAGTTTAAACCGCTTAGGAGAAAAGGTCGTCGGTATGTACCCACTTTCAAAGGAAAACAAAATTGACATGGTGACACAAGAATAGTTTAACAAAAAGGGTGTTCCTGGTTGTAAACTGTTGTAATATTAAAAGGAAGCCACTGACTATTCAAATATTTTGAGTTTGAAATGCAAAATCTGCGGCTGTAATCAGAATATTTAGCCTTGGCTATATACGGAATATAATCTATATTAAAATCGAATAGTAAACCAACTTATTACTCAGAGATTTCAACGTATACTAGACACAAAGAAACATCTGTGGCTAAGATGTTTCTAACTGTACATAATGCAGCGTGAGGATCGCATAGAGAGTAATTAATATGTTGGCAAGTTTGTAAATCTGTGCTGTGGGCAGGGCGTTCACCTGCCCACCTATTTCGTATATAGATAGATCGTCTTGTTTACATTGAATAAACTAAGAATGGATCTTCACACCGGCCGCTGAAATGCCTGATGGACGCAGATGGGACGTCACAGTGTGCCAGTCAACGGACCTCACGCAGTTACAACATACAAAACCTTTTGTTCCAGTTCCTCCTAACTACGTAACTCAGTAACAAACAAATTCTCAGAGATGTATGCGTATGAAAGGATAGTTAACGAGGAGGAATGGCCTCGTTACGCCTTGAAGTTCCTGGCATACAATTATTTTCTTTATAGGTCGTGTAAAAATAAACTATATTCTCTTGGCATTTCAACATCTAAATATTACATTCTCATAACAGTCACTCTTACTTTTGTAACCACCTTCCAGAGCATAGAAGTGTTATCTGAAGTTTAGAGAGCTCACCGAAAATAGTGTCACGTATGCATTTAGGGACAGGAAATGACAGTGTAGTTACACCATTCATCCCAATGGTTATGACAATATGTTCCAAGCCCCCGAATCCCTAGTTCAAGAATAAAATGTTAACTTAGCAAATGACTGAGAAACAGTTGTTTTCGTTTCAGACCAGAAAATAGTGTCATTGTTTTTATATTTATTATTTTAAAATTATTTTTAAAATATTTTAAAAAACCGTCATAAGTTACTGGAAGTGTTCTGAAGTGAACGATATTAAATGTGAGAAAGAAAAATGTGTGATAGAGTGAGTTATGAAGAGGAGAGAATCAATAATGTTAATTTGTTTTAACGACGTTATTATAAATGTTAAATTATATGGAAATAATATTAGAGTGTTAATTTGTTTAAATTATTTTTAACAGAAAAATTATAAAATTAATTTAATATTACATGTCTGCATTGGTCGTTAAGCGACATGGCGACGGCAATTTACGTACTTTAACTTTCTAAGTTATATTGGACGATGAATGGAATGGATGAAAAGATGCTCAAATGGGCCCAGGGTCCACGGAGCTTAGAGTTACCCGACATTCGTCTTTTAGGATAAGGGAAAGCCCTGGAAAAAGCCTTATCCAGGTAACTCACCCTGACCGAGATTCGAAATCGGGACCTCTTGAACGTGAGGCAAACATGCTACCATCTACGCTACCGAGGTGGGCACAATAATCTTGGTTTCTCAAAATGAGAGCATCCTTCTAAGTTCTATCGTCTAAAAAGACGGCGGTAATGCTAAGATCTATCGTTGGAGAAGACGGAATGTTGCACAAGATATACTAGTAATGAACTTAATTGTAAATTCAAATGTGTAGCGATATTAAAAAGCTTTTAATTTAATATATAAAGCAAGAAAGACTCTTTAAAAGTGATTTGTATAGTTACATTACAACGTGTTTTATTTAATTTCACAGATAATTAAATACGAAATATTTTAAAGGAAATTGAAAAATCCTTTAATTTATTTGGTAAAATGTTACTTGAAAATATCCGTCCGCGGCCAGCCCTGAGAAATAAATCTTCATGCACCGAGTGTAGAAGCTACTGGGAACTTCATTTGAACAACATCAGATGAATTAAAATTTGTCATAAAGAAGAACTCGCCATTCGGACCACAAATATCCTTACACTGTATTGAAATCACTACAAGCTACCACTCCATTGTGGAAAAATTTAATTTGTTACTCTCCTAAAATTCATTTTATAGGAATGTGCGCTTGAGACAATGACATACTAAATATGCATCTAAAATTTCCATTATAGCTCAAACATCAGAATTTGCGTTATCTGCAGAGTTTTAATGTTTTACTATGATGCCTAAAATACCCACACAAAGTTTTCTCTTTCAGGCAGTTTTATTAATGTTATCCTATAAATACGCAAGTTTTTAGTTCCAGGTGAGATTTCATATTGCTGGATCAATAACTCATGATTATCCTCGTCCCGATTCTATACCTTCATTGTGAGAATAAAATAAGAAATATAAATTATGAAAACGGAACAAAAAGCAATAAATTTCTGAAAATATCAGTCGACGAGAGAGGGAACAACACCCCATATACCCAAGGAAGTTGTTTACTATGCATGTGTGTATGTATATATGTATGTAGTCTAACCTAAAAACTCCTCTGACTTTGATAATTCTTTCACTGTTTAGAAGCTCTAGTGATTTTGAAGAACGTAGAATTATAAGCCGCGTTATAACTTCATTTCATAAATCTATTTTGTACTGAGAATTGTTTACAGAACCCTTGCACTTTGTTAGCAACAAATAGCTCTTGTTTATCCACAGAATGTGCATGGAAATAAGTCAAAAACCGTGGTCATTTTATTCAAAGCAATGTATACTGTCAACATGTGGCACTGTTTTGCGGCTGCCACAAGCCGAAGCTGGACACGTGGACAGGAGAGAAAGAGACAGAGAGAGGTCCATTGTTGTTGCCGAGAAATTTCTAGGAAGGTCTGCGGCATTCTAGAAAAAATGGCTGGGGGTAGGAATACCCCGCAAGGTGTTAGAGCGGCAGTTGTTTGTTGGTTATTGCGACAGTCGACGATTGAAGTGAACCGCAGTGATTTATTTCATTTGTTTTCGTGCAGTAAAACACCTTAAAGACAGTCTTGAAGATAACTGATTGTCAATGTCACATTTTTTTACTGCAGTAAATGTTTTAAATTTTTGCAAACCAGATTTCCGAATCTACGCAACCCAGGCAGTCACAATATGTTGATCATCACGAATTATCAAAACAAAAGACACATCAAAACAAAAGAGAATCGTCGATACATATGCTATATCATTGCCAACTTATGTTAAAAACTCTCAAGTGAAAAGGTTTTGCTATATTTACTCTGTAGTTATGTTATGATGAAGATCAGTATGAGTGCATTAAACAATTTATAAAAAGAGAAAATTGTGGCCAAGTAACATGGGAAATAAATTTACTGATTAGCTTATAATTAACAGCACAGAATATTAAAAAATAAGACCTGAAGCTTTCCTAGCGATGAATATATTCAATTTCTTCTCGGGCAGCAAGCCAGATGAGAAGACGGTTAGAAATCGACGTTTTGGGAGTGTGCATCTCTCCCATCATCAGGATATTCATTAAATGTTATAACCACAAATGAAACACTGGAAATAACACAAATAAAAACAAAGACAAAACACTATCAACATTCGCATTACTGAACAAAAGATTGTTTTAAGTAAATTAAATACCAGGTCAGCAGATGGCGTGAGTATAGAAAATTAATTGTGTCAAATTGATTACCTATATGATCTGGATGTGAGAAATTTTCTATTCATAATTTCTATTCAATTATTATGGAAATATATGTAGTCTTAATGTTTTTAATCAAATAAGGAAGCAAACACTTTAAAATATTATGATCTGTTATTATCTAAAAATTATTTGACCAGTTTGACTGATAAGAAGTGACTTAGAGAGAAGATAACGAAGTAGAAATTTCGTCAATGTTTCACATACATTATTAGTAAAAGCTGGGACAAAGGGATGAAAATTTCATATAATTCCGTAAAAATTCGTAATGAATGGGGAGAGAAAAATGAAATTAATAAATAAAAATTTAGGTTTAAAAATATATCCTATAGAGAGCTGGTCATTGGTACAATACATTTGATACATAAATCATACTGTAAATCTTTTATTCAGGATTTAGTTTTATTGATACTAGATTTTAAAATTTCATATAGCATATGTTACGCGGAAACAGGCAGAGATAGAAAGAGAGAGAAAGAGATGGGATAAAGCTGATGGACAAAGAGAGTTAGGAAGAAATAGAAATAAACATGCAGAAGGAGAGAAAGATGGGGTAGAGAGAGCCAGACTGAGAAAGCAAGAGAAGTTGGGAGGCAGAAAAATATCTGCGGGTTAAGCATTAATATTACCAGTTTTAATTTATTTGTTCACTTTTAGAATTATATTTTAGAGTATTATCAACTAATTATTAACGTTATACAGTTAACACATTGTTTCACACATTTTCTACAATTTTAAGCTCTAAATTTATGAAAGAAACAATTACTTTGCAAAATGGATATGTTAAGGTATACTACAATTATTATAGTCACATAAAACTAATAAAAACTGTGCGAGAATAAATAAATAATTAATTAATTTGCATGAAAATAGTGTAAGCTTTCTACTGATGTGAGTTACTGAAGTGCGATGAATTTAAAAACTGGAGATGAAAAGTATCCAAGTTACAGTAAAAGTCAGGCCCAAATTCTTATTTGTGTTTTAACTATTCGTCAAAGCAAAGGCTAAGGTACACTTGTAGGTGTGGACAAGTGTCGGAAACGTCCAAGAGAGTCGAACGTGATGAAAGTGGGCTCTCTATTTTGGGTGCCGTTAACTTGTCGCGTCACAGCGACGCTAAATAATCACTTGGCTATAAATAAACAAGTGAGGATGAACTTCCCCTTGTTGCATTTGTTGGTTTACGTTCGGAAATTAATACTGTTGCTGTTTCTAAAACAAAACCGTGGGCTTTACACTGACAGATGACTTCTTGATGTCCATATAGTTTTCAGTTAGAGTAGTTGGCATTTATATGGTTTAGTTTCAGTTGAAAGTTATTTCAATACAACTTGCGTCAATTCGATAACAGTTTAAGAGTAAGAGGTATTTTAAGTAACTTCTTAAACGCTAATGAAAATATGCATTTAATATTTATTTGTGATTTTATAGAATTTATATATATATATTATATATATTATATATATTTTTAACGCGAGAAGTTGGGTGCGTATATGTCCATATATGTGCACATATGTTGGAAGATATTCATTGGTTTTGATAATTCTTTCATTATTAAAAAACCCATTTTACTTCCGACACATGTCTATTGTAGAGCCTGTCTATTATGTCTGTTATGAACATGTCTATTATGTCTAATTCAACTAATGGGTGCAAATTGCCTAGCTGTCAACGGTCCCACTCACTTAACTTGTAAACTCATTAAAAGCGCCGTGCGGTTATTGTTCCGTATAAAATACAAGTAAAATAAGACAAATGCCGCAGATATTTCTTTCCAAGCATTATGTATCGCTGGTTATGAATTAGCAACTGAGAAAACTTAAACATAGAAAAGCAAAATAAAAAGAATTTATAGCTATATTATGAATTTCATAGCTCGAAAATTCTAATAACTAGCTGAACCTGTTCTACTGTATGTCTTCCACATTTAATTTAGTTTATTAAAGTGTATACATAATTTAAGTGACGTGTTAAGTTTGGCGTATAACTGAATGTAATAATCGCAGGAGTCTGAAACCCAGTAGATTGCGAATGAACAACTTTGCTCCTAAAGCATTGTTGCAAATTTTGCCAAAAAGCAAAAATAGGGAAACTAGATAGCCATTGTTTTAGTGAAAGATGAGGCAACATCTCATGTGGTTCGCCAAGTGCAAAATTTGCCGCAAGAAACCGTCAGAAGAACCATAACGTAAGATGCAAAGTTTGCAGGAGGCTCACAACTTATCCACGTATCTTCCGTCTGTGGGAATAGTTGATAGTTGAAAGATGGTGTTTACCAGGAACGTAAAGACTAGCACACAATATGATTTCACCTGATATGCTGCGAGCAACCACCAAACATGGAGTGTTTCAGATGCAAAATGTTGCTGAATGGTAAACAATGTTTTCAACAATAGTTCCTGATAAATGTACCAGAATCGTCGATAACATGTACGAAGGTGGATCAAAAAGTAATGCCTCCTATTTTTTTTCCTTAAATAAGTAAGTTATATGAAAACTTTGAATTTGGCGCAATTCCTCAAACCTTCTTCTCCAATCCCCTGCAGTAGTAACTTCCTAAGTCAGCAGGTGGCAGCATTGCATCCTCTTGCAAAATAGCTGACATCGACATTCGTATTAGATAGCGTTCTGTGACTGAATTTTTTACTGCGGGAGGTGAAACGCCAATTCGCATTCACGAAAGGCTAAAAATGTGTATGGTGATGCAACGGTGAATGTCAGCATTGTTAGGCGATAGGTTCGTCGCTGTAACGAAGCTGAAGGGCAAACACCACTGGCAGATGAAAAGCAAAGCGGCAGGCCGGTGACTGCAGTGACTCCATGCAACATTCAGCGAGTTGATGACAACATTCGTGGTGATCGCCGGGTAACAACAGGTGAATTGTGTCGCATTATCTCCCTCAGTAAAGGCAGTGTGATGACGATTATTCAACAACTGAGTTACTCAAAAGTTTGTACACGTTGGGTACGAAGAATGTTAACCGTCCAAAACAAAGAAACAAGGAAAACAACAGCCTCTGAACACTTGAAACGCTTCAATTTGAAGGGAGAGGAGTTTTTGGAAAAAATTGTTACTGGAGACAAAACGTGGTTCATTTTCTTGAACCTGAATCAAAGAGGCAGTCAATGGAATAGCATCACTCAACGTCACCGAAGAAAAAAGAAATCAAAACTCATCGGTCGGCAGGGAAAGTTATGGCGACAGTGTTTTGGGATGCAGATGGTGTGCTTATGATTGATTTTTTGGAGCAGGGATGCGCAATAAATTCTGTCCAATACGACAGAACTCTCAAAAAGCTGAAAGTACGTCTTCGCCGATTTCGCCCAACAAAAACTATGGCGGCTGTTCTTTTTTGCATTACAATGCAAGACCACATACCAGTCGTTACACCACTGCAGAAATTAAGAAATTGGGATGGCATGTCTTACCTCACCCCCCATACAGCCCTGACCTGGCACTATCAGACTTCCATCTGTTCCATCTCATCGTGAGATTCATTTTGAAGATGAGGAGGCTGTGATAACGTCCATGCGTCAATGGCTTAGGAAGCAAGACCGTGTGTTTTACCACACTGGAATACATGCCCTGGTTTAAAGGTGGACCAAAGCTGTGGAAAAGGACGGAGATTATATTCAATAGTGTCAAATTAATAGTCAATGTTGTAGTTTTCAACTTATGTAAATTGGATTCAATTTTCATGGCAATTAAAAGAGAGAAAAAATAGGAGGCATTGCTTTTTGACCCACCCTTGTATTTGTTCTTTTCTACTTGTTCTGTATCCATGGCATGTTCTGACTGTTCACAGCATCATATTTTCATCTAGTTGCAATATTTAGGACTAATTATTTTTGGGTATTTCTTGATTAGTATATTTACATTTGCCTTTACATTTACCTTCTAGCGTCAGGTGTGTAAAACTGCAAATGAATAAGGCTGAGTGAAATCTGAATGTTTCAAAAATATTAATTTGTCACTTATGTTTGGAGAAGCAAATTATAAAGATTATTCTTAGATTAGAACAAAGTTTCAGCAGAATTCTTAAAAGAGTAAAGTAAATAAGTGTGGCAGTTCTGTTTCCCGACCACTGAAAGTATCCGAGTTCGATCTTAGAAATAGGTGAGGGCTTTTAAGTCTGGGTAGACATCGAGTGTTTGTATGTCAGTGGAAGGAGTTTACAGACTCCTAGTAGAAGATGTGTTAGCACAAAGAAACTTCAGATGCAGCTGCGAGGGCCTTGAGCACTCTTCAACAGTTACATATTTTACTACTGCTATCACTATCATTACTAGTGTACTTTATAAATTTCTGATATACCTACATATTTTAAATACAAAAAAGCATAAATGTAACGTCAAGTAAGGTAATTAACCATTTATAAGATTGATTTTGTGATTTTGGGAGGTTTGTAAGAATCTAAACTTTGTGTTTCAATAGCTAAAATGAGGAAATTAGACATATGTACTAAACTTTGCAATACATGAGTGTATGAAAATCATGTTTATATTTTAGCATGTTTATTAATATTCTGTATTATTTGAGTTGTCTTTTTTTAAATTGGGCAAAACCTTAAGTTTCGGGATCATAAGTTCTCGTATATTTAACTATTTCAAAGAGAGGAATTTACTAGGTCGTTGCCAAATATACTAGTAAATACACATTTCTAACTTGTCAGTTTAAGTTGAATAGAGACTATTAATTCAATATTGACTTTTGCGAAACATGTAATTAACTTTGTAAATCTTTTCGGGGTATATTAATTTAATGCTCAGATTTTCCTGAGTACCATTTATAAATAAATATATTATACTCATTCTTGTTCTTCTCTTGACCAGTCACAGTCATGTTCATTTATGGTCTTCTACCCCTTATGCCATTTTAAGCGTCGGGTGAGGGAGCTACAATTATGAATCAGGGATGGGTGATCAGCCTGGAATCAGAGTGAAAGAAAAGGATGGATGAAAGGAACGATGATAATTGAGCAATTAGTGAAGTGATCGCGGGAAAAACCGGATGTCCCAGAGAAAACCCGCCCAACTGCGGTTACGTGGGATCGAACCCAGGCTGCCTTGGTGAGAGTCAAGTGGCGTGGCCCATCATTCTTAAGTGCTATATTCTGTGAAGCTTTTAAGAGTTTATATATTAGAACTGCATACTAATGATGCACCTCTGAGTCGCTTCATTGATTGTTTTTGGCTTGAGATTCAATAAGGCTTATTACAGCGACCGCTGCGCTTTTTATAGAGTCAGGTTAAAGTGCACTGGTGTGAGACCCAAGATGAGTACTCACAGACGAAGTTATTTCTAATTTTCCACGTTTGACGTACAGCTCAAACAGGATTTGATAGAAAAATATATAGGTTAGTTAAATTATAATCGAACCCACTCACGGCCTCTCTCAATACGCGAGTATTAGAATTTTTTCTAATTTTCCACGTTTGATGTACAGCTCAAACAGGATTTGACAGAAAAATATATAGGTTAGTTAAATTATAGTCGAACTCACTCACGGCCTCTCTCTAATACGCGAGATGGTCGGCAGTCACCGGGGAATTTACGTCGGCAGAGGCGGACTAGAATCCTTACTTTATAATATATGCTGGAAATGTTGACTTTCTGCTCTCAAACCGGCAGCATTCTCGTGTAAATACTCTCGCTCCCTCTTCAAAGCTCAGCAGAAGGTATTCTTGTGATTTTTTGTACGATGTTTTCCATAAGTTCCTGTAGTGTACGAGGATTAGAACGAATCACGGCTGTTGAAACTAGAGCTCTGTCGCTACACGTGTGCAAGCGTTCAAGTCAAATGATCCCGGTAAACATGTGAAATATTGTAACTGGTTTTTCCATTCCATATAAAGGGTTTTTAGTGACTCACAGCTTTTGTTTTTCATCGATGAATCTTGGTTTCATTTAACGGACGTTTGAACACTGGCAAAAATCGATACTGGGCTTCAGAAAAACCTGTGCCACTGGATGAAACGCCTCATTATAATCAGATAATTGGAGCGTGGTATGTGCTAAGTGCTAGAAGTATAACAGGATTCATATTCTTTGATGAAGCAATAAATGCAGAGCGACATTAGAGGTTAATTCTGAGGCCATTTTTCAATTGCTTGACAGAAGAAGAGAAGTCTTATGGTTGGTACCAGCAAGATTCTGCAACAGTACCGAATCATTAAATGCAGTAAGAGAGGTGTTTGATGACAGAATAATTAGTGCTGACTTGTGGCCCCCTCGTTTTCCTGACCTAACGAGTTGTAAATTTTATGTATGGGGTTCTTTCAAACACAAGGTGTGTCATTCCAATTCTCGTACACTACAAGAACTTAGGGAAAACGTTGTGCAAGAAATCACAAGAATACCTGCTGCTGAGCTTTGTAGAGTGAGCAATTTACACGAGATATGCTCCGTGTTTCATAGCAGAAGGACATTTACAGCGTCTACTATAATTAAGTCTGCCGATGTAAATTCCCTGGCGATTGCCGGCCATCTTATGCAATAGAGAGAGTCCCCGAGTTGGTTCGATTATAATTTAACTACCCGGTGTTTTTAAGCGCAAGTATGAAACGGCCAGCTTCGTTATAGAATAGGTAGATGAATTACGAAATTTGAATAGATAGAGTCAGACTGAAAAATTCAATGCCATGGCCAGGATTTGAACCATGGATCTCCCGGTCTCCGTCCGTTTGTTTTTAACCCTTGAACTTCCATGGCCAGCGTGCCGTCATAACATTAAACTATCCAAATGACTCTTATGTACCCCGGTAAACCACCAGGGGTTCTCATATACAATGAGAAACGCACCTTTCTGTGGCGACTTACTATGCTATAAGTACTTAAGACCCAGGATTTATAGTTACCACTATTAGATTAATTTATCGAAATGTAATCTTTGGTCCACATTAGCCATGTGTAGGCTAAGATTTGGATAGAGTCAGACTGAAAAATTCAATGCCAAATACTCCAGCTAACTTACCCTGACCGAGATTCAAACTTGGGACCTCTTGAACGTGAGGTAGACACTACCATCTATTTCACATGTTCACTTGATGTTATATTAGACCAGACTATCGTAAAAGTTGAACTCGTGGATATATAAGAAGTATTTCTCAAAGTATTCAGAATTCCCAAATGGTGCTCCTTATAAATCTGTACCTAGATTTCAGTGAAGATGCATCGCTGTGGACTGGTAGTTTGTTATTCCGGAATGCCAGAGTTGGTCATATGTGAAACCGCTGTGCTTCATTTGTGTAGTTTGTAATGTTTATACTTTCTTAAATTTATTTTCGTGGTAAGGGTTGCCCGGATTGGCCTTTGATACAGAAAGCTTAATCAGTTCGAACTTTGCTATTCTCAACAGGTGCATACAAGTGGTGTACATGTCGTAGTGTTGGGGAAAGAAGCATTAATGTTTAATACTGCACTGCACTAACATTTCCTGCTAGTAATAGGGCATTTGTCTTTGTTTCCTTATTAGTTATAACTCCTTTATATATGCTAGATTGTGGTCACGATCTTGACAAATATGTTGTAAGTCATTCTCCCTGATGCGATTTTGGGTACTCACTGAAATGATTCTCCACCATTTGTCCTCCTTGCAATACAGAAGCATTTCATTTTAAAACCCAAAGGAGTATTATCATGCAATTACGTACAGTACAATTAATCTCATAATTTTAATATCTATTTATACGTCCTGAAGCTTTTTCTTTTGGTATTTCTAGAATTTCTTGTCACATACATTCTCTGTCAGAAAAAAGATTGAGTTTATTTATGTTTATATTGTTCCTAATAAATGCGTGTAGACTTTTTATTTAAGTTCATGTGCCTTTACAGAGTGCACATTCTTTACGCGCTTTTGCATTGGTCCTTCATATATTGATGAACCAGTCTATCACAATCATAGCTGTCTGCTGCACTGGAGTGTTACCTGACAGTTTACATTACCGTTGGTAAAAATTTGATCAAGCTGGTTCCATTGTGTTTTTGCTTTTTGCTGTCTTTTTCGCTGTCAGTTTGCCTGTAGTTTTATCTATTTGACTAATATTAGGTAATACAAAACTTTCGGACAGAGCTGACATTTTCGGTTGACTATATATGCGAGAAACAAATGACGAAACCTAAGCGTCTTTTCGAGTAGCATAGGAAGTAATTTGAAATGTTGGCAAAGGAGAAAATGAAGTAGTAAAATAACAAATGCTATGCACATGTTAAAATTTATGGGGATAAGAGTCATAATTTTTAATCGTGTATTTTTGCAGAATTTTATTGCTCAGAACTGTATAGTGTAATAAATATGGTATAGTCAAACAGTGAGCTGAAGGCATTTTAATTTACTTAGAGGAAATCAAAACATGTGGAATTTAATTGAATACTTTATGAATGCAAAATGGTATAGAAACATAGTAAAAATAAACAGCGAACATACTGATTAACTTACTGAAACACTTAAGCTCATTTTTAGTTGATCATCTATGCAGCAAACAAACGAGATCATAGAACCAATTTTAGAGTAGCATATGCAAAACAAAACAAGTGTTTGGAAGCTGCCGATAAAGAGAACAAAAACTGTAGGGATAAGTAGCCATGATTGGGTGAAACACATCGTTCAATACGGTTTTATTGGTCAAAGGATAACGTGTACACAATAAAACTGTGGTTCCAATACATTAATGGAAGGCATAGCTGTTGCATTAGCTTTATTATTGTCGGTTTACAAATGGAAGATATGACTATGAAATCACATTTAAGTGTTTTTAACCATGTGTATTCGCCACAGTATGCAACCAATGTTACCAAAGCGAAATAAAGGATATTCGCATACACTTTAAAGTGGAAAATTTAAATAGAGTAGATACGTTTCACATTTGTCTCAAAGTTAGAGCTTCATTTCACGAAAGGATACCAGGAAAATGTAACAGCTTCATTAAAGTGGAGGGGGTAATACAATTCTTTATGAATATTCACTTTGATTTTGGCCACTATGTGATTTAAATTTGAATTTGACGTAAAAGTGTTATAGTCTTGAAACTCGCAGGGTTTGATGAAATCTGTTATGCAATTTATAGTTCATATTGTATCTTACAATTTATTTTCGTTTTACTTTTACTAATTTTTTCGCAGATATATATTTTTCTCACGTGTGGAAGTGCTAGATCTTTGCAAACGTCTGATTGCAAACCAGAGAATTTGAACTGTCGTTTAATTATTCATCAATGGGAGAAAAGTATTGTTTTAAATTGTGTAATTATATTGATTTAAGATACAAACACAATTCATATACAAATAAAAATACAAATACCGAATTAAGTTTCGGATTAGAATTAAAGAATGTTTTCCACCTTTTTGATTTCCTTCACATAAGTTCCCATACAACTATCCGATACCACGACCAAGATAAGATCTAATGCAAACCGGAGCTACAATAAGAAGAAACGTTTGCTGCGACAACACATCGCTGGCGGACACCAACGATAAACGCTACGAATAACGCCTCAACTTGGTGCAGAATCACTTCGCTTCATTACCAATGGAATCTTGCTACAATAGTATTTACCGGAGCATTATTAGGAGTATCGCAATTAATTTTTCACTCCAGACGCAAAAGCCTCGGTAACGTAGATGGTAGCATGTCTGCCTCACGTTCAAGAGGTCCCGAGTTCGAATATCGGTCAGGGTGAGCTATCTGGATAAGGTTTTCTCCGGAGTTTTCCCTTATCCTCAAAGACGAATGTCGGGTAACTCTAAGCTCTATGGACCCTGGGCTTATTTGAGCATCATTTCACCCATTTCATTCACCGTCCGATGTGATTATACCGTTTATCCTTTCTTCTTCAGATTGTTCTTTTTTGTTTTGTTTGTTTGTTCTTTCTTCTTTTACCTGTTTAAAAGTTGAAAATAAAATGGAATCCTCGCTTCATGCTTCAGTAAACTCGCCCTACATTAAAAACTCAGCAATATACATATCAGAAAATAAATTTAAATGTATTCACTTAGCAATATTATATTAATTTATAATAATGAAATAAAAAAATCAAACTATAGCCAACTTTTACTTTCCCAGTATTTCAAACCGAATTCTCATTAAAGAAAGCTCACATTATACAGCAGAATCAGTAAAGAGATTTCAAATCCGGAGAACCAGAATTCTATTCCTGAACATGTGGCAGTTTTTCTTTAATTAGGATTACTCCTACGGTCGCTAAGTATAAGAACAGCAGCGGATGGGGCTGCGCTGCGCTATTAAATGAGTGAAATTCAAAGGCTCTAACGAGTTCCTAACATTCTCAGTGGGTTTTTAGTATAATCCATGGATGTAACCTCGGAAGTTAACGTCGACTGTACAAATTACAGGCAAAAGGAACCTGCTTTACATCCACGCAGTCTCGCCAAATTCTAAAATTCGGATGTTACACTCAGTTATGCACAAGTAAACCAAAAGTAACTTCTACTGTTAAAACTTCAAAGGAAATGATTTATGTTCGTTAAGTTAAAAACGAGTCCTTGTATTAATGGCGTTCTTTAAAAAGCTATTCTTTTGTTCCACTTAGTTTCTCCCTTGATGTGAGTTTGAACTACACCGTAAGTGCTGAGTTATATAAAATATAAGGAAACAAACTTCAGATCGCGCAAGGTGACGCTGCGGTAATGTGTGTGACTTCCACTCGAGAGGTCTCGGGTTCGATCCTCGTCAGCCGACCACTTTATGTATTTCAAATGGGATGATGTTTGTCCTTGAGCGCTACTAGATGAGCAATCAATCTGTATGAAATACTATTCGCGGTAAGACAAAAATTCAGATTTTGCGAAACCTGATTCATGAGGAAGGAAGGTATTTTACATAACCTTAAATATTTTTAGCCTCAAATAATTGTCCTAATAAAAATAAATAAAGTAGATGTCATTATATTATAACAATGCGTTGTGATGTAAGCACTGTGATGAATATCATTATTGGCTGGCATATATGCGTGTACGTATGTTTGAAATTACTCACAACTGAAACGTTAACATTTGACATGACGTGATAAAAGAAATGTGTACTTTGAATAGGCCAAGGTGTTTGTTATACTGGTCGCCAATCTAGAAAGTGATTGACTTTTCGTACGGAGAGAGAGCGCTATAGGACTACGCGTGCGAAGGTAATTCAGTTGCGACTGCAATTGGTATTTTATAATTATTATTAATTATTTATAATGCTGTACACAAAGACAATAGTTCAGTCGTGGATGTACATGCAAACGCTAGAGCATGCAAGAACACATCAATATAAAGATCATCGTAACAAAAGAGGCATACCTATGACATTTTGATGCTTATTGAAGTGGGAAAATGCCGCTTACATAATTTTTCCAGGAGTTTCTAATTTATACCCTAATGTCTTTCTTCTTTAAAATACCTTTCTTTCCCAATCTTAACCTTAATGCCTTTACTGATACCTACAGCACGGGAAGTCCTATCAAGCACTTAGAGAATGGAACACTAGACTCTCCTTTCAATTTCTCCTCTTCGAAGTATTCTCTCACAGAGTATATTATTTCCCGTGTATGTCCTTTAATTGGAATACCTTTACTGCATACAGTTGTATTTGGTTCCCGAGCACGTTCAGGTTTGCGCTTGTCACTATATTTTGACATAATTAAACATTCATTAAACACAATTGCAAATGATCACAACACGCGCACAGATACACGAACTCACACACACGTAGGAAAAGGCAAATTGCCACAAAGTAACTTGCCAGCACAGGATCTCTAACTGTAAGGCCATTCTGTTTATGCAGCGTTATCAGAAGAGAAATAAAAACCTAGGTATTGTATTTACTGCAGCGTTTGCGTAACTCGCTTGCCCGCAAGTCATGCTAAGCACGTGTTAGAATATCGGCAACCAAGGTTTAGCGTCTATCATTGTCATGGAAACGTCTAGACTCTAATTGGTCCCTCTAATCGTTACCATGACAACCGTTATGACGTACTCATTCCCTCCCATTTATATAGAGCGTTCTTCCATGAGGTTACTGTCAATCACATTCTAGTTTGGCGACCAGTATAAATTCGATGAGAGGAAACGATACACTTCCTGCTGGTCTGGCAGAGCGTGTCTGGTCACATTATATGTATTCTCTTTTTATTAAAGAGAGTTCAAAGCAGTATTATTCAGTTTCTCTTCCATGGAAAAGTGTATCAGCTGGATCAATGAGACACGATCCACCTTCCCCCTTACTACTGCCAGAACAATCCAATTGAGTTAATGTAGGCTCAAATTATATTGCAAATAGAAATGGCATTTTTAATCTGACTGTCATTGAACGACTTATTCCCGAAGAAATTGACAAAGAACACAAGACAGGAAAATTTCGTGAGAAATCAGATAAACTACTGGAAGACGAATTTTGGAAAGAAATAGCACGTAACGAGATTTTGGAACCTATCCTCATAAATTTTCGGTACTCAGACGATGAAGACAATGACAATGACGAATTATCTCTTAACGTAAGTAACATTCACAGCTATACGGATGTACCGCTGGTGTTTTCGTTGGATTAGAAAAATAATCATAAGTATAGCTGTATCATTATATAGTTAATATTTATAAACTATAATTAATTTTAAACTAAATATGTAAACCATTTGCGTAATACACGAATATTCATGTTGCAATTGATTTCAACAACTGCATTATTATAAATCTTTGGAAAATTTAGTTTGTGTTCCCTTACGTCTAGCACCAAGAATACTCGCAAATGTGCAAGAGAGGTGGGAGTATAAAAGAGTGGGAATAACGAGGTGGCAACGCTGAATGCGCTAGCGCATCTGATTCGCTACAGGCGAGAACTCTTCCCATTTGAAACACATAATAGGGTGGCTTTGCCACTTTCTCCCACCGAGCGGGATGGCTCAGGCGGTTTCGTCTGGGGCCCACATTCGGCAGGTCCATGTTCCATTCCCGTGGCCGACCTACCTGACCCATGGCTCTTTTTCGAGAACTTTGCCGGGTAGCCAGGTGAATGCTAGGTAAGTTAATTTCATCCCCCGAATTCCCTGTCCTCCAGTATCATTTCACATCGTCTCTCATTTGGTGGTTCTTTCAAGGTAGAAGTATCGGCAGCTGTCTCGGTGATAGATGGCAGGATGATATGCTCTGAGTGAACTAATTCCTCTTCCGGTAGATTCGGTTGCCCGTCTCTAAACCCAGGTCTCGTGGTGGGATTGTTTCCGAACCACAGTAGGGTGGGATGTCCGTTGTCTGGGCCTGATGGGGGAAGTTTCCATATAAGTAAAATTTAAGGAACCTGCACTGTCATGACGTGTGTCTCTTCTAGCCTGATCCTTCCTCCCGGGGATGCCCCACTTGGGGCATACGTACAATAAGCCAAGTTTGGCATATATTCCAGTTCCAGTTCCAATTGCCTCCACCCCCGGCGGTGGTGCGGAGAAGCTTCGGTATTATGCCGGGTTATAATCTTTCCTAATGTTAGTGACTTCTGTGAGTCTCAAGATTCCGCCTGATTCCGCCATTTGCCGTCCTGCGGCCTCACTTCACCTCATCCCTTCTCCCTCAGAGTTGGTAGCCCGCAATAGATCGTATCATGTGGCAGTGGATCGAAGTGACCTTTCTCCGTTTCTTCAATCACCATCTTCAAATTGGAAGCATGAGAAAGGCAAGTACTAAGTTCAGAATTTGTAAATTTCTCAAGTCATTCTATAAGATGACGCTTGAAAGTTTCGAATATAGCTAGTATTTTCTCAAAAAAGTTGTTTATTTTGTTTTCTAAATCGTTTCCCGGAAGCCTTATTTTTGTGGGTTCCTTGTGCTATAAACATTATTCAAGTTCATTAGCAATAAAAATACTTCATAGGCCAGCTACAGAAAAATCAACACATGTGATTTATTTCATATACCAATGTCTCGAATAAATGTTTAGATAACAATATTGCAGGAATTGCGGGAATAGCCTAGAATTATGGCCTTAAAATATAATTAAAGGGCTTCCTCGCGGGCCACCTGGCTGCTGTGCGTGTGATCCGGATTCAATTCCCGGCTGTAGGTTGGGAAATTATCTGTAGCCAAGATTATTTCGTATCCTTCCCAGAGTTTGGAAGTGTGAATGAGAATGTAATCCAATTAATAAACTTCAAAGAAATCCAGTAACAACTGCACTGGAGTAATACCATTGCTAATGGAGCAATATATTGTTGCATACCAGGGTTGTCCTGGTATGCAACAATATCCTTATTATATATATTTTAAAGAAATAAAGCATAATGCATTTTGAATTAGCCGTCCACGGTCATAAAGGCCGCCCTTGTGTCCACTAGTTATATATATTTATAGTTTGTCATAAATTTATTTAAATAATATATGCATCATTTCCATTCTAGCCTATATTACTTAAACTGGAAATAAAAAGAGAAAAGCTCTGTAAAAATTGCGAAATTCATTAAATATGCTATTTATATTAATTTGTCGTTTTCGTATTACAGTGTGCTTTTGAAACGTTCATTGATGTACAAATAACGCTTTATAGTTAGCCTTGAAAGAGAAAATCAAAATTGTTTGTTTTATGATGGTATTTAAAGCTGAAACTTATTTAAAGAATGTTCGAAGTATAATAACGTTTAAATTAAGATTAAAAATTGAAATTGTTGAAATAAAATATTTGTGCCCGCCTCGATAGTGTAGATGGTAGCATGTCTGCTTCACGTTCAAGAGGCTCCGAGCTCGAATTTTGGTCTGGGTGAGTTACCTGGATACGGTTTGTTTCTGGGGTTTTCCCTTATCCTGAAAGATGAATGTCGGATAACTCTAAGCTCTATGGACCCTGGGCTTATTTGAGCATCATTTCACCCATTCCATTCATAAAGAATAAACTTATTTGTGTTATAACTTTTTTGCGCCAATTTAAACAAGAATTAAAATAGTGGCCGCGCCGTGGCTCAGTGGTTAGACCGCTTGGATTTCATCAAGGCGGCCCGGGTTCGATCCCAGGCGACCGCAAAGTGAGATTTGTGGTGGACAACACAGCTCTAGGGCGGGTTTTCTCCGGGACCTCCGGTTCCCCCCGCCATCTCATTCCATCGGTGCTCCATCTTCATCTCATGTATCATCAGTGTCACCGCCTGCGGTGCCGTATGTAGTAAAAGTGGGCGTTAAACACTACACATTTTTGTCAAGAATTAAAATCAATACATTTAAAATGAGAAAGACCTTGGGAGAAGAAACATAATGTTACGGTTGGAGAATTCATATCGTGGCAACAGCACATGCTGTTGTACTTGGACTATGAAAGTATTTTCATTTAATTTGGCAATCGATAAAACATCACATTAAATTTCTCTTTCAAATGTTTTCACAATGGAACTTCATAAAATAACATCGAGATAAAAAGTAATATACATAAGGGGAGACAGAAGTGCTTGATTTAGTCATTTTCGTGAAAAAAAATGGAATTTTGGTTTTTTGTTGCAAAATATGCATCATAATTTAATTTGCTTGTTTACAAAGTTTTATGTCCTTAGGTAAAATGCAACACATGTCCTGGGCGCCAGTTTTAAAGCTCTACGCTGGTTAAATGCCTCTGCATGCTTTAAATGGCACGCCCACATGTTTGAATGCAGAGAACTTACGAATAATTTGATTTCAAAATACGCGTTAAAATAGCATTAAGCCATCGTAACCTATTCTAACAATCTTTCATATGAATTCCCTAGATGGCAGTAATATTTCCGGATGTTATTAGTCGTTTCCTTGATATACTTCCTGTGTAATGGCGCGATATGTTTATGTTTTCTTGTGCTGTTCTAGTGTTTTAGAAGTGATACTTGGCGTTAAAAGTTATTATTGTTAGGTCTTCTCCTCTCTGTATTATATATATTATACTCAAGCGTCTATCTGTGCCTAAAATTACACCGTAAGTTGTAATACAAATTCATTTCAGTAAACCTACCTAGAACAATTATGTATTGGGAAACTTAAGAGATTAAGGTACTTATATTCTGTTATATGGTACTGCATTATGTTACTGTTTTAGAATACCAAAGATAAAGGATAGTAGATCCACTTTGTGTAAATTAATGAATACGAGCAGATGAGGGAAGACAGATACTTCAGTTGAAGTAAATCAGGAAGTAACTGAGGCTGTAGCACTGCAAAAGATAAAAGTAAGCCTTTCTAAATTGGAGGTGCAATGCAGTACCTATGTACCAGAAGTGGATGAAGGTGACAGCAAACATTTTATTTTAAATGTTGGCCAGTTGAAAGAAGTGATAAAAGTTTTAGTATACCCACGTTGTTTTCACAAACTCTGAACCTGGAGATGCTTCACACCTCTGGTTTTGCTTCTCAGTTAGAATTATGATGTGAAAATAGACTATTATTTCAGTAAATACATATAAAACCTAAGGTTCAAGAGGCTGCTAGGAGGTAAGAAGGTGTAAGTTACAGTGCCGGAGCTTTCTAATATAAACAAATTAAATATTTTTATGTAAACAGCATGCAAAAGTTTAAAACAATTTCTCTCAAGTTCAGTTTTTTGTTATTTTTTCATATTAAAAATCTATCTTCTCCCAGAATATTACAGCTATAACGCTGAAAATTGTGCACAATACACTTCAGAAACTGTGCAACAAACTGATATATGGGAATTTTGATATTGATCACACTTTAATTTTTTTAAATAATTACTATAGTCAAGCACTGATTTTTGGAATAACTATGCAGAATTTCAGAAATCTGATCCGTTAATTTGTTATTAAGGTATTAAGAAATTTGATTGTAACAAAAGGAGATCCATGAAATATCTATCAAATAAGATATATTTTGATTTTAGCTAATTACATTGTATAAATTAATTCATATATCAAGAATGCATTTACATATTGAAATGAAAATTAGTACACACACACACACACACACACACACACACACACACACACACACACACACACACACACACACACACACACACACACTTATTTAGTTACTAGTAATATCTGCAAAAAAAATTGAGGCTCTAGCTTTAGTAGTTTAGAAAACCACTTTTAGCACTTTGGTCTCCCTATTTCTCTTACAAATGGAACTTGTAAGAGAATTGTTGCACAATGGAACTTCATAAAATCGCATCGGAATAAAAAGCCATTTACATAAGAATTTACTTCAGAATTTCTACCTTAAATTTATCTGGGTGCCCAATCAATGTAACATATATTTCTTTTTCTTTTCCATGAACTCATTATATAACAAATATCTACTTGTAATATAGCAGTTACGTGTTGCTTCCTCCGCAGTTATGCAACCAAGTTTGTGTAGCGTCTTAAGGCAAACGGTTGTATAATGTGGTGTATTGAAGAAAGGAAATGATTTTATGGCAAAGAGGATATATATTAGAATGCCAGTAAATCGAAAATGACTGAGGATAGTTGGATAAGTATTATACATCAGAGGATTTTGAAGTTCTGAAGTAATTACTTCTGCTTGATCGCTCCACCAAATTCCACACTGTATCGTGGAAGTGATTATCGGTTTTATAATGGAATTACTGTTGTGCGAATCTACTTCTGCGCAGTTTCCTTGTGAGAAAGGGCTCTTTGATCGCATAGAGTTTCTCAAACTCTAATTAACAAACTTTCATACTTTTTTCTTATCCCTTCTTCAGAAAAGTTCGTGAAACCGCAATCTTCTATAATTACCATTGTATATACGCCCGTGCCAATGGAGAAGTTCTTTCCAAAAACTGGAGACTATATTCGCATATGTTCGAACAACTTTAATTATTTTTAAAATAGCAGAACCTGCGGCTCCACTCTCAGGACATTATCTGCTTAAATTCTTCATTAATTCTTCATCTCTCTTGATATCTCTCTTCTTCATGGCGTTCTCCTTCTCTTTTACTTCCACCCCTCCTTCTTCCATTTTTACCCACTTCCATTCTTCATCATGAGCCAAAGAGTTTGATGGGAAAGTCAAATTCCTCACAAAGTTTTCTAAATGCAGGTAAACCGCATAAATTGTTTCAGTATGTTACCAACAAGGTTGAATTTCCTTCAAGACTTCACCAGTAACCCTTGTGTCACACAATAAACTTTCTTGTTACTAATCTCTGCTCTATGGACTTGTTCTTCGCATGAATTACTGAATAATTATACGAATAAATGATATAAAGATATGGAAATAATTACTATAAATAATTTCGTAAGTTAAAATCAATGCACAATGTAAGATTTTTTGATTAGGAACTTACTAAGCATAATAAGAAATTTCACCTTTACAAATAATCCAATAATGAATTATTACAACATTCTTATTATTTATAGTATGGGATACTGCAGGCTATAAATATTTACAGGTATTTGTATTCCGGGAAAAAAGTTGATGAAAAGTAAGTTATTGATCTCTTGCATATAAAGGAAGTCGCCTAGATGTGTAAAAGAGGTAAACCAAGCGAGAAAGATGAAGTTGCTAATAACCAATGGGTCTCGTTGAAGAAGAATTCCTTTTTGATGTGGTACGTGTGTAATTGTGAAGTACAGTTTACCGTAACTTATCCTTTCTTCCCTAACCCTAGAATTTTTTGAATACCTTACAAGGATTCGTAGGAAACAATGCCGTAGCAAAGTGTTGCTTCAAGTCATGCAGACTCTGCGACGTCATACATACTAGAAATAGCTGACCCTGTCCTACACAATTATATTCATTGTTTCAGAGTGTATGTATCATCAAGTTGAATCTCCAAATATACTTTGGATATATTAGAGACTATCTCTGAGTGATACCATTCCTAGGTATTTATGCAACCGTTTCTGAGGAGGGAATGCTAACGCTTCCTTGATTTGGTTTCTTAAATCTCCATGATATGCCACAAGAATACAATACACAAAAAGAAGGCACTCAGATGCACTCAGATAGTTCATTAGCTGCATGCCTATAATTTATTAACTTAACAGGAGATGCGCCATTGATAAAAAAACATTGAACTCCTCTTTCATATGAAGTACTTTGTAACACCATCCAACTCTCTAACAGACATAATTTGTATTATTAGTTATTTATCAGATTCCCTCATAGTGGCTGCATTCCAAAATATATAATACAAACTAAAAGGAATATGCCAAAAATGCGGCACTCTTGTTTATTAAACTGAACATCCATGCTCCAGAAACGAGAGCAACCTAGCTGCAAGTTTAAAATATCTTAAGCTCACATAAAGGTAGCACCATCTATCACAATGTTTTCCTGCGATTTTATAGGTATTCTCTTTCCTGGCACATCATATGAAATAGAAAGATGGCGAGTCAACAAATGGCGGTGGAAAATCTGATGTAAGATTTAATTATTATCATTGTAATCATGGGATGAAATTCCCATATGGTTGACTAATTTCTTTTGTTGCACGTTAATGTCTAAAAGGTTGGTGCTTGCAAGCTTCTAAATTTAGTTCAATGCAATGTTTATTTTCAGGTTTATGTGGAGATCCTTTACAGTGTGCATCACCTAGTTTTACGTTTATGTTGTCCTTAGATTAAAATTGCATTGTAAGTGCAGCCTTAGATACGTAAGAGAAAGGACACGCATGAAACATATTTAAGGGCGTTCAAATAGATCACCAGCGCATAAGCAGAGAAGTGGCCCATTAAAATGGTGGTTCTTACATTAGAATTTTTATTTGCAGCCCATGTTAAACACCTGTGGAATCTTTAATGAGTTTCCTTTATTGATTTTCTCTAACAGTTTCATTCGGCACTAAAATATAGGAAACCTTTTGTGCCGAATTGTAGTCAGACTTCGCTTTCCAGCTGTCGCTTATGGGCCCACCTTGTGTTGAAGACCTGGATTGTGGTGCATGCTTGGTCCAAACGAGCGTTGAAAACCATGTTGGACACATGATATCATAATTCTTCTGACCTAGACAATCGATTGATAAGAAGAAAAGGGTCTTCTGTGTAACCTTATCTTCGATCTTTAATAATTTTGGGGAAATTATATGAAGTTAAGATAATTCTGTGCTAGCTGAGGGAAGATATGATCATTGCGTTCCCTAATGATGAAAACTTTGCTTTCTTTAATCTTAGAACCATTATTCCCACACTCCTAGTTGTTAACTAATATTTCGAGTAGCGTCGAGTACAGCCTTTCCAAATTTGAAGTCACAGATCAAGTAAAATCATTTGGAAGTAGAAACATTGTTATTCATGCTTAAGAAGGAAACTAAAAGTCGAAAACTTCTAAAAAATTAATAATTTTACAGTCTTATGAAACGGAATTTATGTTTCTTTATATATATTTTGTCATTACATTTATATAACTCTTTTAAATATGTTACTAAACGTGCTATTCTATTGTGAATATACATGTTCACAAAAAATATCAAATATTTACGCATTTGATTAAAGTGGTTGTCCTTAGTCCATATCGGGAAAATTGAAACTGGCTATTTATGGATGCTCTTTAACTGCTGGGATTCCATTCTATTGGGCATGAAATACAGTTTAACTTTGGTTTGCTCAGAGGCCTCTTTATCATCCTTTAGATTCTTTCACGTATTGTAAATATACTTCCCTTCCAAAGGAAGCCACGCTAAGAATTTTTAGGCCCGAAAAGGATGCTTCGTTTATTTTAATCCGTGACCTAGGGAACTAGTGGCTCAAACCCGGTGGAGATCGGGAACTGCTTTCAGGAACTACTCGTACTGAGTAGTGTCAAGCCAGATGGCTTACTTATTTGCAAAAAGGGAGTTTTCTTTTCCTTTCAGTTTTCAGTTTACTTTGAACAGCTCCTTTATTGCAATAAAGGAATTATTTTCTCAGAAACTACTGAAGATAGGTAAGTAAATATTAGGATGATAAAAACAACTTTAGCTTTAATGTGCATGAACGCTGGTGGTCAATATAATGGTTGGTTGTTTTTTTAAAAAAAAAGTTTATAAATACTTTAAATTCTAAACTATGCCGTAT
This sequence comes from Mantis religiosa, assembly GCA_030765055.1. Lineage (NCBI taxonomy): Eukaryota > Metazoa > Arthropoda > Insecta > Mantodea > Mantidae > Mantis > Mantis religiosa. Next base: position 80,334,081 of record CM060949.1, read on the forward strand.
CTTCCTTAATAAAGAAACTTCTTTTACAAAAGTACATCAATGACGTTGAAGGCCAACTAACTCTGCAACATTTCCACTTGAAGCATTAAATAATTTCTCAAAAATGACTGAAGAATTAAGGGATCATGTTTTTAAGGTAAGAAGACACTGCCTATCTTCACAATGCTATTCCCATGATTTTGGGTGCACATTACTAACAGATTATTTTTGATATATACGTGAAAATTTTTAGGCACGTTCTTATAATCGATATCTTTAATAATACCTATTATTATTTGAAAACTTTTTAGTGATAATTTGTTATAATTGTTTAGTTTTTTATAAAAAAGCACTGACATTTCAAATAATTTTATTTTTAAACAAGTATTATGAATCTCAGAGAAAAATCCCTTCCTATTGTTATGCTTATGAGTCTGCTTAATACACACAAAAATTTCATATGTTTGTTATGTGTTTCATACGTTTCAAAGTGTACCGGAACCTGAAAAAATATGAAATTGAGAAAAACAGCTTTAAACTTTATATATTGATCACTGACTTCTCACATGATTCAGAACATTCCTGCTGCACAGTCTTGACCCTCTATATTCTCACTTAATCTTTTCAAGTTCCTTTTCATTTTTATTGCTTTCTTGGCCAGTTCTTCAACCATTCTAGGTGCTTTCAGGACACGCAGCTCATCAATTTCTGTGTATGACTGCTATCATGATTAGCACACGTTTGTCTCCTTCAGCCGCCCTGGTGCGGGCGCTGCGGAACACTCGTGGTACCTCTGACGTTACGAGAGGAACCTCGGGCCGAACATTCGAGCCCCTCCCGAATAGGAGTTGTTCGGATTTGGTTGGACTCGAGGGATGGGGGGGGGGCAGTGTATTCCTGACACCCGCGGGAGATCGGGTACCTCCGGCCAGGCCCCGGTCGCCCGGAGGGGGTAGAGGGTTGCCTAAGAAGTCCTTGGTACTAGCCTACATAGCTAGCAGAAGGAGTGCTAGATCACCAGGCAGCCCCACCGAGGTTTTCGGTAGTCTTCCCTGCGGGGTTGACGAGCGAAAGTGGCGTATCCACTCCCACCCGTATTGTCGTTGTAGTCGATGGGGTGTGGGGCTTTTTAAAATAATAAGGTATTACTTTATGAAAAACCCCGGAAGTTTCATCCCCCCGGATAGAAGGAGGCCAGGCTCTTCGGACATTTGGTAGATCCTCTGCATATCTATCTGTTGAACTGAGCCTACTAACCTCAATATTACATGTGGTTTCATTGTCTACTCTATTTATATTTTCCACATTTACTGTTCTGTTTTAGTAAAACCATTGCCTGTAAACTTTCTCTTTTGAAATGTTTTTGGCCTATCCATATCATATATTCAACAATAACTAATACAAAATATTATTCAGAACAAATAACTGGTAACTTACGCAGCCAAAGACAAAAGAAAAACTAGTATCATTGGAGCTACAGTGGTACCAGTATAAAGCTTGAAAGATCCCTTATAAAACAAGGCTTAGTTCAGAAATATCTGTTAAGTATTACAGAAGTTTTGATCGATTTTCCGAAAGCTTACGAAAAGGGGCGTGGCAAAAACTTAACATCCACTAATATAGTTAGCAAATTAGATATAAAATATTGCTCCAATGAACATTTTAACTGTATATTTGTTACACAGAAGGAAGAAATTATAATAAAATGTTAAAGTTAATAAGTGAAGTAGTTTCTCACCTTCAGTTACATTAAAGTGGACAAATAAGCAGTGCTACTTTTATAAATTCTGGAATGCAGTGCAATAATGGCACGCAGGGACGTAGGTACCCATTCCCTTAACTTGAAGACTAGTCAGAGCTAGACCGCCCTACAAGCAGGGATATAATTATAGAATAAAGCTGAATTAGAAATAAAATATAAAACAAACGTATAGCATAAATAAATATTATTGTATTTCTTGTTTACAAAACTTAGATATATTCTCCTACGTATGGGATTGCTGACAAATGAGCTGTAAGAAAATGTGTGTTTCAGAGAAATAAAACACAGCAGCTCCGAAATGTAGCTTCGATTATTTTGATTGAAAACTTTGAAAGATACGAGGGGCACTATTTATATTTTGAGCCTTGGAAATCCTGAATGTTTTAGGTAACATATGACGTTCCCAATTGAAAGCTAGACTTTGTTTACCGTAATCTACTTCAGATATTTTGTCAATGGAGCATCATTTGTTTTGTTTACATTAACTTGAAAATTGTGTCTCAACAAAAACATGGAATTAACTCGTGAAAGTGTTCGTGCAATGATTTATTACGAATTTCGGCGTATATTATCAGACAACAATACATCGATCAACAAACTTCCACATTTGGCGACGAAGCTCCATGCTTTGCCACTGTGAAACGCTGGTATAACGAATTTAATCGTGGCCGCCGTTCGATCAATGATGAAGTTCTTGAAGGTCGTCCAGAACAAGTTGTGCCAAAAAACATTGATACTGTGCAAAAACTAATAACGCAAGATCACCATTATCAGATTGAGTTAACCCTAAGCAATGGTTCCACCAGCATATATGAAATATCGCATGATTATTTATCTGTGAAAAGGGTTTGCTCTCGTTGGATCCCACATAATTTGATGCAATCTCAAAAAATACTCGTGTAGATTTGTGTACAACAATGTTCAAGAGATACAATGGCAGTGCCGCAAAAGACGTATATAAGAAGTAACAGGTGACGAATTATGGATCTATGTGTATGAGCAGGAACGTAAACAACAGTTGGCTGTATGGGTATAAAGTTTTAATTGGAAGTGGAAATTAATATTATGTATTAAATTTTGTTTTTTGTTTTTAAAATTTAATTTTGATATGGATTTTATAAATAACATTTGAGGAAGCTAAATTAAAGTTATATATATAATTAATTTTTGTAAATTAGGTAAATTAATAAGTGTTCATTTTTAAAATTTATGGTTGATAATTAACTAATCTGAAATTGATAGTTTTGTGTGGTTAGGATATTTTTGTTTGGCTAAATAGTAGTGCTGGATACCAGTAGCAATGTGGAATTTTAAAATATAGTTAACTTAATAACTGGAATACCAGTTATGTGTTACTGGAAACCAGTAATATTATATTTTTGTTTAAAATATTTTAAGTATATTGAATTTTTTTTTAAAAAAAAGTAAATTAAATTTATAAAATTTTGAAAGGGGTGGATTAGAAAAAATTAAATTTTTAATTATATTTTTGAATTTTAATTTATTTTTATGTATGTTTATTTTTAGAAATGTGGTGTGGATTTTTATGTTTGATGAGAGCATATTTTACCATGTTTGTAACTTGTTTACTTATTTATTATTATTTTTGTTTATGTTCTGTAAATTGTGTACGTTTTGTATATGTTTTTGATGTTTTAATTAATGAACAAAAGACTGAGTATTTATCCCGGATTAATAAATTAGGTGCCGCGGTATAGTATACAGATTTTTATTTTGTTTTATTTATTTTTATTTATTCTTTGTATGGGTATAAATAACCGAATAGCGACATCACTTTAAAAAGACAAAGTTACTGAGAAACATAAATAAATGGTAATTGACTTATCCGAAATATCTTATGCTAAAAATAGCTTACTTCAAATAAATTTTATGTTTTAAAGAGATTTAAGTTTTTGTAGGGTGCTCTTTTGTGTTTCTCTTACAGTTTGTTAGTATTACAAAAATATGCAAAAGTCTTTCCGAACGAAGAGTATTTTATATATTATTTTTATAAAGTTATGGTTTAAAACCTACTTTTTATGTAAATACTTGAAATAAAAGGTATATAAATTAAAACCATTAGAGCCAATTTTGAGGCAATGTTTCTCTTTGGGAGTCACGCTGTTTGCTGTTTATAGATAGAAAGGGTCTCCTTAGAAAGAGATCTTCTATTATATTTTAATTATTTGACTATTTGTAGCCTTTTACTTTTCCTTGGGAAGTCTTTAAGCTTTAAATTCTAGTGAAATTTTGATGTCGAATTTTTGGTGGAATACACTACTTCCGCTAGTTAATAAACGTAAGTAGTAAATAAAGTAAAATATTGTGACACTCATGAGATAACATTCTGTAAACCTAGTGCTTATGTCTTCCTAATAATTAAGTAAACGGTTTGCTTTCAATATATCCTTTGGAGGTTTTCGTGAGTCTACAATACGTAATATCATTTCCCTTTTATTTTCACAATTCGTTATCACACGGCCGACAGATGTCAATCAGCATTAAGATGTTCTGATGTGTGTTTTGCTGATCCATTTCGATCATCATTAATGATAGAAATGAAGCAAGCCTGGCTCTACCACCAGGGTCTGAAGCTCTCGACACACCCATCCCCTTCGTTTTTGTATGCGAACGTTGACCCTTCATGACTTATTCACGCAGTGCTCTCATATACAAGGGTGCATGCGGTTTTCACAGATCCCTCGAGGTTTGCTCTTCTCATTAAATGTTACATCGCTTTATACTCCGTAAGTAATGCAGAGCAAGTTGTCAGTACGTTCAGCCTGTGCTTGTGTTAGCTTTTATCTTACGATTTTAGATTATTATGTGGAAACGGAGGAAACTTTCCATATTTAGGTTAACAGTTGCTTCTGGATAACTCCAGGAGGAAGAGGTGGAGGAAGCAAAGACACAGAAGGCAGCTAAATCCTAAGCGGCAACGTCTACAGGTATTCCAACCTGACGCCAATGAGAACTGCAAGGCCTAGCTCTCACCATGGCCCGACACACCAAATGCCAGGACGAACTCCACAGATCACATCCGCTGTCCACTCACCTGATCCTTGACGTTGAAACTTGACAAGATTATGGGGGCAGGAAAAGTCTTGACATTTTATAATTCAGCCTTAGCATCCTTAGCAACTAGGTGAAGACAAAACCAAGGTAAGAGAGAAAGGTCCATCTAATGCGATCTCACACGTTAACGAGGAGCTATTTTTCTCTCTGTGATTTTGGTTAGTGGCCATTGGAAACATAAAGATTCTTCAATACATAGTATCAGAAGAAAGGATAAGATCTGATTTCATAACCTAATGCAAATTTGAAACAAAATCAACATGATTCAGATTTTCTGCATTTAACCTGTAAATTCCGATAGCAGAGTCCTTTGTCCGTAGGCATGCCTTTCACTGAAACATTAATTTTCAGATGTCACTTCTTTCTTACGACCTCCATGATCCTAAGTTCGTATGAGATGAAAGGTTAAAAGACAATTCGTTTTGAGGTTCCAACACAACAGGAAGATATGCTTTTGTTAAACAACACTTTGCTGTGCCAAGAAACCGTCACTCAGCCAAGAAAAACAGTTCCACATAACTTCTTGCATATGCTCTTCAAAAAGCGTCAAGGGGACTTTGACAGTGTATTTGGAAATACTTAGCTGAATTGTACCATCCTGCGCAGTTCATTGCGACATTACTGAAGAATCAAGAAACTTTCTGTTTCATCTGTATTCAAATGTGCTAATCACAATTCTGCGACCTTATTCGGAAAAAAGTGCATTTAGCCAATGTTGAATAACATACCACTGCTGTTTGTGGCCTTTTTTTTAATTTCTCTGATTAAATTGATAAAGAAAGCATTTCAGTAACATTTCGAGATCAGGGTTTCACTGAATATACAAGTTTTCAACATCCCTATGTTCGAACATAGGAACCCAGTATGTTACTCGATTAGCGTCTAACTCAAACATGAATTTTACATCCAAATGAGTAGATATTTAGGGAAACAACGTGATGCTGCCCAAAAATTCCCCCCACCAAAGCAACATATTAGGAGAGAGTAGGGTAATGACGCTCACTTAAGAAAAATTGTTCTGCAACCTTAAGCATAATTACATTAATTATTTTAAAACAATAAATTGCAAGTTTTATGAATAGGCTCTAGAAACGAATACAAATCAAGACCTTTATTTAAGCTGGAAGTCATGAAAATAAACAAATATAAAGGGTTGGCTCGAGTGGTATTGCCCGCCAACTGAATATACCAATTTAATATTTCTTTATGCTATAATCGCATTTATAATCCTCAGGTGTGTCAGCTCCACTGCATTGCTCATGTGCCCATTCAGAGCAGGAGACACAATGTAAGTACAGTTCGTTATTTTGTCCAAATTAGTCAAGTCGTCATCGTCACATAGTTGATAGAATCTTTGTCACTGGAGGTATCAAATAAATTGATTTTCCTTCCTGTTTTTCGTTTCTTGGGATTCTTATTTTCGGCCTCTTTTGGTGCTATTGCTTTTGGTTCCAATGTTTTTGTGGAACTTTTAGGGATAGCCGTCTCTCTGCTTCCTATAGTTGTTCCTTCATTGGAGAGGCTGTTGGAATCTGAGACTTCATTTTATGTGGCTCTTGTCGAGTGGTCATCTTGGAAATATTTGAAGGACCTGGAATAGGGGAAATACCTGCGACGGAACTTTTTGTTTTGCTTTTGGACGCTTCTGGGTCTCTGGAGACAGAAGTGATTGGTGAGGAAGGGATAGGTCTAATTCTGATAACTGGGATAAGGAATTGGTAGAGCACTCTGATAGTGTTGGTTCATTGGTAGAACTGGTTGTTACTGAGGTCATTTCCAATACAGGCGTTTCTTGATAAGTTGGCGAAGTTTCATGATCTTCGACCGCAACAGAAAGTGCCTGTTATTCTCTGGTTGTTGGCCTACCGGTATTTGTAAGCTTTTTGCGGCCATAAAATCTGCATCACCGAACTGATCTGGGTTGAGAGGTCAAATACCATATACTGAAACCCATGCGAGGCTATTTATTTGTATTTTTATAAGATTAATGGAAAGCACCAAATCCCATATCACTTTAAGTGATCCGTTGGATAAAATAATTCTAACATTCAAATATGTGTTGGACAATGGGATTAGCCTGGGGGGTAATACTGTTCAGAATTGAGTGACATTATCCGACGGCTCCATGTTGGATTTATTATGAGAAACACGCTTCAAACACATCACCACAAGATCGACTAAAGTATAAATTGGTAGCCATAAATAGGAACTATCAACTTGTGTACTTAATAAAATATGTTTAGAAATCTATTCATTGTTACTTTGTAATGATTTTGGTGTATCTACACTAAGAAATTCACACAAAACACGCTTCTTCTTAACAAACCCGCATACACTGCTCCACGGCCACGATACTCATTTTGTACGTTACCGCGACTGTCCGCTATCTGTCAGTGATATACAGTATCTGCTAGAATCATTGGGTCTCAAGAATATTACATGAGCGCCATTGTCCGCTGAGCCACATTGTAGTACTCTCCCCTACATTCATTTTTCTTTTTAAAAGTAGGAATGGCATTAATATGGTACTAATTATACCTACAATTAGTCTGTGCAGTCTATTTTGTTTTTAAAAGTTTTTCCATACTGATAAACTCAAGAGGTAAGTATAAACGTACTTCACAAAATGTGTATAGTTCTTTGCTGCTTTAAATTTATTCCAATTTAAAATTTAATTTTATAGTTCGTTTTTGTTCATTTGAATCTTATAAGCAAATAAATTTTCATAAATGGCAATTGGTTTTTGCTCATAAGATTATGTAAAATGTAAATAATATGAAAACTTATATTTTCTAGTCACTCTTTGTTAATAGATAGCTGTGCTCCCAGGCTCCTTCTTCCAGCGGTATTTTCGCAATATAATTTATAATTAATTAATTGATCTTTCATTTATGAGTGCTCTTTAAGTTCTGCGGTTCTTATTGTTACATTCTGCATTGGGCATGAAAATACGCTTAAAGAGCTTAAAGTTACTCTTTATCGGACTTGAGATTCGAGACCACCGACTTTTGTTCCCTTCCGAAGGAAGCCATTCTATGGAAACTACAAGTATTGCTGGCAAAATATTTAGAATACTGGAGGTGAATAGAAAAACAAGGCCGGGAGTAGATAATTCATAGAACCACGGTGTAAAACAAATCAAATAAATAGTAGATAATATTTTGTGAATTGTTTTACGTCGTCATCATCATTATCAGCAGAGTAAATTTAGTCTCACAAGGCTTACCCGGTGTCATTTAATGCTGTTGAGCTCAACTTGTCCTAAGTATACTTGTACTTTTTTGCCTTTTACGTTGTAGTTTATAATCAGTTTTGATTTGCGGTGGTCATTCTTTCCCTTATGTGTTGTTTCCAATAAGGTCTAACTTGTTTTACTCTGTGAATTTAAGGGTTTTTAATTACTTGAGTAAATGTTAGCTTTTTTACATTAGTACGGTGCATCCGGCAAAACATCCTAAAACCTTCATTAAAACTCTGTCAAAACTCTGTAGTCGGAATTTAAGTTAGCACTGAGGCTGCTGTGCAAAATTTAATCTTTTTCCTCTCTGCTATTTTTACGGATCTTAATAACGCCACATAAATAGCTGAATATATTGACTTTATTTAAAAAATCATCATTCCTTATGTTGAAAATATTGCGGACGAGCTAATTAAAGCAATTAATCTGCTCAATTATTTTTCCTTTCAAGACAATCTTACCTCTAATTGTAACAGCTTCCTTAAACGCTAAATTTTAGCTTATCGTTTTTTCTTCTTTTTTCCGTATTATATCTTAAAAACAAAGGAACCCAACATTCATGATGTAGCGGGTAGAACATCCGCCTAGTTATCCTCAGAACTCGACATCAAATCTGGTATGGGTTCACCTTTCAGGTTTCCTCTTGTACTGAAAAAGTAAAGCGTTATACCACAACTCAAATCTTTGGACACCGACATTACTTGAACACCCATTATTTTTCTTCATCTTCGTCACTTCAGTCATGTTCTGTAGACCTTTAATTTCATAATGGGCAGACAGAAAAATAATAATATAAGTATACTTTAAAGTCATATATATACAGAGTGTTTCAAAACGACACCGAGCGAACATATAGAAGTAGTTGCTCAGCTTCTATTGACACTTATAGATAGCTTTTACCGCCAATAGAGCTGCATAAAACACGGTCCAGGATAAGTGTGGATTAGGTAGTGACAAGAACAACGGCACGTATCTCACGCTGTCGGAGTTTACAGATATAGGTTACATGCCATGCCGCGTGCTGTAATTGTTTGTAAACATACCGGCCTACTCCGCGGTAGCTTGCCACTATTAATAATTTCTTTGGTTTATGAAACCGCAATAAACAAGCTATTGCTTAATTATTGCTTATGACTGTTTAACGTGTTCCAAAATTCCGATATAGCAGTCCATGATGGCAAATAAGCTGGTGGACATATGCAACTTATACCTTTTAGAGGGAAGTTAATGCTAATGAGGTTGAGGATGGAAGCATTAATTTATAAACAGAACAGAAAACAACATCAAAGAATTATAGATAAATTAACCAATACTAAATGCCTTATGCAATGAGCCGAGCATTTTGTTTCACGTGTTTGATAATACTAAATAAACCATTTGTAACTGAAAAGGAAGCTGTTGATATTTACGGTAAGAGGTTGAAAGTATTGTACAATTATCATAAAAAATGCTCTGAAGTTAAACAAATAAATATAATCATTGATGTAACTAATTTTACAGTTCATTTTTAATGAAAGTAAATTAATCGTGCGTTCTTTGAACTCCCTTCAGCTCTTCCATCAATCAAAACTATATCCGTCGTTTCGGCGTTCGTATAGCGTTCCATATTTCTTGAATTTTCTAACTAAGTACGTGCAAAATCCTCCCTGTTAGGACGGAATGTGTAGTTTTACACTGAAGAGCAACCTTGCAACCATCCGAGTTATTAGTCGACTTTTGCACAAGTAACTGCCCGTTGCCCCATTACCCGAAACGTAGGCTAGGGTCACTGATACAGAGTAAAGAGTAAAGAGTAATGTTTATGTTTTCGTGACCGGTGCGTCCCAATAACAACTTTTGAGCTTCACAAACCAGTGGTTACTGTGCTGCCTAATCACAAAATGATATAAAATTTAATGTTGCATAAAATTATAACTAACAGAACTTCGAAGCTGCGACACCGAAATTCGGACTAGTTAAGTTATAAACTACAAAACGGCTATATTCGTTCGGTGTCGTTTAGAAACAACCTGTATATATATATGATATATGGTATGGATATATATATATATCATATAAATGTTTAATACATAAAATGTACTATTAAATGCACTGTAGGTACGTTTATTTTAAAAGCAGGTTAATCACATTGCTATCCATGATTTAATAACGTCCTTCTGAGTTCATAATGAAAACGAGAATAGCTTCTTTATGTTTCGAAGTTAGTGTTAAAAAAGTTTTATTTATCCGCTTTATCAGATTTTATTCATGATAAAAGATTTATTATATAATAATCAAACCATTAGAACTATCTTTAAAAAAAAATACAGAAAGGGAACTCTTCCATATAAAGCTCTGTGATGGCTGAAAAGCTCTTAAAAATTTTATTCTGAATTTTTAGGGGTTTTCAGGTTAAGTTCGAAGATCAATGCCTATATCTTTTGCTTTTGGCTTACGCTGATTCACCCATTCCTCCACGCGTCCTTCCATCCCTTTCCCTCTTACCTTCCTTCCCTCCCTAGATCCACCCATTAGTGCCTCAATGCGTTCATCCCTTCGTCCGCATGTCCATCTGAAGTTTTCTAAATTTTCCCATGAAATTGTGTTTGAATAGGTATTTTCCAAATTAAAAATTTATAAAAAGGAAAATACAATTTAAATACAATTATTTTCTAAACAAGCATAATATATGAATATAATTCCATAAACCCTGTGTAGAAATGTATAGTTTTCTTCTACTAAAAAGGGTGCTTTTGAATTTCCCTCCCAAACAATAGACTGCCGTCTTGCTCTATACGTTTAAGAATTGCAGTAGAAACCTCTTTGAAGCCTATAGTTTACCAGAACTTTCTCTTATACTCAAACGAACCTTCACTCAATATCACATTGATCGTGCCCAATGAACCAAAGTGTACCAAAGGCAACATTACCGAAATTAGAATATTAAAGAAATAGAAACATGTAACTAAATATTTGTGAGTTTTACATATTTCAAATTTCAAAAAGAGACTATTTAAATTAGTTAGATGACTTTCTTTACGTTGTGTAATATTTTACTTTTACATTATTTACCTTAATTACCTCAAGTAAATAGAGGAGTTACTGCTTTCTACAGAATACCTTAAGCAAAGCAGATTCAAGCTCACTATAAGCATCAAACAAGCAATGAACTTATGTCTAGAAAGTGATTTAAAAGTAAATTATAGCTGAAATTAAATTAAAACTATATTTAGAAGCCATGCAAGTTTCATACAAGCATTATTCATACCAGGAGATCTTGTTTACTAAAACTGTGTTGTGAAGTATCTTCAGGTGATCTCCATTTTCCTCCTTACTGCAAAATAAGACTAAATACAGTATTTCGACACATATGAAACTTTTAATGGCTGTATCGAATGAAGTATAGATTTTAAGCGGCACACTCCAAAGACAAGGTAAATTGCCTATTTAAGTAACTTTCATACTGAAAGTTTTGAGTAATAACAATTTTATTTTGTAAATGTCACAGGCTCTGAGTAGCGAAAGAGCGTTGTAATAATTTATGAACTACAGAGAAGCCATAACCTCTAGCCAGCTAATGGGGAATGTTTCGTTCCCTTAGAGTGGTGCAAAAATTTACCACAGAGACTTATGTTTATAGAGATAGAGTAAGACAGTGAATAAAAGGCCTTATGAACAGAACTTAAATGTATCTTAAACCATCTGCTACTCTCCTTCTAACATAACAAGGAAATAATGGTTGGATACGTAGTTGTGGGTGAAATTCCACCAGTATTTGGAGTAGAATACAGTATGGTCGTAAACATGATAAAATGTTTGGGCTTATGGAAGCTTTGGGCTCTCTGATCCTCCATTTATTCAACGACGGGGGCAAAATTCAGAGAAAAAGTATCGCTTAAAAACTTTGGAGTTATGGGGATGAAAGCTTTTTGCTGAGTGCTGTGGCGGGTAATGAAATGGGGTTCTATCAGCACACATCAGATACAAAATCCTAAATATGAAATGGCATCACTAAAATGTATTACTAAAAAGGAAGACCTACACAGAGGTATCAGTTGAAATAGAGACACAGTACGATAACATTTAAAATGGGTGGATAAGCCGGGCTCTACAATGAATTCAAAATGGACGCTATTATAGGCCTATCAGTACCAATAACCACTTAAGTGTGCACAATAATCTTTTAATTTACTACTTAATAAGTATTTTAAAAGATATAGAAACAGAAATATCAAAAATTCATATCTAAAATTGTATTAAATTGCATTACTATATTAATGAAATGAAAGCAGTAAACCTTTGCTCAAGTTGTTCTCGGGAAGCAAGCCAGGTGAAAAGACGATTAGAAATTGACGTTTCGGGAGTGTGCATCCCTCCCATCATCAGGATATTTATTAAATGTTATAACCACAAACAAATCATTGGATATAACACAAATATAAACAAAGACAAAACACTATCAAAATTCGCATTACTGAACAAAAGACTGTTTTCAGTAAATTACGAGGGTTGTTCAATAAAGAATGATTACAATTTTTTTTTTTTTTTTTTTTTTTTTTGACAACAGACCTTTACTCATCCTCATAATTTTGATAGTCCATCTCAAAATAGTCTCCCCTGAATGCGATGCACTTGTCCCAGCGTTTCTGTCAGTCTTCAAAGACATGCTGGAAAGCATTTTTGAGAGATCCTTCAAAATCGCCTCCGCAGCCTTCACCACTGCTTCTGATAATGGATAATGCCTCCCACGAAGGCTTTTCTTCAAGTTAGGGAGTAGAAAAAAGTCACATGGAGCTCAATCCGGGCTATAGGGAGGGTGATGGGTGCACTTTACTTTGATTTTTGCAAGATATTTAGCAACAACATTGGCAATATGCGGCCGCGCATTATCGTAATGCAGCATCCAGGCTGCTTCATGGAAATGTGGTCTTTTGCGCCTGATATGGACTTGCAATGTTTTCAGGAAATCCCTGTAGTAATTGTCCAGCTACTGATGTGTGTGCAGGTACAACTTCCTGATAAACCATTCCATGAATGTCAAAGAATGAGATGACCATAACTTTCCCAGCAGAAGCAACCACTTTTGCTTTTTTGGGAGTTGGTGGTGAAAGAGATTTCCACACTGAGCTTTGCTGTTTTCTCTCAGGATCAAAATGATGTAGCCAAGTTTCATCTGCAGTGATTACGTTTGAAAGAAACTCCGGATCTTCCTCTAACATCAGCTTTAACTGCATGTTACCTCCATTGCAGCGGTAGGCGATTCTGAATATGTCTGAACTTTCCTGGTTCTCACAGGCGGGAACCAGGAGTACCAACAATGAAACTACTACGGCGTTTTTGTTTCACATCAAACTAACAGAACATAATAAGATTGAATTTTAGTGCGAAAAAATACGACTGTAAAAAAAAATTATGATCATTCTTTATTGAACATTCCTCGTAAATGCCAGTTCAGGAGATGGTGTGAGTATAGAAAATTAATTGGTTCAAATAAACGTAGCTACTCAAATTATTGATCTGTGCTTCTTAAGACGACGGATTTCCATTTTAAGGCAGGTTTCCAAGAGGAGTGAACTGAAATCCAACAGCACGATTAAGCGTACTCCTTTCGGACGAAATGGCCAAAACATCCTTAAGACTATTTCTAATCGTCTTTTCACCTGGCTTGCTTCCCGAGAACAAACTGAGCATATTCGTTGAGCAAGTGCATTATTGTTTTGTAATATTGATGCAAGTGATATCTTCTGTTTATATCTTACTAAAAATTTCCATCTATGTACATAGAATTTTGAAAAACAAAAGTTTATTCTACTATGACAACCTCGAAATAACTTCATATCCAACTAAGACTGCCAAAATAGGCACAAAATAGTATTTGTAAAGTAAAAAGTAAATTTTGACCCTCCTTGTGAAACATAGCAGTTTGTTACGTAATAAACAATTAAGCTTACGTACTTACAGCAGTTAGGGCATTTTACCATTTGTTGCAAAAGTCAGCCGATTATTCACTGTTTGTACTGCGAATTTAAAGAACTTGACGATTTCAACACTACAAACTTTGCTGTACTTGAGTCTACAATAGCATGAAAGAAACTGAAGTAATTAATAATTAGAAATAAACTAAACACAATAAGGTAATGTATTTTGCTTTGCATTTTAGAAATAAATATCGGTATAATTCCCTCGATGCTGTAAAATATAATTCACTGGTTTTAATTATTAATAAATTATACCTATAAATAATCACCAATAAGAATAAATGAAAATTTGAGCAAAAGTCTTAATAACATTTATTTCGATATCATTAAGCTACGAGAAGGTAAACATTAAAATGTATAAGTATATGTACTAATAAAGCTCATATATTTTACTCCAGTAAACACAAAACGTTTTTATGTATGAAAAACACAGCGCTCTAAACAAAGGAATCAACAGGGAAAGTAGGAAAATACCCACTTCAAGAAATGACCTCCATTTTCTTGTTTGAAGAAGGAGTAATTGCAGTAAAATTTCTTCAACTTCAGACATCATTAATGCTGCCAATAAACTTCCTAAGCTTCCTAAGATATTTTCTATTTTCAGTTGAAAGATCATTCTGCAGCACGGAAATTCAGTCATACAATGAATAAATTTGGAAAATGGGATGAAAAGTTCTTCCACGTTTTCTTCTCTATCTTCCCTCCACTACTAATCGCTATTTTAATTATAATTTTCACGTCTACGAGGCTTTGGAACAAGAACAACATAAAAATAAAAGAAAATGTTAATAGAGAACAAAGAAAAGTCTTGTACGGAAAAATTAACAAAAAACTAAAAAATAGAACTATGTGTTCATTTATTCCAAAAACAAAAGTCTGTGATTTATAAAACATTTGTTATGTTAAATAGTTACATCAAAATAAACTCCAAAAATGGGATAACTAGTTTTGTTCAAAGTAGTTCAGAAAACATTTGTTCCATTACCATCATTATTGTCTTTTCTATTATTCGAGTTCCTTAAACATTTTTAGAAATAAATAAAACTTATTATTATACTCGACAGGTGAATTATCGACGTCAGCGCTGTAACAGGAATAATTTAGGAATCTATTAATTAGATGAGAACCCTTTCACTCGTAATTCAGGTATGCGTCACTAATGGAAATTTCTCTCCATATTGGAAATCTATGCATTGGTTACAGAGTTTTAGTGAGCTGGAATTTAGTTCGCAATATGGGAGTTTTGTTTGCAAAATTTTGCCGCGACGGAAATAGTGATACGAGGAATAGCAATTCTTATAGTTACTGGTCTCTTTGAATGAATTATTAGAACAATAATTAGAAGTTAGAAACGCTACAAATTTTAATTACAGTTATTTCGAACAAGTGGTAGGAAACGTCAAAACACTCCCGAATTATATTTATGTTTGACGAAATCAGTTGTGGTGGTGTGCCCTAGTGGTAAGACCGCTCGCTTCTCACCAAGGCGGCTAGGAACTTGTGGGATTTGTGGCGTTCTAGTGGACAAAGCGACGTATGAGCGGATTTTCTCTGGATTTACCGGTTTTCTCCACTATTAATTCCACCAGCTGCTTCATCGTCACCATTTCTTTCATTTATTTCACCTTCATTTCAAATTATCTCTTCTCTTACCTTTATACCAGCTTTGGAGTGATCACCAATTTGACTCCTCTCTGATGCTTAGTTTGTCACCTCGACAGCCTCGATTCCAGGCGTCTTCTTGTAAGTTCTGTGGAAGAGGAGCAAGACCTCCATACTTGAAGAATAAAGAGAGAAAACAGAAGGAATCAACTGCCATAGAGGCGTCCATATTCTAGCAATAGATAGCATGAAGGAAAATACTATTAAACTAATAACCCACAAATACTGTAGAATTATTGTATCTTCTCCCTCAAGGAACGTCATGTCAGCAATGCAAAATCAGTCTATCTCTTCAATAAAGTACACAACATGGAAATAACTGTAAAAATGAAGTAGTCTCATGATCAGGTGTATTAGTAGAACAGTGAAGTCTTTAGGAAGCCGCAAATACTGTGGAATGGTGCCATCTTCTTCCAAATGGAACGATATGTCAGCAATGCAAAGTCAGTCTGTCTTCTTAATAAAGTACATGACATGGAAATTAATCGTTCTTCCACATTATCCATGTGTAGGGATTATTTGGATAGATAGAGTCAGATTGAAAGATTCAATGCCATAGCCGGGAGATCCGTGGTTCAAATCCCGCCTATAGCATAGAATTTTACAATGTGACTCCTTTTCTGTAAATTTACGTCTCCAACCTTAAGTCATATCGGACGGAGAATGAAATGGCTGAAATGATTCTCAAATGAGTCCGGGGTCCATGGTATTACCCGACATTCGTCTTTAAGGATAAGGAGAAACCCCGAAAAAACCTTATCCAGATAAATCACCCTGACCGAGATTCGAACTCGGGACCTCTTGAACGTGAGGCAGACACGCTACCATCTACGCTACCGAGGCGGGCAATGTTACTCTACCTATCCAAAATACATAACAATTACAACTAATTACTAGCATTAAAAACATTGCTAATGTGTATGTGCAGTGTTAAACTCCCATTTTACTACAGACGGCACCGTAGGCAGTGACACTAACGATATATGAGATGAAAATGAAGCAGCGGTGGAATGAGATGGCGGTGGAAGCCGGAGACCCTGGAGAAAATGCGCCCCAGTTCCGTGTTGTCCACTATAAATTTAGCTTTGCGGTCACCTGGGATCGAACCCGGGCCTCCTTGATGAGAGTCAAGTGGTCAAACCACTCATCAACGGCGGGCCCTAAGCCGTTGGTAGACATAAGACTCTAAGGTCACTAAGGTCAGTGGAAGACGCAGCATCGTGTCTTAAACCAAGTGGAATGACCAAGCGGTAGCTTTTTTTTTTTTTTTTTTTTTTTTTTTTTTTTTTTTTTTTTGTAAATTACGTTCTCCAACGTTAAGTCATATCGGACGATGAATGGAATGGGTTAAATGTTGCTCCAATGAGCCGGGGTCCGTAGAGCTTAGAGTTACCTGACATTCGTCTTTCAGGATGAGGGAAAACCTCGGAGAAAAAACTTATCCAGGTAACTCAGCCTGACCGAGATTCGAACTCGAACGTGAGGCAGACATGCTACCACCACGCTACCGAGGCGGGAAAAGTGGTAGCAAGAATGCCACAAAAAATGTATTTGTTATAAACTGTGCGTTTTACCAAGATCTTAAATTTTTGTCTAATCAGTCTTGACTATCGCATAAAATTGGTGACCGTACCAACTCAGTCTGTAGATTTTGTTGATCGTAAGCACAAATTTCTGAGAAAACAAAACATGACAAAAACGTCTACTTGTTAAGGATAAGTACTTTGAGGGGGATTTTCTTAAAATTGATGTAAACATAGCAGTATAATTTTTCATAAAAGGATGACAATGATGAAGAAAGATGTTCTGAATCACAATTTGAAAGATTACAGTATTTTACATGGCTGTTTACAACTTTTGAGGCCACATCGTTCATTATAACAATGCTATTGTGCTGTCGCAGTTAGAAAAGAAACTGAGTAAGATGCAGCCAAAAACTTTCTTTACGACGCTAAAAAAGTGATTTGCGGAATTCGGCTTGTCCCTGCAAAATTCCGCACTAGTGCCAAAAAACTGCGGCTTTATGACCTTGTGTCATAAATATCTATTAATGCCAAGGTAGCACATTGCGCCGTTTCCAACGCAAAGCTTGTCTGTTTCATTAAAAAATTCTACAGTCTGATTCTGTATATATAACATTCAGTTTACTCCTCTGTAACACAAGTACCAGATATTTTACGAATTACAGCCTGTTACATCCTGTGACAGTGTTATATTACTCAGTATGTTATTAAGTTCCTCCATATATTTTATTTGTTCATTTAATTTGACTCCTTAATAACAAAGGGTTAAGTTGTAAATTTATTGAAATGCTGCGCAAAATATATCACGATAATGAGTTCTGCATCATGTTGCAGGGAAACAAAGTAACTGATTGTATAGAGAGCAAGGTGGGTGTAAGACAAGGATGTAAACACAGTCCGGTGCTATTTAACCTTTTTATAGATGATATTCTAGACGAGATTGCTAAAAGTAGGGTTTACTCATCATTATTCATAACAAAGAAATCCCAGTGTTGTTATTTGCAGATGACGTAGTAGTTGGTTCTATATCCGCTGGAGGGCTGAGATGGGCAATTGAAGCAATAAGTAGTTATTGCCAAAAATTGGGGTTGAGAGTTAACGAAAACAAAACGAAGATCATGGTTTTTAAAAAAGGTTATAGATTGCATAAAGATGAGAAATGGAAGAGAAATGGAAGAGAAATAGAGGCGATAAAGAGATTTGATTATCTGGGGATAAGACTGAGCTGTGATGGTAAATGGACTGAACAGAAAAAATTGGCTCTAGCAATAGGTAAAATGGCCATGAATATTGTAAGAACATGTTTAAGGAAATTACCTGACATTAATGTCAAATGGCTGGAAAGGATCTATACTGCCATAGTAGAAAATAAGATGTTGCATGGGGTATAGATATGGGGAGTGGATGAAGCATGGGAATAGGTGGACATTATTAACAGATCCTTCTGTAAATATATTTTGGGCTTACCGTTAGCTTCACCCAATGGGGCAGCACAATTAGAGTTGGGAAGACATTCAACAAGGGTTAAAATTGTCTCAAGGGTATTGAAATATCCATACAGAGTTGCCAATTTGGAGGAAAACAATATTATCAAGGAATGTTTTCTTTTGCAGATGAGAAGCAAATGGGGAGAGTCTTGGGCGCAGAAAGTAAGGGAACTGATGGAACGGGTAGATATGGGACATATTTGGAGAAACGAGGAGTATTATTATAGGGCTTTTGGAAAGAGGTAGAATTAAGGCTGGAAGATTTAGATAGCCAAGTTATATTTACCAGTGTAAGGGAGAAAAGAGCATTGAGGACATATAGGGAAATAAAGACTGTGGGGGACGGAGAAGTTCATAGATGTGTGTAATAAGTCAGGGCGAGAAGAATTTGCCTGGGCAAGGACAGGAGTTAGAAACTTGAAAGGTATTAGATATGAAAAGGATGTGTGGAGAAGAGGATACAGATTGGCATAGTATACTTTATTGCAAACAAAGAAAGATATGGAGAGAACAAATTTGGCAACAAAAGTGGGATAATTTTAGGGATGGGGGAGTTATTAATAATAAAGAAAATGTTATTGGTAAAAGGAGAAAAGAATGTAAGAAGTATAGGTTAATATTTGGGGAAAGTTAGAGAGAAATGGTTAAGACTGATGAAGAATAACTAACAATTAAGGGCTGGAAAACTAGAAAGAGGGATACAAGGGAGAGGAGGGTCATCAATACACGGAAAAGCAGGGGTTATGTGTATTGGGACCGAGACTTGGGGCAAGCAGGTAGGAAGGGTATGTTAGATGTGAATAAGTCATTTTGTTATTGTGTGAAAGAAATGTTACAAATACCAATGTATCAATGAAATTGCATGCAGAAGAAAGATGAGAAATAAATACTAAAATAAATACTTTATTCCTTAATGTGCTATTTCTGGGTATTACCCTCTGAAAGATTTGAATGAAGCTAAGTTGCAACGATATTAAATGACAAAGGAGGAGAAAATCAATAAATTAAAATGCATTAAAAATGTATTATAGTCATAAAACTTTCTCTACAATTAAGCATTTGATATTCATAAGTAGAGCCCGGATTTTTAAGCGAAATGCTTATAATGCTTAGCCATCAATTTTGTCATTCAGAGGGTTTACATCACTTCGCTGAAACAGTTGGAAGCCAATATAAAGACATGAATCTTCTTATATCTAAAGTAAAAAAGATGTTCGTATTGTCGCCAATTAGAATTTCAAGAAGTCCTTCCAAATTTACCTGATAAACCAGTTTTAACTCGATGGGGTTCTTGGTTAAAGGTTGTGTTATACTGCGCAGAACATTTCAGTGAAGTAAAACAGTGTTGTATGTACTCCTTATATGCAGAAGATGCAAAAGCAGCATTGCCACAGCACAGGAATGTTTTGCTAATATTGGCACCCAAGATAAGATAGAGTAGGTACATCCATAACCGTTTCTCAAAAATACCTGCTATTATAACACAGTTGGAAGTTCGAAATAATACCTTGGAATATTCACTTTCTTTGATAGATGAAATTTCGTAGCGTTGTCTTCAGAGACTCGCGGTATTGCTAAAACTGCCTTTGAAAAACTCAGTAAAATCCCTGGATACAAAATACTATGCAAAATCTGTAAAACTTTCTAGTACAGAAACGTATATCGAAGAGAAATACACTCATGAAGAACTATGGTGCTTTCCACATGTTCCAGTAACGTCATACGATGTTGAGAGATGTTTTGCTGTATAAAAAATTCATCACTTACAAAACAGGAGCTTCACACAAGAAAATCTCAAGTTAACCTCCATCGAGTACTGTTTCAAGCTTACGTAAGTAAGAATTCTAGGAAACAATAT
This sequence comes from Mantis religiosa, assembly GCA_030765055.1. NCBI lineage: Eukaryota > Metazoa > Arthropoda > Insecta > Mantodea > Mantidae > Mantis > Mantis religiosa. The sequence goes on from CM060949.1 coordinate 80,354,622, forward strand.
GTTTTTGATTAAATTTTTATTTTTATGTCCTTATTTTGGTGCTTATTTCACAATTTGATTGAGCTTACAAATCCGAGCTTTATTCATAAGTGTCCTAAACATTATTTACATAAAAGCTTATATTCATATAACCTATGCTAATCTTGAACAATATTCAAATAGCTCCAATGGGTACAATTTTATTAAAGTCACAGTGAGACAAAGAGAAAGCCAAGATGCCAATACTCGTTTTAACAGTTCTGGTGTACTACATATTGCATTGGGGAATTAAAACGAAAAGCTAATACTTCGGAAACGAATAATAATGTAGAGCTTGCTTTAGAAAAAAATATGTTTCGTATAATTATTTATTCTCACTTATTGTTCCCCAGTTACCTATTGACTTAAAAGAGGACGAAGATGATTTCAAATCCAATTTTGAGAAAGGAGAAAGCTTGGTTTATTCAGCACTATAGTACTTTGTACAAAACTTCAAATATTCTATATAAGGGATCACTTTGCAAGATAATTGCTTGAAAGAAACTTGTTTTGGAGTCCTTAAAAGATAGTCGGTAGAATAAAATTGGATATTTATCAGAATCTTCTCGTTCAGTTTATGCTGTTCACGCGTACGTGCACAGACACATTCGTGAACATATATAACAACTGATTTTATTCTATAAATTATTTTTGATTTAAGGGAACTTTCAAAGGGTTCATTTCCAATGAAATTTCCAATTTAGGTTTTCGGACTGAGCGCAGTGTTTTCTTTAGCTTTGGCTGTGAAGAGGTAGAGTAATCAACAGAAAATTGACTTCAAACAGAAGTGAAAACTAATTAAATTTACGATACGTTTTTAACTTTGAAATATTATTTTACATTTTTGAACTCTAAAGTTATAATGAGTAGAGCCAGACTGAAAAATTCAATGTCATCGCTGGGATTTGAACCACGAATCTCCCAGACTCCGTGCGGTTGCTCTGAACCACTGAGCTACAATGGCCAACATAAGGTTAGTAAGTTATAGTTAAAGTTATAGTTATAAGTCTAAAGTTATAGTTACATAAGCAGTAAAGAGTTTATGTTTTCCACTGCAAAATTAAACGAATATGAAGTTTCTACAAGAATTAACTCCGCTTTCACTTTACATATTCTGCCATCCAGGTTCTTAGTGCATGCACTCGAAATTTCGAACAATATTCTGTGTAGAAACTGAGTTTGCTTTTATGAACGGGATGTGTCGTACACTTTCTTCGTCATTTTATATCCCAAAATTATACACCATACTTAGTCACTTTATTTGTGGAAGTGCTGAAATATTAACAGAACCCTTTATAACTTTCACAGCTGATTTAGTTATATCGAAGTTCAGTTTTTCAAATTTGATGGCGTTCGTTTTCTGACTCGGCCATGGACTGCATGTATTTGTGTTCCTTTGCACTGCGTGATCTCATTGTTGTTCTGTAGCTCATTAGTTGTGAATAATTCGCTCAAGGCTACCTGATCAACTGTAAATGTCAACCGGTTATATTTATTAATTAGATTTAGTAAAGCTTTTCCTAATCGCCTTTTAAATTTTTATTTGTAATTTATATATTAACTATAATTTGAAATATTTAATTAGAAATGTTAGTTTTTGTATCATAAAAATTAATAATTTTTCAGTTCAGAGTTAGTTTAATATGCATCTCACGCGTGAAAACTTACTCGAAAACTTGTGTTATGTGTGAATTACTGTATTGTTATTATTGCTGATGTTCTTTTCCGTACACCGAAGTTCCACCAAAGTAAGAATAAATGTGTAGGTAGCTAAAAACTGAATCAATGTACACAAATTCAGGGGACACTTCCTGTACTCAATTCCAAAAAATAGATAGTGTCAGACGACTGGTTAATAGATTTTGCACAACTGGATCGCAAATCTGAAGTCTTAAAAGTGAAAAGGATATTCTAACTAATTGATGAAATTGAGCATTCGAATGCTCACCAAAGAAGTTTCTTATATATGTTGCACAGAGATTAGATGTTTCTAAGATCTCTATTCATTCAACGGACGTTCCTTTAAAATGTAAAGCCTACAATTTTGTGATGATGAGGTTTTCCAAGAATGTCTCAATGCAGATAGACACAACTTTCAACAGCACTTATAACAATGCTGAGTCACTGCTAACCTGCCAATTTAATTTTTTCTTAAATCTGATTTCTAAATTTCTCTTGATTTTTAAAAATATAAAAATGCTCACTTTTTCAATGTTTAATACCATCTTCATCATTATCATCATCATCATCATCATCATCATCATTATCAACAACAACAGCAACAACAACAACAAATTTTCACGGTTTAAGCCATCAAGGCTCGTTCCGACATCATACATTTTAATTTTTTTATCCATATTTATTGAGCCCTATTTTACACAGTGGTATATTAGGGTTAGAGTTGATACATAAAAATATACAATTTTAACAAAAATATTTTAAATACTAGAAGGAAGAAATGATGTTTTAATCTGATGAATATTAATTTAAACTATTTCAGACGTTTAAACACTGAGTTTATAAACAGTGCTTATACTGTTGTGGCTTCATTAGCAAAGATGTGAGCGTAGCAGAAAATTCAGTTCCTAGAGAGTCTAACATGAATATTAATTAAAAGTGTTGTATCCATCTTTTTCTTGGTTTACCATTGTAATCTAAAACTAATTTTGGAATGCGTCTATCATTCATTCTATGGACATGTTCCTTCCAGTTATTTCTATGTTGTTTTATTCCACCTGTTAGCTTAAAAATATTCTATTCTTTTCGAATGTTCTCACTTTTCTGCTTATCCAGAATATTATACCCTGCTAAATTTCTTTCATTTCCGCTGTTTCATTTTTTTGTTTTGTTAAAGTACAAAATTCACTACCATATAATAATATGGGAAATTCCATTCCTTTATAAAACTTTAATTTAGTCTCTCTTCTCGTATTTTTAAGGTTTTCTTTATGGTGCCACATATACCATTAAATTTGTTCATTTTATTTAAAACGTGACTATTTTTAAAATAAGAGATATTGCAACCAAAGTAATTAAAGCAGCTAACTTGTTCAGGATTTTCCTTCTAATAACACGTTGGCTCTTATGGCATTGGATCCCTTGAGGGCTAAAACTTTAGTTTTATTTATAGATATTGCTAAACAATATTAACAGACAATTTTGTTTAATATATGTAACGCTTTTTGTAGATCATTTTCTGAGCTAGGTATGAGAACTTGGTCATCTGCAAATAATAAAATATCTAAATATATATTTCTAATTATAAAGTGCGAATCTAATTTTGTCTGCCAATCAGATATGTCATTGTCAATATAAATATTAAAAATTGACGGTGAAAGTGGACAACTTGTCTTACTCCTTTGTTTATTGTTGTTATTAGATGTGTCTTCATACATCATTATTTTATTTTCTACATATAAACTTCTTATTGCTGTTATTAAATGTTGGGGTACACCTTTCTGTTTCATAATACTCCATAATTTACTTCTATTACCTTGTCAAAGGCCTTCTCGAAATCTATAAATGCCATATAAGTCGGTATATTGAACTTCCTATGTTTTTCAATCATCTGATTAACAGTAAATATACAGTCAGATCAAGATCTTCCTTTTCCGAATCCATTTTGCACGTCCATAATTATATTTCCCATTATTATATTTAAACGAAATTTCAGAATAGATGCATAAATGTTATAAAATGTTGTTTAATACTATATATTTCGTATTTCTGCTGAGCTCTCGGGAGCAGCACGGTGGGAATTAATGTCCACAGCAGACGATATCCATTACCTGTAGTCAACAATCAGCTGAAGATAGGAGAAATGCCTGCCTTCAACGTATAACATAATCTATATCAAAACGTTTAACATGTTTTGTATTTTATCGTGAAAATATTCCCAATTTTAAATTTTATTGCTTTCACCAGTGCTCTAAATATAGATGGAACTCTAAAATCCGTTTAAAAGTTAAGAGTAATTGAGATACGAACTGTTTCAGTGCATCTGTTCAGCACATAAAGTATTAACTTATAATCCGTTAACATCCATAAAGGCCAACATAACCAAGGTTAAATGTGCCAACAAGTCTATCTATAAGATTTTTAACATAATCGTAAACATTTGGCATCAAAGCAATGTTGGAAGCTCTTTGCTCGAGTTCATACCGCGCTCTTAACGGAGAGGCATCTCCGTCGGTATTTATATAAACAATTTCATAATATATGCAATTAAATATTTCCTTTGTGTTCTGCTTTCAATAAGCCAATTCACGTCAGTAAAGTAGTGTACGTTGGACTTTTATAGAAAATAAAGTTACTCATTTCGCATTTAGCTCAAGTCGTTTCATGTTAATTTTATGGTCTCATTTCTTAGATATCCAAATTTACCGAGCTGGATGGCTCAGGCGGTTTCGTCTGTGGCCCGCATTCGGGAGACCCGGGTTCGATTTCCGTTATCAACCTATCTGATCATGGGCTTTTCCGGGGGTTTTCCCGTGTCGCTAGGCGAATGATGGGTAGGTTAATTACATCCTCCGAATTTCCTGTCCCTCCATTTCATCTCCATTATCATTTCATATCATCTCTCATCTGGTGGTCTCTTTCAGGAGAGAAGTGTCGGCGGGTGTCTCGGCGGTGCATGGCAGGAAGATATGCTCTGAGGAAAACTACTTCCTCCTCTGGTAGGTCGGTCGCCGGTCTCCACTTCTCTGCTGGGACCATTTCAGGACCGCCAGTCAGGGACCTGGGGACTCGGACCACCTGGCTGGGAGCTTTGGGGCTCCGCTGCTGGATTCGTTGACGTCCCGCAGTAGGGGAGCGTGTCCGTTGTCCTGGCCTCTCGTGGGAAGTCTCTATCTAATTAAACTGTGGTACCCTGCCCTCTGTACTGTCGTGTTCCTTGGGACGGCCGCCCTTTGTCTTCCTTGCCTCATCCTTCCTCCCGGGGGTGCCCCACTTGGGGCATAGAAACAACGGGCCCAGTATGGTGGCCTACGTACCAAATCCCCTCCGTAATGAAACCCTAATCCTATATATCCAAATTTCCTTGTTTTGCTCTAATTTAACCATGAAGCTTCTGTAATTTCGACATAGTAAATTTAAGCTTCTGTCATTAAATTTATTTATTCCGTAGTAACAAATATATTCGCAGCATAGAAGAGTTGCTTTCTATCCCGATATAAACTGAATAATACGACGCACTTGTTTAGAAATCTTGTCATGCGCTATTCTAATGGCGCATCTTGATTTAGTACCTATTAGAATATCTCAAAAGTTCACATTGGAAACGCTATATGTCTCAGACACTTCAAAAGTGTCTCTAAACTATGCGTTCATTTTTGTGTTGACGTAACCGCAGTTCTAATAATGGAGATTGCCAGCTTCACCAGTTCCTGTTACCGTTTGATAATAATTCTATATATGGTACAATTAATGAATAAATAACATCACTGAAAAGTGAAAGGAGATTCCTACCACAAAAGTTGTAAGAAGGCTTATTTGTTTCGACATTTGGTTCTTACACACAGAAGTGGAAAGGAGATGCCCATTTACTACTACTTATTAAAATTACTGGGCGTTGTAACATATTTCCTAAAACCGAAGGTGAGTTTGTGGCCTGACTATGTGTCAGGCAGTTGGAGAGAGAAAAACAGATATAATTGAATGTGGTAGGTGCTCATCCAGCCTAAACACCAGAAATGTTATTGACATATAATTAATAATCTAGAACTTTCTTTCACCCTGTCCCCATAATTTCTTAAAATTCTCTGCAAATTTACAATAGCTACATAAGTGATGGTTGTCGCCATTGAATGAGTTACTGAATCAATGAGAGTTAGTCAGTGCATTTCTGATATAGCAGATCAGCTCTATAATTGAGTTTGTTACGACAGCAATGACATACAGCGAGTACCACTACTGCAAGAAATTAGAGACGTATTGTGTTCAATTCCTGAAAAAGAGGCTACTTAGCGCATATTTCATTACGCCACTACGATGTGAAGAAAAGAGGAGTGATGCAAAAATTGAATTAGTTCACATAATATAGTGACTGTGATGTAAGTGAAGTTATAGTGAAAGTTGAATTAGATTATATTAGGAATCGACATTTTATGATGATATTATTTACAATTGTTCCTGCTTTAAAAGATCATTTATCATCTTATATATTTTCCTCGTAATTTCAAAAAGCATTTGCACTGCAGCACAGCTATCTAATTTGCAAATACCATATTGTCTTTTTTATAAAATAAAATATTTTACTGCATTGTGTAAAAAACAGCAGTATTAATATTGAATAATAATAATAATAATAATAATAATAATAATAATAATAATAATAATAATAATAATAATAATAATAATAATAATAATAATAATAATAATAATAATAATAATAATAATAATAATAATAATAATAATAATAATAATAATAATAATAATAATAATAATAATAATAATAATAATAATAATAATAATAATAATAATAATAATAATAATAATAATAATAATAATAATAATAATAATAATAATAATAATAATAATAATAATAATAATAATAATAATAATAATAATAATAATAATAATAATAATAATAATAATAATAATAATAATAATAAACAGTATTAGTATACTAATAGACATTCAGATTCAAAACCCATTCATATTGTCTCAACTCATAGGTTTGTTTCCGTAGAGAGAAAGTCAAAACTACTTTTCATAGTAACTGAAAATATCTATCCAATGTTCGTTCACTGTGCACTGTGCTAAAACATCAAGTGAAGTCACACCTTTGGTGTACTTCAGTCAATTAGACTTCACTCAATTGTGGTTGAACCCAGAGATTACATGTTTCGTATATCAACGTAGTTAACTTCTTCCTCCCCCTCCTTCTGTCCCTCTCCTTCCCTCTCTTTCTGCAATTTTTGTAATTTCTACAGTTGAACTTTATAGTATGAATAATTTAATTTATCGTAAACTATCTTTTAAGGAATATACTCTGAAAAATGGAGTTTTTCAGGCTTACCCAAAACTGAATTTTATAATCACTGATATACCAATGGCATTTGATGATCAATGGATCTAAACAGTTCACAAACATCATAATGCACGAGACACTATATTGCAATTAAGTTCCAGATGGTTACCTCCATAATTTATCAACTTTTGCATATAATTCAGTACTTATTGGAGAATTAAATTATAACTTTTGGCATGAATCGTTGGAATTTTCAGCTAAAACACAGCCACATAACTACTTGTGTAAGCAAAGTGTCATTTTATAAATTGGTTGCTCATCTCGTCTCTATATGTATTACTCATATCAGGCAATTTCTCTATTTCACCAAAATCGTTGCTTTGAGGCATAATCCATATGTTCTTTCTTTCCTGTTTGCTTATTTTCCAAACCACGGTAGTGGAATTAGTTCCATTTGCTGCGGTCGCCTGTTATTGTGTAGGAACCTGAACCTCGCATGGCAACAAAACTCCAAGTACCTCCGAAAAGAATGGATAAAAATCCACAGATCTCTCAACACAACGGGACAGAAAGGAATCGATTTTGAAATTTCCGGGTTTTCTGGCCTGTAGTGGCACTTGAACTCTTGAGAGTATGCAGGAGGCGTTACACGGCTTCAAGCACCAGTCCCTTTCACGAGGTTCTTAAAGCTTCTCCCTTGCTTGCGTGTACTCAAATACGCGAACGTGATTCTAAAAGTGAAACTGAAGGGGAAAAAATATTCACTACGGGGTAATATTTATCAACAGAGGGCTTCAACAGAAACGTAATCATGATTTCTAACCCTTCGGACCTTAAATTAAGAGGCTCACGATCGAATGTGCACGCTTTCGAAGGGACTTCAGAGAGCAAAGAAGCTAGTTCTATACTAAAAGTTAAGAAAATTACTGTGAATGAATATTACCTTTAGCAATATTAATTTGTTGAATAAATGCAAAAGTTGGGCGAGTGATAAACAAAGAACATCATTATATAGTGCGATCCATATTGTCACCCAATTAGGGAAGGGACGGACAGGCGACAGTTGGGAGGGACCCTAGGCACTGGGCCACGCCCACTCATCGGTCTCTGTCACTAACTGAGGGAAATGTCAGTCGTCCCTCGAAGTTTCTCTCCCCTTCTCCTCTCCTATGGAACGTTCGGGTAATTTGCGGAAAACCAGAGACTTCTAGAATAGCAGGATATTCCTATAAAAGGGACTTCAATTAGGAGTGAGTCAGTCAGTGTTAGTGCTGGACGTGCTAGTGAAGTAGCGCCGTGCAACGGAAGCAACTACGTAATTGTGTACGTGCATCGGAACGATAACGGACGAATTGGTGAATCGTAATTGTGTGCATTACGCAATTTTGTGTAATTGGCAAGTGTTTAACTGTAAGTCGGTGGAAATAAAGAACATTTTTTAGTGGTGAAATTGCACTTTTCATTTCACGAACCCACAAAGTCACACTGGTGTCAGGAAGCGGGAAGATAACATCACCGAACATTCCAACCATGGACGCGGCATTGGAAAAAATTTTGGAGAAGATGATGGAAATGAAGGCCGAATTAACAGAGAAGACGGAAGCGGCAAATAACAGCCTGGCCGCGAAGCTGGAGACTACAAATAACAACCTGGCCGCAAAGCTGGAAGAAATGAAGACGGCTAACGATAACCTCACGGAGAAGATGGAAGAAATGAAGGTTGCGAACGAGGCCCTCGCTACGAAATTTGAGGAACAGTTGGCCGGCGTGAGGGAGGACGTCACGGGACTCGGCAAGCGGATCGGCCAGGTGGACGAACGCGTCGGAGACCTCGCGAGCCGCGTTAATGAGCTGGAAGGAAAGGCCGACAACAGCGCCAAGTCCCTGAGCGCCATGGTGGAGGACGTCGTCGGCAGGAGGTTGAAGGATTTGAAGGCCGACGCACCGGGACGCGACATAACATCGCCGCGCGTCAAACCTCCCAAGTATGACGGCGCGTCAACGTTTGAGGTCTTCCGCCGCCAGTTCGACACAGTGGCCAGGCACAACGGATGGTCACTGGAGGAGGAGGCCACACAGTTAATAGCCAGCCTCCAGGGAAGAGCCGCGGAAGTCCTAAACGCGGTGCAGACGACGGCGGCGCCCAAGGACATCTGGGAAGCCCTGGAGGATCGCTTCGGGAACCACCGCTTAGCCGCAGCATACCGCAGCCAGCTAAAGGCAAGGTCACAGCAGCCGGGGGAGACGCTGCAGGAGTTCGCCATTGCGATCGAGCAGCTGGCTAGCAAGGCCTTGGTTGACCTGCCACTGGAGTTCGTATCCCGGGAAGCCGCCTACAATTTTGTCGACGGGGTACGGGACACGGAGATTCGTCAGCGCCTAATGCTCGGGGAATATAAAACCATCCACGAGGCGCTGACAGCGGCATTAAGGATGGAGGCGGCCAAAATAACATCCATCCCGACGTCGAGAACGAGGAGTGTCCGCTACGCCGGAGACAGGAGACCAGCTGAGGGACGCCGGCGAACACCTAGTGGCCTGTGTTGGGGGTGTGGACAGCCCGGACACCTGCAGAGAGACTGCCCACACCAGGAAGAGCAGCCGGAAAACGAGTAAGGGCCGTCGTGGAGAGGGGCACGTCGGCGCCATCACCACCATCCCCTCGACTGACACTGCGCGCCGTCAGCCGGCGTATGGATGACAGCCTCATCGCGGACGGTTGGATAAGAGGAAAGCCGTGCCGCGTGCTGGTGGACACCGGGGCGGCCGTGACCATCATCAGACCTGACGTGGCGAAGGGTTTGCCGACAAGGAAGCCAAGCCGGCCATACCAGCTTGTCACGGCATCGGGTGACACCTTGCCTGTGGAGAAGGAGGCCCTGCTGGAGCTGAACTTGGGACGGAGTGCCGTTCGTCTGTGGGTGTTCGTCGCGAAGGTGGCTGAGGAGGTGACCCTGGGACTGGATGCCCTCAGGAGCCATGAGGCGACGGTCGACGTCGGCAAGAAGGTCCTGCGGCTTAACGGAGAAGAGGTTATACTCCGTCAACCCGAAGAGCGCCTTGGAATGTGCAGGGTCGTCTTGGACGAAGACGTGGTTGTTCCCGCGAGGAGTGAGGTGGTGGTGACGGCGCGACTTGAGGGCCAGAGAACCAGGAACATGATGCTGGACCAGAAGACGCCTGTACACGGACTGTGTGTAGCCAGGGCATTGCTGCCGTGCCGAGAGGAGGTGCCAGTGAGACTGCTAAATCCAACGGACACCGATCACGACGTCCAGGCCGGGACGGAGTTGGGAACGTGCGAGCCCGTAGTGAGCGTAACAGCAATCGACAAGACACAGGAGCCGGCGCCGAAGCAACACCTGGGGCCCCGGCTAGAAGGCTTACTGGAGAGGGCGGCCGACCACCTGACCGCAGAACAGCTGGAGCAGGTTCGACAACTACTGGGGCGATACGAGCGCGTCTTCAGCCAAGGCGATAGTGACTACGGCCGCACGGACAAAGTGCTTCACCGCATCGACACCGGAGACGCCCGGCCTATTCGGCAACCACATAGACGCGTTCCGCTGGCGCAGCAAGGGGCGGTACGAGACATGCTGGAGGACATGAGATCCAGGGGAGTGATTGAAGAGTCCGACAGCCCTTGGTGCTCCCCTGTAGTCTTGGTGACGAAGAAGAACGGCGAGCTGCGCTTCTGCGTAGACTACAGAAAGCTGAACGCTGTCACCCGGAAGGACTGCTTTCCCTTACCCCGGATTGACGACACCCTGGACACGCTAGCTGGTGCACAGTGGTTCTCGACCCTGGACCTGAAGTCGGGCTACTGGCAGGTGGCTCTAGACCCGAGAGACAAGGAGAAGACCGCATTCTCGACAGGCCAAGGTCTTTGGCAGTTCACGGTTATGCCCTTTGGCCTCTGCAACGCACCAGCTACCTTCCAACGCCTCATGGAGTCAGTGATGAGAGGGCTGACTTACGATGCCTGCCTGCTATACCTGGACGACATCATCATCGTCGGGAAGACTTTTGAAGATCACCTCGAGAATCTGAGTAAGGTGCTACAGAGACTGCAGGCGACCAACTTGAAGCTGAACGCGAAGAAGTGCCAGCTCTTCCGCAAGAAAGTGAACTACTTAGGCCACATAGTCTCAGCAACCGGAGTGGCCACAGACCCGGAGAAGACACAGGCTGTGAGAGATTGGCCTCGCCCAAAGGATAGGAAAGAGTTGCGCAGTTTCCTGGGGCTGTGCAGTTATTACCGCCGCTTCATAAAGGGGTTCTCCAACATCGCAAAAGCACTCACCCGCCTGACAGAGGAACACCGGCCTTATGTGTGGGCAGAGGACGCCGAAAACGCTTTCCAGCACCTAAAGGAGACCCTGTGCAGTGCTCCAATTTTGGGTTTCCCACAACCGGGTGGCGCCTTCATTGTGGACACCGACGCTAGCGACCATTGCATTGGAGGTGTCCTATCGCAGATCCAGGACGGCCATGAGCGGGTGATAGCCTACTACAGCAAGACGCTATCCAAGGCAGAGAAGAACTACTGCGTCACCCAACGAGAATTATTGGCGGTAGTAAAGACCTTGGAGCACTTCCACAAGTACCTGTACGGTCAGCCATTCCACCTGAGGACTGACCATTCCGCCCTAACCTGGCTATTGAGCTTTAAGAACCTGGAAGGCCAGACAGCACGTTGGGTCCAGAGGCTGCAGGAGTACGACTTCACCTCGGAACATCGTAGAGGGAAGAGCCACGGTAACGCAGACGCCATGTCCCGAAGACCCTGTCCAGAAGAGTGCGGCCAGTGCACAAGAGTGGAAGAGAAGGAGCGTGCCGCAGCAGTCCGAGTAGTTGTGGCAGTGCCTGCGGACGGTTGGGATAGCGCAGGCCTGAGGAGGGAGCAGCTGGCGGACGCAGACTTGGGGCCACTCTTGAGGGAAGTGGAGGCAGGGACAAGACCAACCTGGGAGGATATCGCACCAAGGAGCGCCACCTACAAGTCGTACTGGGCCCAATGGGACTCGTTGAAGATCAGAGAGGGCGTGCTGTTCCGGGTATGGGAATCACCCGATGGGAAGACGCAGAGAGAGCAGTTGGTACTTCCCCGGAGTAAGGTCCCGGAAGTCCTGGAGGAAGTACACGCCGGTACTTCGGGAGGACACCTGGGAGCGAACCGAACGATTGACAAACTACGGCAGCGCTACTACTGGCTGAGGCTCCGAGCAGATGCTGAGAGATGGTGCCGTCAGTGCCACGTGTGCGCGGCGAGTCGCGGCCCCCAGACTAGGAGCCGGGGTCGCATGCAGCAGTACAACGTCGGAGCGCCATTCGAACGGCTCGCCGTTGACATTGCTGGACCGTTCCCAGTTTCCGACCGAGGCAACAAATACCTAATGGTGGTCGTGGACTACTTCACCAAGTGGCCGGAGGTGTATGCCATCCCAAACCAAGAGGCAAAGACAATCACAGACTGCCTCGTGGAGCAAGTGTTCTGTCGATTTGGGGTGCCGTTAGAGCTACACGGTGACCAGGGTACCAACTTTGAGTCCAACCTAATGAAGGAGGCATTACAAAGGCTTGGGGTGAACAAGACTCGCACTACGCCTCTACATCCCCAATCGGACGGCATGGTCGAAAGGTACATCAAGACCTTAGAGGCACACCTGAGGAAAGTCGTGGCCAGCCATCAGCGAGACTGGGACGTCAAGGTGCCACTGTTCTTGCTGGCCTAGCTCGTCTACACACGACACAACTGGGATGACGCCAGCCAGCTTAATGTTCGGCCGAGAGTTACGCCTCCCTTGTGACCTGGCTTTTGGAAGCCCTCCGGAAGCGAAACAGCCAGCGACCGAGTATGTGGAGAACTTGGTGGACCATCTCCACAACATGCACGAGATGGCTCGCCAGAACATCCAGAAGGCGAGCGACCGCATGAAGACCAGGTATGACAGGCAAGCCAACAGCCAAGGGTTCCAGCAAGGTGACCTGGTCTGGTTGTACCGTCCTACCCGGACCAAGGGACGCTGCCCGAAGCTCCAGCAGCCATGGCAAGGACCGTACCGGGTTGTGAAGAGGATCAACGACGTGGTCTACCGCATTCAGAAGGTTCCCCGAGGAAAGATGTTGGTGGTACACCTGGATCGTCTTGCACGCTACGATGGTGCTGTTCGGGACGACCAGCTTTGAGGAGGGAGCAGTGTCACCCAATTAGGGAAGGGACGGACAGGCGACAGTTGGGAGGGACCCTAGGCACTGGGCCACGCCCACTCATCGGTCTCTGTCACTAACTGAGGGAAATGTCAGTCGTCCCTCGAAGTTTCTCTCCTCTTCTCCTCTCCTATGGAACGTTCGGGTAATTTGCGGAAAACCAGAGACTTCTAGAATAGCAGGATATTCCTATAAAAGGGACTTCAATTAGGAGTGAGTCAGTCAGTGTTAGTGCTGGACGTGCTAGTGAAGTAGCGCCGTGCAACGGAAGCAACTACGTAATTGTGTACGTGCATCGGAACGATAACGGACGAATTGGTGAATCGTAATTGTGTGCATTACGTAATTTTGTGTAATTGGCAAGTGTTTAACTGTAAGTCGGTGGAAATAAAGAACATTTTTTAGTGGTGAAATTGCACTTTTCATTTCACGAACCCACAAAGTCACAATATAAACCTGAACCATTTCAATAAGCCATAACCTTTGAATTTCGGGAGCATATAATATACAACTGGAAGATTACATTACACAATTTACATCTCAGAGAAAATGTTGGAAGTGTCCTCCACCAGCATCTGTGTATCGTTGGTCCCATTTTCCTTGATACGACTGTAAACATTGAAGTTTATATGGATATCTTCAAGACAATTGTGGAGCAGCTGGATGATAGCGAATTGAGAGAACGTTATTTCCAGCAAGATGGGGCAACGTGCCATGTATCTTATGACACCATGGAACTTGTAACCAGTTTCTTTTATAATCGAATAATGTAAAAGGTCTGTGGCCCCTTAGACCCCCTGACCTAACCTCACAGGATTTTTTCCTGTGGGGGTATCTAAAAATAGAGTATAAAAGAATAGGCCACGAACAAATTGATGTTTTCAAGGAATTCATTCTAACCGAAATAAGTAACATTGGTGAGGATACTCTCCGTAAAACTTCAGAGAATATGGTGAGACGAGTGCAAACATGTATAGATGCTGGTGGAGGATACCTCAAACATTTTCTCTGAGATGTAAATAGTGTAATGTAATCTCCCAATAGTGTATTATATTCTCCTAAAGTTGCACGTGTGTCCTATTATTGGTTCAAGGTTATGGCCTCTTGAAATGGTCCAGGTTTATATGGATCGCACTATATTTGAGGCAAGATAGACAATGCTAAGAAACATAAAAGTGAAGATATCAAATTTTAAATTTAAATTAATGTTTAAATAAAACCTTTACAACACTTAGTTATTAGTGGAAAAGGGTATGGAGAATTTCATTCCACATTTCTATTAAGATATGTTAAATTGATGCATTCCTATCTAGGATTATAAGTTAAAATACGTCACTCAAGTCTAGTGACCTTTTAGGACGAACAGAAAATAAGGTTTAAAATTAACCTCATTAACTCATATGGTTTTCAGCATTCCATTCTACCCTGAGCACTTAATTTTACTTAGAGGTCTCTTTGTCGGACTTGGTGTTATTTAAATTTATGTCACAGGACCACCGACTTTATTTCACCTCCAAAGAAAGCCCTGCTATAGATTTCTGCTTCCGAAAAAAGTATTGCTCTCCTCTGGATTTGAATTTGGAACTCGGGAACAGAGATCAGCATATTACCCTAAACCACGAAATACTTCTTTGAGATGAAGAAGTCGAAGAGGTAGGAGAATATTATGGTGATTATGATAATGATGGTCTATGGTCTCACTTCACAAGATTAAGTCATTTCGAGCCTCTTTCTGGTCCCCAACTTGTTTCACAGACGCCAAGAAAAAGAAACAGAAATAAACCCTCTACTGAGCCAGAATCTGAAAATATTTGGAGAAAAAAGGTACTCCGTTTCTCTCTCATAAATCCTGACAGAAGTTTTTATTTGGCTAAGGCTTTCAAAAGTAAGTCTATGATTATTTGTTGACGACAAATCATTTGGTTAGTTTTTGTTTTGAGACAACACTATGAATACCAATATCTAACTATGATTAGCACGCATAGATTAGGAAATGAAAATGTCCTTACTTAGTCCTTTATTAAAATGGGGCAAAGAACTCTTGTCTGTTTCAAATAGGATAATGTTTGTCCTTCAGCGCTGCCAGGTGAGCAACCAATAGAGTCTGCAGTGTCGCATTGCATTCCCCATAAGCGGTGTGTAACGAGCGCCAGCCTAATGAATCTCTATTAAATACTATTCGCGCTTAGACAAAACTCCGGATTTTCCCACAACCGATCCATGTGGAAGGTAGAGAGCAATATATCTAACATAACCGTGAAACCCCCATATTTTTAACTCAAATAGTTTTCCTAATACAAATAAATAAAGTATTGTTATATTATAGCAATGCATCGCGACGTAACCACTGTAATGAACATGATTATTTGTTGGCATGTGTACGTGTACGTATATTTGTAATTACTCAGAATTGAAACCTACACGTTTGACATGACGTGATAAAAGAATTATTATGAATAAGTCAAGGTGTTTGTTAAATTCGAGCGAGGGGAAACGGTACAGTTCCTCCTTTGCCTGGCAGGACGTGTTTATGAATGGTACATAATCTGTATTTACTCTAGAGAGTTCAAAGCAGTATTGTTCAGTTGTTTCTCCGTTTAAAACCACATAAAAGTGTATCCCCTCAAATAGTTTTCTTAATATAATCAAATATCGACATATTTACCGACGCATTGTGAGGTAAAGCACTGTCGTTATTGGTTGGTTTGTAAGTCTATACATATACCTGTAATTACTCAGAACTCAAATTTATACTATCGATATCACGTGATAAAAGAATTACTTTGAATAAGCCAAGGGGTTAAATTCGAGAAATAGCAAACACTTCATTTCCTGTTAGCTGCGGAATGTTGTATGTCTATATTAATGAATGAATGCTGGATAAGCAGTGTTTATTTGCTCTGGAGACTTCAAAATAAATATTATTCAGTTAATTATATTATTTCAATATTATTCTTCAGAACTTATTGAAATATTTAATTCAATATTAATCATTAGACAATAGTAGAGTAAGAGTTAACATTTGAATGGCTTCTTGCGGTGAATTTAGTGGCGAGTCCAACAGGCAGGTATTGCGAAGTCTGGTTGACGAAGTATTATTTTTAAGGTTTACACGTTCTTCAAAAAATTGGGCTATGAGGAATATAGCAATCACCTCCATTTCAAAAATGCTCAATAGCTTACTGCTGAAGCGTGTGGTGTAGGTAAAGCAAGTGTGTCCCGCATTTGTGGAGGGGCAAGAAAGTCTTATCTCAGTTTGTGTCGCCGAGAAAACGTGTTGGTCCTCCGAAAAGGGTCACAGATTTAAGTGACTTTGACAAGAACTACGTAGAACTGTGTTCGAGTTTTATGACCAAGGTAAATTTCCAACTATACAGAAAATAACTTGCGCTCTTACTGAGTGAGACATGCACAAAACCTACAGTAAAACGATTTCAAGAAAGAAATGGCACGTGACGAGAATTTGAAACCTATAATCGTACATTTGCAAGACTCAGACGATGAAGACAGTGACAATGATGAATTGTCTCTTGACATAAGTGACATTGAAAGCAATATGGATGACCCACTGGCGGTTTCATTGGATTAGAGAAAAAGGTAATTCATAAAATATAATTATAATTATAGCATTTGAAGATATACACAATTTGCGAAAATGATTTTTTCAATTTTGATTTTGGCAACTGCATCATTATAAAAGTTTGGAAAATTTAATTTGGTTACCCTTACGTCTAGCGTGAAGCAGACGTGGACGTGAGAGAGAGAGATCGGGGGGTGGGGGGAGTCGGAGTTACAAGCTGGCAACGCTGAGTGCTCTAACGCATCTGATTTATGTAGCTTAACGATGAAACCCCATTACAGAAAGGGTAATAACTCATTAAAATACAAAAGAAAAGTATTTAATCAAATTTTGGTTTAACTGTTTCGATTTATATAATGGATATGGTTTACTGACTTTCATCGCAGTAGATATTAAGAAATGCTGCCAATAACCGACAACTTGCACTTCCGTATACCTAATGAATAACATATGTAAAGAAATAGATATTTTCAGTTTTTCTCAGTGCGCTTTAACTTTACATTACTGCATTTATTATTATAAGCCCGCCTCGGTAGCGTAGATGGCAGCTTGTCTACCTCACGTTACAGAGGTCCTGAGTTCGAATCTCGGTTAAGGTGGGTTATCTGATTGAGATTATTATCCCCCAGGGTTTACTCTTATCCTTTACTCTTATGGATTCTGGGATCACTTGAACATCATTTTACCCATTTCATTCTTTGTCCGATATGACTTAACATTGGAGGATGTAAGTTTAAAACAAAATGCAGTTTATTCAAGCAATTATTTTATAGTTTCGGCTTCTATCGACACTGTAAATTCAGTTAATTCAGTGAACTGTGAGTGATTTTGTATAACAAGAACTGGAGATTATTGCGAATGTGAATGTTTGGATACTCTAATAAATCTGTCTCATCCCAAACCTGAATCCCATTGCATGCAATGTTTTAAGTGGCCTGAATTGCAAAACAGTGAACAAAAGTAGTTAATTGTCTCTAATAGGTTATATAAAAAGATAGTTCCTGTAAAACAATGCTAAGAACCTCGATACAAGATTGACGAGACAAATATGCATTGTTAACGCATAACATGTCACACAGTTAAGTTACATAGACGACCAGACTACATTAGCATCAAGACAACAAAGTGATGAGTGGGTGGGTTTTCTGCGGGTTCTCCAGCTTTCCTCGTCATTCATTTCACTAGACACTCCATAATCGCCTTTCCGTTCATCCACTGCACCAACACTTCATACACTTCTTCATCCTCTTATCATGTACTGGCCTCACCCCCAACTTGGATATTCTTTCGGATCAAGAGTTGCTCTGCGTCTGACCCAGGCACCCACATGTAAGCATTTCGTACCAGGAGGGTAGAAAGAAAATAATTAATGGAACGTAGTTCATAATTCGTTTTGTTCTTAACTGCTTTATCATATTGCTCTTTCTAATAGTTATATTTAAAATATCCGTTTTTTCTATTTATTTTCGTATATCTACTAATTTGTGACAACTAGAAGTTCCAGCATTAGCTACCTCAAGCCATTACTCCGGGGAAGGTGCACTTCTGCACTGCACTTTTCACAGTATTAAAGGGTCCCCATTCATTATTGTTAACCAGCAAACACAAAACATGAAGTGATGACAACGAGGATAATCTCAAAGCAAAATACAGTGTAGAAGGTTAGGAACCTATAGGTAAAATGCGAAGCTATTCGTCTTAGCTTAGAGACAAGGAGAAAAGAGGTGCTAATAAACGAAGCTTCGCATGTACAACCATACAGTCGCCTTTGCCATTAATTGTTAAATACCAAGGTAATTTAACTGTCTGTACCTTGGACATGTTTCCGATGCATTTGCTGCCCAGTAACATGTCTGTTAACATGCACATACACTTATCCTTAACACTTGTTTTATGGTTACATTACTCACTCTGCGACTTGCTCCTAATCATCAAGTGAGGTGGCGCCACAGTAATGCGTGCGTGCGTGTGACGTTCGAGAAGTCCCAGATTCATACCCGGTGACCACTCACTCTAACACTTAGATATGTTGTGATCTTCCTGGGTCGATTGGTGAATGCTCTGGAATTTGATTTCTCTTTTCCTGTTCCTCATTTTCTGTATCCGTAATTTCCTTAGCTATAATTGGTTTCATAGTAAGACTAAGACACAATGTTCGAAATATACAACTGGGAAGTGGACGGGCACTTTGATGCTCCTACCCTGACATCGGTTGAAACTGTTTAGTCATGACTCAGTTTAAATGTTTGTCATCTTTGTTGTTATGGATTTATGGACAGGTTCAGACGGGGGCAGAAACTTTCAAAACCGAAACCCCAGGACTTGCGTTGTCGTCATCCAGAGCTGGCCGTCTTTGAGTCTCTCCCTTCATCCCTCCGGAGTCAATGGGAGAAGTACAAAAGAGCCGGGAGCCTTTACTGTGGAGCCCCTTCCGTTTGTTTGAATCTTCTTAACTCCTAATAAAACCAAGTTCAACTTCACATAGAGTATCTCTCAGGGTTCTTGATCTTTTTCTATACGTGATCAAATGATTATTCGATATTTAGTTTTTACCGAAAAACGTTATTGGTTCCACTGAATATCAAACGTCTGTCGGACAGTCAGTGACTGCGTGTGTGCGATTGCGTTTTCTGTCTACTTTCTTTTAATATTTTTTTTTCTATTAGGTATTTCTACAGTAATGCATATTTTGCTGTAAGTACACAGTGAGTGCAACCCATTATATTATATTGTCGCTGCAACGGGCAAAAAGATAACAGACGGCGGATAGTGTTTCACGGTAATAAAGAGCTTGTTTAAGCAGTTAACGATAGCGCGGCTAGTGTACACAAGAGTCAGCAAATAAAGATAGCTGAGATAAAGGACTTGCCGGCACAGATAGGATTTCACGTTTGGAAGGTTCTAGTGATATCTTGATTGACAGAGAAAGGTTGTTTTCTTATTTGTACCAGAAACCTGTCGAATTTATGAATAATATATATAAGAGATTGTGACCCAGCAGTGGACAGTTGTAAAACAGTGAGTAGTAGTAAACAGTTGTGAAGTGTTGTAATGAGGGCTGATGTTGTAAAGTGATCAGAACGCTGTTTGTTATTGTCATCGACCTTGGTAGATTGTGGTGTGTATGTGACGTAATATTGTTACGTGAGAACTGAACAGTGTATTTCTACGGAAATAAAGAACATTTGGAATATCTGCAACTCGGACTTTTAATTCTACGAACCCACAAAGTCACAACATTCTATGTTAATTCTTCTCCTTGTTCTTCTTCTTCTTCAAGGTATGAGCTTCAGCCCGTCCCGGCTCCAAATTGTGGATACCATCGTTTCTTGGGTCTTCCTAGTTACCTTCTACCTTGTGGCTTAGAAGTTATAGCTGTTTTATGTATCCTATTGTTTTGCTATCTTTCTATGTGCAGCTTCCAATTTTATGTTGTTTACTATATTATTTAGTTCCTCTACTTTTAATTTTGTCCGGATACTTACATTTATCTTTCTCTCTAATGTCTTAATCCTGCTACAGAACTCGAAAATCTCAATTCTGCTGCTTGTATGATTTGCCCCCAAATTGGGGTTTATGAGAAAGGCTGTAACATCTCCATATAAATTTCTAGTTACCCATAAGCTCCAAATAAATGAAAGCTGGACTGATGCTATGTGAATTAATGTATGAAAATAAATAACGACGATTAAACATTCCCAATTGTATACCTAAGTAAGGAAAAAGAAGCGAAGAACAGGAAACATTTTCCAAATATGTAATAACACAAAACTCGTGTTTCTCTTTAATGGAGTATAATTTGGACCAATGCAAGTGTATAAAAATGTATAAAAATGAACAAGACACATTTTACTTGTAACACCATTATATAATTTAATAATTAAGGTAATTCGTATAATTTTTCCTGCGATGGATTCTTAAAGGTGGATAATTTCTTAAAAATCTTCGCCAGAAATACTAAAAGCGCTGTATAGCTTAATATAGAAAATTCTATGCCTTCCATTCACATTGTTACCTCCCCTACGAAGTATTCTTAAAAAACTTTTTCTTCTAGGTATCCACTTATTGTTAAGATAAATTTCAACAACATATTTACCCACTGTTTTTAAGTATTAGAAAATACCTAATGAAATATACAGTTTTGTAGTAATGGTTTACCGATTAGTTTACTAATTATAGGAAAGTAATTCAGAATGAAGATAAATTTACAGAATATGCAAGATGAACATTTTCTCATGCGAATGACTTGTTTTAGTTAACTGTTTTGAAACCATTTTTGGCAGAGTCAAAAATTGAAGGTTTTACATTTTAAGGGTATTTTGTGGTTCGGGATTTGTATATAAATTTTAGTTTAGAAGATTCTGATGTTAAATACTAAGTCTGATATTTAATTAAATATTCATTCTTAAGTAATGCTGTTCAAACATACAGACAGACAACTTTTTAAAACATACATTTGTTTGTATAACATTGAAACCTGTGTTTCCGCTGAAATTTTACATGTAATGTTGGATGCAATTGCAATACTTCCTCTGCTTGTCAGAGGTTAGTAAATAAAGTAAAAACTACAGCGAGCTCGGTAAAAGGGTAAAAATAAAAGAGATATAACAGACATAAAATAAACAAACTCAAATGCGTTACAATCACACAATATTCCATGTCTACTACGGCGTACCTTCATATCTGTTCTGTAAATTTATTTGTGTTAAAAGACTTGTTTTCTCCGTTTTGTTAATCAAGATACGTATTTTCAAAAATGGTCTCAATTTACATTTCATTATAACTGTATATAAGTCCAATGACTTTAGTTTAACGGCCCTATCCTAATAAAGAAGCTCTTAATTGTATGCTGGAGGTGAAATGTTCAGCGCCCTTGGCATGGCCAGGTAAGAACACAACTGACGTAACATTTCAGAAGCATATAGTTCGAAATACTGGAAACTCCAATCAAAAACAGGAGATATTTTTTTTAAAGTTAAAGCCATAAATAAATTATTTATCACAAATTACATATCTTAAAGTGCTCCATTTCACCCAGAACTTATTTATTATTTACATACATCTAAACTACACATATTGGAAAGGAGTCTTAATGGGTTATTCACAAAAATATTATGTCAATATGCAAAACATTACATATACATTATTCAAGATCACTAGAGATTTTGAAAAAAATAAAAAAAATAAAAAAATAAATAAAGAAGAATTTTCTGGGGGGAGGGGTAATATCTGCTTGAAAATCTTTACGTTGTACCTTGGCAGATGCTAAACTTCAATACTATATTTACATTTATAAGAGTTTTCGGTTTTAAATTATGCTGTTGAAAGATGAATAGGTGTGCATAGATATTTTTATAAAAGTGAGAGTTTTCACTTACGGGCTTCCAAAAATGCATTTCCACGAAGTTTTAAAGTAGGTATTTTGAATGGAATATTCTTCCACATAGCTGTGATCAGTAGAGAAAGTAAATAAAATCCTCATTAAGGAAGTAGTTATTGGAGCCGTTCCATGGAACGTTCTACATAGTGTAAAAATCTTAAAAGTATACGAAGCGAGCGAAAATAATTGGAAGCATTTGAAGTGTAAATACGTATGACGATAGAGTACGTGGTAATAGTTTCCTGTCATTTTATCTGGAGCGTGTAGGAAGCCCTAGAGAGTGATTACTTTCTAACAGTTCCATAGTCATGTCTAAGAAGTGACACTAGCGAGCGAAGTGAGTGATAATTTTGCTTAGCATATGCAGGTAAACGTGTTCAAGAGTTCACTTCTCTTCTGATTGAACTATAAAACAAGTACTGGAGCTCCTATAGAATCTGAAAAATAAATTAACTTAAAACGTTGAGAAGAAATGCTTCAAATTTGCAGACAGGAAGAAGGTTAAGCGTATAAGAGTGTATGGATTATACACAATATTGAAATTAACAGAGACTGTGTTTACTGCAAAGTAGTATAAAACATGGAAAGATAGAGTGTGACTGAAAAATTCGATGCCATTGCCGGGATTTGAACCACGTTGTAAGTCGCCATTGAGGAATTTGTCTCATGTGTTTATGAGAATTCCTAGTGGTTTACGGGGAAAAAACGAGTCAGTTGGAGAATTTAATGTCATGTCGGCACGTTGGCCATAGTAGCTCAAGGGTTAGAGCGACTGGACGGAAACCATAAGTTCCGTACTTCAAATCCCGGCTATGGCATCGAATTTTTCAGTCTGACTCCATCTTTCCATACTTTGGCCTACACATGGCCAGTGTGAAAGAACAATTAATTTCTAATTGTATAAAACAATTTATATGTAAGCCATACCTCATCCAAGGATGCACAGAAATTTTCAGGAAATTTCCCCAACCCCATATAATACTTTACTTCGAAATGAGTCGTATTTGTTTACTAATTAAAATACAACTGATAAAGAAAGTATCAAAACTAATAAAATTAAAACATCAATAGGAATAATATTCCTGTTATTGCCCAAATTATTATGTTTGGTCTAAAAGGAATGAAAGTTATTACTTCTCTGACTATACTTCTGACTACAACTGTTTTATGATGTACATGCATTTAAAATAATTACATTTAATGATATACATCATTAAATTTTTGGAGGATGCTTAGTATGTTATTGTGTTTCTTAATAAATTTCACGTATCTTGGAAACCTTGAAAAAGTAACAAGACTTTATTCCTCTCTACAAAGTGTAACTTAACTGGAGTATCACCGAGCGGAATGGCTCAGGCGGTTTGTCTGTAGCCCGCATTCGGGAGGCCCGGGTTTGATTCCCGTGGCCAAACCTACCTGACCCCTGGGTTTATATGGGGGTTTTCCCGGGTCGCTAAGCGAATGCTGGGTAGATTAATTACATCACACGAATTTCCTGACCCTCCATTTCATCTCCGTTATCATTTCACATCATCTCTCATCTGGTGGTCTCTTTTAGGGTAGAAGTGCCGGCGGGTGTCTCGGCGGTGCATTATGTGATGATGTGCTCTGAGGGACCTGCGGGGCTCGGATGCTGGGCTCGCTGCCGTCCCGCAGTAGGAGAGCGTGTCCGTTGTCCTGGCCTGTCGGGGTAGATCTCTATCCGAGTAAATTGTAGGGACGCTGCCCTCTGTGCAGACGTGGCTCCTTGGGTAGGTCATGGCCCGCCTCGGTAGCTTGGTGGCAGCGTGTCTGCCTCACGTTCAAGAGGTCCCGAGTTTGAATCTCGTCAGGATGAGTTACCTGTATAAGGTTTTTCCGGGGGTTTCCCTTTTCCTGAAAGACGAATATTGGGTAACTCTAGGCTCTATGGATCCTGGGCTCATTTGAGCATCATTTCACCAATTCCACTCCTCGTCAGATATGACTTAATGTTGGAGGACGTAAATTACAACAACAAAAAATGGATAGGTCACCCTCTGTCTCCTTCGCCTCATCCTTCCTCCAGGGGGTGCCTCACTTGAGGGCATAGGAACAATGGGCCCAGCATGGTGGCCTACGTACCGAATCCCCTCCGTAATGAAATCCTAATCTAATTGGTGTATCAATATCAGTGAAATATTTCTATTCACAACACTTTCGTAATTAACATAACTTGGGTGGAACAAATAACTCATATCAATAAACGTTACTAGAAAATAGTAATCACTAGAGAAATTAAAGTGATTAATTAATAAGTTTAGTTTCTATACCCTTAAGAATATGAATAGGAATTGCATTTAAACAAAATTTCCCCAAGGATATATGGGTAAATTTGTAGAATTGCCCTGCCCCTTAAAAAAGCATTTATAACGAATATGGCGTTTGTGTCAATTTTTACATGAAAAATGCCACTCAGACACAAATTATTGGACAGATATGAAGTTAGAAACTTAGTGAGATATGTTTAAAGTTGCAAGACAATGAATTTCAGAATGAAGCCCATACCAAAACATAATTTTTACTTTCCAACCATTCCTCAAAGAGGTTGATAAACAATATCGTGTTTTCAGGTTCTAAAATAATAAGTGAAATTTAGGTCCTATGTTTTAAAGAGATCCATTATTTTTGTTAGATTATATATCATTGAAATATTACGGCAAGGACAAAATTCTACTGCAGAAAAAGCATAAGATATAGATACATATGGAAGGGCACCCAAAATCAGGCTAAGTATAGTCGCGCTGCTCGAACGGTTACCATGGCTTTATCTTTGTTAATAGGAACCTCTCAGATAGCGCGCTGATTATTCTTGTAAGAGTGAGAGGGGTACTGACGTGCTTCTCATTCGTGTGCTAATCACCAATGAACGCATCACTTCAGCCAATGGAATTCGCAGAAATTACAAATGACAGATGTTCACTCCACGTGGAGTAATCAGAGCGTTATCTGAGAGGTATCTATTACCAAAGATAAATCCAAGGTAACCGTTAGAGCAGAGCGACTATACCATATTTAGGCTTTGTGCCCCCAACGAGAGCTCCTGGAAGGTAGATAGATAGCGGGTTGAGCAAGGGGAGAACCAGAGAGTGACCAGACGGGAGCTGTGGAGGGTTTCTGAAAATTCCAGATTGAATATATCCGACACTGTTCAACTCTACCCATACCCGGGAGTTTGCTTATGAAACATAGCATACAGAATGCGAGTCCTTAGCAGCCCGACCGATGACACGCACTGACCACCAACCTTCCGCAACACGCTGAACGCTGTCAACCGATCTTTCTTTCTCGACCCTGGAAAAGATGAAGATGAAAGACAGCTGTAGTAGAGGAGGAGGTACTCCAGCATTTGCCTATAGATTCGAAGAAACCACAAAAGATACCTATGGTCCTATAGAACGGTAATTGAGAATTGAACCATTCTGTGATCTTCAGAATGCGAGCCCCACACGTTATCGTGGGATCATCTCTCTCGGTTGTAAATTATAAACTCTTAAACTAATTACATACGCTATGTCAAAACTTCGGTAGGTTTATTATTTCCGAAATGTTGTCTGCTTGTCCTCCAAATGTTTGCTCATTTTGAGCAGTACGAACCCCTGAAAGATATACGAAATTTCTTTAGTTTCTCATTAGATCATCTAATCTATACTTTTACGGGCATATAGGTAATACATTATTCATGATTTCCAAGCAATAGTGCTGACCTATACTGATATATTACCATCGCTTTTATGTAGCTGAAACCTCTTCTGGACAACAGATATGGCGATAAGAAGAAAATAATCAAAAATAAATTTTTCAGTGATTATTGAAAGTACATGATCATAGACATAAAACATATTCAGTGCACAACATGCTTTGGACATGCTGTCATTTGAAACTAACTTTCTTTGTTGTAACCATTGGATTGTTACTGTGTCTGTATGGAAGATTAAAACTGAAGCAGAAAAGGTGCATGGTATACGCAAACATATGTATGCAAGCTATTTGAAGGGAAGGGGGAATGTTGCGTGTCGCGTGAATAAACGCACGCAAATCATGAATTAATAACTGGAAGCAGTTCGTTCAATCAGCTGGCGCATGCGCTGATATTTTATGTTGCATTACACTCGTCAAGGAGTTAAAGTGTCTTCTCGTGCCACGATACATGCGTGTTAAAGAAGTACCAAGGTAAACTGACTGTGTAAATCTGTGTACGCTCAAACTGTGAATAATTTGAGCGTTTGGTGTAGTAGAGACGAGCACTGCATTTCAACTAGTGTTTTCTGTAGTATTTCGAATTGTGTCAGTATTTCATTGGGCTGAATAATTAGCCTAAAAATTTTGGTTAAAATAGGAGGAGAAACATCACACTAATTCATTTTAGCGTAAATTCTATCTGCAGTTTTATCATTTTAGGATAAGGCACCGTTTGTGTAAACGGTGAGTAAACATGCTGAATTTAAGTGAATTTCCCGCCTGTCTATGACGGGACGGTAGAAATACGAACCAGCAGCATCCGATCCCGGAAGCTCAATTGTAAACATAGTTAACAATTGCATGCATGTAAACTTTACTAATAATAATAATAATAATAATAATAATAATAATAATAATAATAATAATAATAATAATAATAATAATAATAATAATAATAATAATAATAATAATAATAATAATAATAATAATAATAATAATAATAATAATAATAATAATAATAATAATAATAATAATAATAATAATAATAATAATAATAATAATAATAATAATAATAATAATAATAATAATAATAATAATAATAATAATAATAATAATAATAATGATAATGATAATAATAATGATAATGATAATAATGATGATAATGATAATAATAATGATAATGATAATAATGATGATAATGATAATAATGATGATAATGATAATAATGATGATAATGATAATAATGATGATAATGATAATAATGATGATAATGATAATAATGATGATAATGATAATAATGATGATAATGATAATAATGATGATAATGATAATAATGATGATAATGATAATAATGATGATAATGATAATAATGATGATAATGATAATAATGATGATAATGATAATAATGATGATAATGATAATAATGATGATAATGATAATAATGATGATAATGATAATAATGATGATAATGATAATAATGATGATAATGATAATAATGATGATAATGATAATAATGATGATAATGATAATAATGATGATAATGATAATAATGATGATAATGATAATAATGATGATAATGATAATAATGATGATAATGATAATAATGATGATAATGATAATAATGATGATAATGATAATAATGATGATAATGATAATAATGATGATAATGATAATAATGATGATAATGATAATAATGATGATAATGATAATAATGATGATAATAATAATAATGATGATAATAATAATAATAATAATAATAATAATAATAATAATAATAATAATAATAATAATAATAATAATAATAATAATAATAATAATAATAATAATAATAATAATAATAATAATAATAATAATAATAATAATAATAATAATAATAATAATAATAATAATAATAATAATAATAATAATAATAATAATAATAATAATAATAATAATAATAATAATAATAATAATAATAATAATAATAATAATAATAATAATAATAATAATAATAATAATAATAATAATAATAATAATAATAATAATAATAATAATAATAATAATAATAATAATAATAATAATAATAATAATAATAATAGTCATCATCATCTAAATGTCATGGCAGGAGGAAAGCACTTTATAATTCCTGTAGAAGGTAATCAAATTTAGACAATTTTCAGAAAATCTTCATTAATTAATACATCTTTCATTTCTAACTGCCAAATTCCAGAAACTTATCTGGGCATGAATTAGTCATAATAGCTTAAGAAGTAATTTATTCTTGAAGTGATACAATCTTCAGGATAGAGTTTTCGTAGATGAGGAAAACATATTACGCTGTTTACTGTCCAAAAGATGAAACAAAACGTTATATTAATACAATATAAAAGTTAGCAAATTTACCTATCTCTGTATTTGCGCTGGAGTTCTAATAAGTACCTGTGTCCCCGCAATAATTTAAAGGTATTTCTAATACCTTTAGGTGTTACACAATTAATGGCTTCATTTGTTATTTTGTATTCTTTATAGTGCAAAGTTTTCAGCATACATAGGTAGGGGTAGAGGTAAATTTGGTAGAGGTAAAGGGGTAGAGGCATCAAGTAGCGGACGACGTAAGTGGCAGAAATATGCCGAGTTTCTGGCCTGTTCGCCCGGTTGAGAAGCGTCCGGTGAGAATCCCAACCCACAGGAGGGTGGCTCAGAGGTTGGAGAGCAGCAGAAAGCGGAAAGCTCTACCTAGCGGTCAGTCATTCAAATGATTCCCCTCTGAGAATATACGCCAGTCCGGCATTCATCTACCTTATTAGGGAAAAAATGACAGAAAACCTCATAGTCAGCTGTCAGGGATTGAACCAGCAGTATCACGCAGGCGTGCCTTGCATGTTTCTTGACTTGAGCTCAGACAACTGAAATCAAATGCTTAAGGTTTCCTAAGCTTGATTGGATTGAACTAGGGTACGGATAGGACTCGGCACGGAGTTCCAATGGAGCATCCCCGAGAGGAAGGATGAGGCGAGAGGAGACAGAGGGTAGCCGTCCGAAGGAGTCATGACAGTGCAGAGGGCAGAGCCCCTACATTTTTTTTACCAGTTGGAAACTCCCCGACAGACCGCAGACCAGTAGCTCACCCGACTGCGATCAGGAAACGGCCCCACCAGTGACGGCCCTACCAGAGGAGGAAGTTTCACTAAGAGCATTTCATCCTGCCATGCACCGTCGAGAAAACCACCGACACTTCTACCCTGAAAGAGACCACCAGATGAGAGATGATGTGAAATGATAATGGAGATGAAATGGACGGACCTAAAAATTCTTTGGCTAATTAAGATATCCAGCTTCGTCTGGTGACCCGAAAACGGCGAATAAAGCCCATGGGACAGGTACTTGGCCTCCCGAATGCGGACCTCCGATGAAACTGCATGAGCCATCCAGCTCGGTCCTATGCCTGATAATAATCACCAGTTTTACATAGGTGGTCTGAAAAGTTTCCGACTTAATGAAGATAAAAGAATTTTCTCAGATTTTTTTTTTTCCGACATAGTCTCCTTGTAACTCTACACACTTCTCCGAGCGATGCTCCCTCTCTGTAACCGGTCCAAATAGTACCCGTCGATTTTCTCTGCAAAATAATTGTTCACGAAGGTGATTGCCTCTTCATTTGACGAAAATCTATGTCCTGCGAGCGCAATTTTCATATGAGGGAACAAAAGGAAGTCGTTTGGGGCTAAATCTGGTAAGGTGGATGGTCAAGCAGTTCAAGATGGTCAAGCAGTGAGACAGTGCGTTGTCTTGGTGAAACGGGTTTTTCTTTTTCTGCAAATGTGGCCGTTTTTCC
Source organism: Mantis religiosa (assembly GCA_030765055.1). Classification (NCBI taxonomy): domain Eukaryota; kingdom Metazoa; phylum Arthropoda; class Insecta; order Mantodea; family Mantidae; genus Mantis; species Mantis religiosa. Next base: position 80,384,296 of record CM060949.1, read on the forward strand.
GCAAGGTCTGCCTTCAACTTGTCAAATAATGCGTAGTATGCTCTTGTAATGTTTTTTTTTCCTTTCCTTTATGAAGATAATCGACTGAAATAACTCCATGACTATCCCGAAAAAAGTCGGGAAAGTTCCCAGCCGAAAAAATACAGTTTGATTTTTTTCGGAGCCGGTATCCCCTTAGCAGTCCACTGTTTGGACTGTATTTTTGTTTCGGGCGTATAATGGTGTATTCAGGTTTCATCTACAGTAATTAATCGGCACCAAAAGTCGTTTTATTGTGCCTAAACTGCGCCAACAGAGAGTTGGAAATGTTCATTTGAACACGTTTTTGGTCTAACGTGAGCAAACGCTGCACTCAACGCGCGGACAGCTCTCTCATGTCTAAATGTTGATTTAATATGTGACAAACACGTTCTTTTGACATGTTCATAGCCTCTGCTACCTTTCTCACTTTAATTAGGAGGTCGTCTAGTACCATTTGGTGAACTTTGGCGATGTTTTCATTGGTAGTTGCAGTTTTTTGACGTCCTGAACGTTCATCGCCTCTCAAGTTCTTACGGTACATTTAAATTCGGCTGCCTAAAATTTCACTGTGTTAAATGATGGTGTAGAGTCCCCATATATAGAATTCAACTCATCCTTGATTTGCATAGGCATATTGCCTTTCAAAAACAAAACTTTAATGACAGCTCGATACTTGATTTTGTCCATTGTCACAAAAAACACTCACATCAACTCAAACAACTGTTACATGACAACTGAGTGTCCAAAATGGCTGAAATTTTGGTGAGTAACTGTCAATAGATGGACAACGCAATTCACTAGCTTTTATTTACGAGTGCTGCCATCTTCATGTTGAGATCGGAAACTTTTCAGACCACCCTCGTATAATTTAGCAGGGTATTTGAAGCTTCATTTTCAACTGGATTAGTCAGCTGGATTGGATTTCTTCCTAACCTTGCCCTCAGCATTTACTATCGCTGACAACGATGCCGGGCTCCTTTGTGTTGTAATTAACTACATTTTTCATTCACCTTAGCTATAATAGCGGACGTTAACCAGGTATCAACATCGACCTCTTCATCGCTCCACGGAATTGAACTTTCTGGTCTTCTGTTTACAGACTCGTACAAACCTCGATGGCCCCTTGATCAGGGTACACCTTAGCTATAATGGCGGACGTTAACCAGGTATCAACATCGACCTCTTCATCGCTCCACAGAATTGAACTTTCTGGTCTTCTGTTTACAGACTCGTCCAAACCTCGATGGTCCCTTGATCAGGGTACACCTTAGCTATAATGGCGGACGTTAACCAGAGTAGGGTAATTTGGAGTGTTTCAGCGCAGACCCAAAAGGGCAAGATGGCGGCCGTGCGCAATCTATGAAATTTAAGGGTTTATCCTCCTATTTATATTATTTTTGCTGAATGTACTTAGACTCTTTTTGTGTATTTAGGTTCCTTTGCGGGCATCTTTAGTCGTTTTTTATGTATTAAGAGGCTTTTGGAGCGTATTTAGAGTATTTTTGGAGTGTTTAAGGGCTTTTGGAGCACATTGAGAGGCTTTTTGTGTAATTTAGAAGTTTTAGATATGTATTTAGAGTCTGGTGAGACGTATTTAGACTCTTTTTGGTGTATTTAGAGGCTTTCGGGGCGTATTTAGAGAATTTTGCAACGTATTTACTGGCTTTTCGGGCTACTATAGAGGTTTTGGAGACGTATTTAGGAGCTTTTAGAACGTATTTCCTGGCTTCTTGCTGTATTTATAGGTTGTAGGCGTTTTTAGCGGCTTTAGCAACGTATTTACTGACTTTTTGCTGTATTTAGCAGCTTTCATCATGTATTGAGGGGCTCTGGAGGACATATTTAGTGGCTTTTTGAAGTATTTAGGGTCTTCTTGGGATGTATTTAGGGTCTTTTTGGTGTATTTAGTGGATTTTTGAAGTTTTGATAGCTCCTTAGGATGTATTTAGAGGATTTTTGTAGGTATCTAGTGTCTTGCGGTGTACATTTAGTGTCTTTTGCGTTATCTAGATGCTTCTGAGACGTATTTACAAAACTTTTTTGGTGTTTCTGGGGTCTTTTGGGGCATATTTTATCCCTTTTTAATGTATTCAGAGGCTGGGGGTGTATATAGAGACATTTGCGACCAATTTAGTATCCTGAGGGGTGCATTAGTGACTTTATGGTATAATTTAGAGCTTCTTAGGAGGTATTTAGAGGCTTTTGGGGCGTATTTACTATATTTTAGTTATACTTAGTTGACTTAGACTATATTTTATTTACTGTAGTTCATGATTTTCTTTAATCATTTCAAAACGTTTACTCCTCATTTGTAATCGGTATTTCTATCACTTTAACCTACACTTATGCCTTACTATTTCATTCCATTATAAGCTAACCTAACCTAACCTAACCTAAGTTAACCCAAAGCCTAACCTAACCCAAGTCCTTCACTTATGCTTTACTATTTCATTCCATTATAAGCTAACCTAACCTAACCTAACCTAAACTAACCCAACATTTTAAGATAACCCAAGTCCTTCACTTATGCTTTACTATTTCATCCCATTATAACCTAACCTAACCTAAGTTAACCCAAAGCCTAACCTAACCCAAGTCCTTCACTTATGCTTTACTATTTCATTCCATTATAAGCTAACCTAACCTAACCTAACCTAAACTAACCCAACATTTTAAGATAACCCAAGTCCTTCACTTATGCTTTACTATTTCATCCCATTATAACCTAACCTAACCTAAGTTAACCCAAAGCCTAACCTAACCCAAGTCCTTCACTTATGCTTTACTATTTCATTCCGTTATAACCTAACCTAACTGTGCTTTTGGCTACATGGTTACATTTTCGTGGTTACATGTGTGGTTAATTTGGTCACATTTGGTTATATGCGTGGTTACATTTGGTTACATTTGTGGTTACATTTGGTTACATTTGGTTACATTTGGTTACATGCGTGGTTACATTTGGTTACATTTGTGGTTACATTTGGGGTTACATTTGGTTACATTTGGTTACATGCGTGGTTACATTTGGTTGCATGTGTGGTTACATTTGGTTACATTTGGTTACATGTGTGGTTACATATGCTTCGATTAAACCGATAAACTTATTAATTTTATAAATGTACCCTAAATAAGTATTTAAAGATATTTATAAAATTAATAAGTTTATCGGTTTAATCGAAGCATATGTAACCACACATGTAACCAAATGTAACCAAATGTAACCACAAATGCAACCAAATGTAACCACGCATGTAACCAAATGTAACCAAATGTAACCCCAAATGTAACCACAAATGTAACCAAATGTAACCACGCATGTAACCAAATGTAACCAAATGTAACCAAATGTAACCACAAATGTAACCAAATGTAACCACGCATATAACCAAATGTGACCAAATTAACCACACATGTAACCACGAAAATGTAACCATGTAGCCAAAAGCACAGTTAGGTTAGGTTATAACGGAATGAAATAGTAAAGCATAAGTGAAGGACTTGGGTTAGGTTAGGCTTTGGGTTAACTTAGGTTAGGTTAGGTTATAATGGGATGAAATAGTAAAGCATAAGTGAAGGACTTGGGTTATCTTAAAATGTTGGGTTAGTTTAGGTTAGGTTAGGTTAGGTTAGCTTATAATGGAATGAAATAGTAAAGCATAAGTGAAGGACTTGGGTTAGGTTAGGCTTTGGGTTAACTTAGGTTAGGTTAGGTTATAATGGGATGAAATAGTAAAGCATAAGTGAAGGACTTGGGTTATCTTAAAATGTTGGGTTAGTTTAGGTTAGGTTAGGTTAGGTTAGCTTATAATGGAATGAAATAGTAAAGCATAAGTGAAGGACTTGGGTTAGGTTAGGCTTTGGGTTAACTTAGGTTAGGTTAGGTTAGGTTAGCTTATAATGGAATGAAATAGTAAGGCATAAGTGTAGGTTAAAGTGATAGAAATACCGATTACAAATGAGGAGTAAACGTTTTGAAATGATTAAAGAAAATCATGAACTACAGTAAATAAAATATAGTCTAAGTCAACTAAGTATAACTAAAATATAGTAAATACGCCCCAAAAGCCTCTAAATACCTCCTAAGAAGCTCTAAATTATACCATAAAGTCACTAATGCACCCCTCAGGATACTAAATTGGTCGCAAATGTCTCTATATACACCCCCAGCCTCTGAATACATTAAAAAGGGATAAAATATGCCCCAAAAGACCCCAGAAACACCAAAAAAGTTTTGTAAATACGTCTCAGAAGCATCTAGATAACGCAAAAGACACTAAATGTACACCGCAAGACACTAGATACCTACAAAAATCCTCTAAATACATCCTAAGGAGCTATCAAAACTTCAAAAATCCACTAAATACACCAAAAAGACCCTAAATACATCCCAAGAAGACCCTAAATACTTCAAAAAGCCACTAAATATGTCCTCCAGAGCCCCTCAATACATGATGAAAGCTGCTAAATACAGCAAAAAGTCAGTAAATACGTTGCTAAAGCCGCTAAAAACGCCTACAACCTATAAATACAGCAAGAAGCCAGGAAATACGTTCTAAAAGCTCCTAAATACGTCTCCAAAACCTCTATAGTAGCCCGAAAAGCCAGTAAATACGTTGCAAAATTCTCTAAATACGCCCCGAAAGCCTCTAAATACACCAAAAAGAGTCTAAATACGTCTCACCAGACTCTAAATACATATCTAAAACTTCTAAATTATACAAAAAGCCTCTCAATGTGCTCCAAAAGCCCTTAAACACTCCAAAAATACTCTAAATACGCTCCAAAAGCCTCTTAATACATAAAAAACGACTAAAGATGCCCGCAAAGGAACCTAAATACACAAAAAGAGTCTAAGTACATTCAGCAAAAATAATATAAATAGGAGGATAAACCCTTAAATTTCATAGATTGCGCACGGCCGCCATCTTGCCCTTTTGGGTCTGCGCTGAAACACTCCAAATTACCCTACTAACCAGGTATCAACATCGACCTCTTCATCGCTCCACGGTCTTCTATTTACAGGCACGACCAAATCTCGATGGCCCCTAGATCTGAGTACCTTCTCATCTCTACTGCTTTAAGTGAAATATTTGTTTTATTTTTTAAATCTCTGCTTTTCATTAGTATCGTACTGGTTATTCTGTGCATCAAATGTCCTTTCGAAATAAATCAATATATTTAATTAAATTTAATCCAACTCGGCTATTCTTTTTAGCTACCTTCCCCCTTTCCTTGTAATGCAGTATCTGTTATCATTCGGGAATGACTTAAATTAATTCAGCAATTTGAGATATTAAAATTGGTGGTTTTTGTGGTTTATCTTACTTTTCATTTATTAAAACAATATTATTCCCATTATTCAACATCGTTATTGAATTATATTAATGCCGAAGACATGTGCGCACATTGCTACGTCTTTGTAAGCCTTTATGTTAGCCTTACAGTGCTGTCAGACTGTCCCATGACTCTTAAACCTCAATTTTATGTAAACAAATGGGTTATTAACTAGTCCACCATCCCATGAAACCAAAACACGCCATAAAATAGGTATTAGACCTTAAAAGGAAGGCATGATCGTCTTTAAATTCCTATTCATGTAATTTACTAGCTTTATATCAATTAAAAGTTTCAAACTGTCGATTAACCAACTAGGTGCTTAAAAACCACAGATCTTAATTTTGTAACACCTTTCCTGCGTTCACCTATTGAACGTAAAGTACATAAACAAACGGGAGCAGTATGAACCAAATGAAGAAAAGAAATGACAAGCTAACATTAAAATCGCAGATGCATTCCTAAACACCATATTTGCTAATCCATAATATCGAACGGCCAACGCTAGCAGACGCAGAATGTACATCTCTTCACGACACTGATGCAGCTACAAATTAACGTAAATATTACTTCACTTGCTCTGCATTTAATTTTCAACTTATCTTTTATTTCAGTGCTTATCATTATCATCATGATTATCATTATTATTATTATTATTATTATTATTATTATTATTATTATTATTATTATTATTATTATTATTATTATTATTATTATTATTATTATTATTATTATTATTATTATTATTATTATTATTATTATTATTATTATTATTATTATTATTATTATTATTATTATTATTATTATTATTATTATTATTATTATTATTATTATTATTATTATTATTATTATTATTATTATTATTATTATTATTATTATTATTATTATTATTATTATTATTATTATTATTATTATTATTATTATTATTATTATTATTATTATTATTATTATTATTATTATTATTATTATTATTATTATTATTATTATTATTATTATTATTATTATTATTATTATTATTATTATTATTATTATTATTATTATTATTATTATTATTATTATTATTATTATTATTATTATTATTATTATTATTATTATTATTATTCGAAGTGTATATACAGTCTGATTTTTAAAAGAAGATACGTGAAGGTCATCAAGCATGGGACGCGAAGGGTAAGAGGGGAAGGTCGTTACTATGGAAACGTAAACAAAGGTTGCCAGATTGCTTACACTGGTGAATCACATATTATCCCTTAGTTCAGTTATCGTTAGTTTTGTGCGGGAAGCAAGATTTTGCTTGAGTGTTCAGTTTTGTTGTGCGTTGTTAGCCTACATTGTGAAAGTAAAGTACGTTGTTATGGAAGCAAGAAGTAGTGGCGGTTGGATTAGAGGTAGACGGAGAATTCATGGCCCGAGGTAAAGATCAACTTAAGGTCGGGGTGTTACGTTGCATAACAAGCTAGAGAATTTGTCTGTTCTCTGGTGATGGATTTCTCTTGGGATCGCCTTTTGTTGTGGTATGGCAGGATGGCTAAGGATTACGTGTCGGTGAGCAAGAGTACTCTCTCACGGTCCAGCAGTTATCACCAGCCAATGAAAGTCCTGCTTCAGTTTCCGGTGGATTGTTTATTCCCACAGATCTTACTTGTCTGATTGCTCTTCTTTCCTCAGTTGCTATCACTTTCGTTGCATCGCCATGGCTGTTTGAGAATATTTAACCCCACTCCACTATTACCTCGCCATCAGACATTAAGCTAACGTGTCTTCTCCCTTTCGTTGTAACCAACCGAGTGACGCTTCTCACCTCGCCCTACTCTCGGCTTCTTTCTAGATTTATTTGTCTATTTCCACCCCCTTTCTATTTGTTCTCTATTTCACGCCTATCACGTGGTTTACGCTACATTTTTTGGAGGAGTTTACTTCTACGATTTTACCTTATTGGTCATTTCCATTCCCCGTCAACTGTGCAGCAGTCACGGGCCCACCCCCTTTGGCGTTATAATAGTACTGCATCCTGCCTCTACATATTTTCCTTAAACCTGGTTATTGTCTATGGCTCCGTGGTGGTGCTGGAGTTTTGGGCTTCTATTGTCCTATTGTTTGCGTATTCGGCCTCGTCTGCCCGTTCTAGCTTAAGGCAATATTTTCCTTATATTTATTTCATTTGCACGTTATTCCTATTACAATATTTCTTTTTTACTTTATTTCATATATCATTTATTCCCAATTGCTTATTAATAATTTATATGGTTTTATCATCCATTTTTTACATTCTGCTCTCGCAAACCTATGGTTTCTGCTTCATCTCTTAGGGAATTCTTTGAACAGTAAGACGAGAGTTTGCTCCTTATCAATGAACAGCTTATTCCTTTCAACCAAAAGCGACAGCCCCATATCAGTAGATATGCTTGAACGTAAAAGAACCTCTATGGCTTAAAAATTCTGGCATATCGGCAGCGTTGATATGAACATGCAATTGACAAATTCGTTAATAATAGTATATTGCGACATTAATGTGGAACGAGGAAAGATTTGAAAAATCGAGGCGCTTGCGTCAAAGTTTCCTTTTTAAAAAAAAAAAAAAAAAAAAAAAAAATCCGAGATTGCGGTATATGCTTACCACATGTGTATTGTATACCGTTTTTGCACTGTGTATATTTATATCAATCTGCATTTTAGTAGTTAAGATAGTAACTAAAAATTAATAAACATAATTGAAGATAATTATTAGATTTTAGAACGTGCATCGCCTATATGTGTTGCTATGGAGAAATTACTTGCCGCACTAATGCGGAAATGTCAACTTACGATGCTTAGCAACAATAACGATAAGAATGGAATATTAGTTACATAGTGGAAAAATTATTTAAAAGAACGCTACAACGCACTGAATGTGTGCATTTTGTTCTTAAAGTAGGGTAATACAGATTAAATATGCATGTTTTCGTTGCGATGTGATAACTTCGAACGCTTGTTTATATTTCGTGTATTGAGAGGATAAAGAGGGAGTATGAGTAACTTAGTTCTAGGCAACATTGCAGCACCCCACGTGGAGAAAGAGATGACCAGGTATCTTCATTTAAAAAATCAGACTGTAGTTCTATTGAATTATTAATATGAAACGCAAGTCCACGTGGTATTTGTTTATGTTTATTCCTCAGCAGATTGAGCACGAGGCTAATGCCGCGGGATACAAAATATTTTGTTCACGTCATGTCTGGTTCTAAGGATGAATCGATTATAGTCCACTCTTTTCAAAATATCCTTCAATTTAAATCATGTATATACTTTAGTCATCACTGTCATTTCCCTTTGTAGCCGCAGACCGAAACA